>SNSB01003849.1:1814076-1838765 GCA_012922965.1 Capreolus pygargus | reverse complement strand
GGGCCCGGAGGACGTCGCCTCAGACCCCTCCTCGCCTGGGACTCCAGGACGCACCACCACTGGGGAAGTGCAGTCACTGGTTCACGGCAAGATCCTCCCACCACAAGCTGATCACAGCTTCTTCACCACTTTGTTCCGAATCCCCTGTCAAGGGCAGGTGGCGGGAGACCTTCCAAGGCCCTGAGCCAGCCCAGGACCAACAGCGAGTGAGGAGGGTTTTTCCGCTGGCCTTTGCCTCCCTTTGAAATAGGTAAATCCTGAGACATGAAAAGCAGGAAGTTCCCCAAATAAAGAGAACCATAGCTCTACATTGTCCAAGTGCCGAACACTGTGCGCTGTTTGCTGACGTAACTTTATAACACGTGCGTGGGTCTCCTGGGCAATCCACCTGCCCCGACGCTGGGGGTTTGGAGCTTACCTCCCCCAGCCGAGAGGCGAACACGTCACAGCTCATTTTATTTCCTGACACCCTTTCCTCTGGCCTCGTCGTCGGGGAGCAGCCCCTCAGATCTGACCTGTGTCTCCCTCTGCACCACGTGGACCCCAGGAGTGAGCCCCAGGTGACGACCGCACCATCTCCCCTCCGCTCTCACGGGCGACAAGTGTAGGTGACTCCTGAGAGCCCGACCTGAAATGCCAGGCCTCTCCCTCTCTAAAGACCTCTGTGCTTCATCTCATTTAATAACTTGAAAAATTCAGAAAAGCACAGCTCCTGTTTTTAAACTGACCTCAGGCATCTGTGTGAAAGAGCACATTTGTACAACCAACGAAAAGAAGGGAAGAGTAGGTCCTGTTGTTCCCCCAGCAGTTTTCACGCCTGGAGCGAATCACTGCTGGACATTTCCTTGCGGGGGCAGGGGGTTAACTTTACTAGGGCTTCCCTGGTGGCCTAGTGGTAAAGAGCCCATCTGCAAGAGACATGAAAGATGCAGCTTCAATCCCTGGGTCAGGAAGATTCCCTGGAGGAGGAAATGGCAACCCACTCCAGTATTCCTGCCTGGAGAATCCCATGGACAGAGGAGACTGGTATAATTCCATGCAATAAAAGACACCCATTTTACATGTAGAATTTGACAGATTTTGGCAAATATTACCTCCATTTGTGACCTCCACAACCTCCAAGACCACCCCAAAGGTGTTCCCCTGTTCTCGGGAGTCTGATCCACGTTCCAGACCTCCCTGGCCCTGGGCAGACGCTGGTCTGACTTCCGTCACCATCAGTCAGATCCCCCTGTTCTAGAACCATGTCATCATGTCACTGGAATCACACAGTAAATGCTCTCTTTCACCTGACTTTTTTGTTTCTGAGATCAGTTCGTCTTGTACGTATCAGTAGTTACATTTCTTTCTACGGTGCAATAGTTTTTTGCTGTATGAATATACATTGATATGTTATATATTCAGCTTTTAGACATTTGGGTTGTTTCTAGTTCAGAACTATTATAAATAAAGCTGCCATTAATATCTGTGTACGAATTTTGTAAGGACCTGCGTTTTCATTTGTCTTGAGGAAGCAGCAAGGAGCAGAATTACTGTGTATTTTTTATAAGAAACCGCCAAACGCTTCACCAAACGCTTGTCATTTTACATCCTTAGTAACAGGGTGTGAGCTATGATTATTTCACTTCTTTGCCAACATCTTAATCATTCTAGAGGGCGTGAGGTGGTATTCCATTGGGGTCCCTGATAGCCATGCTGACAGGTATCACTCATGTGCGTTTGGGTCATTCGTATACCTTCTTCTGTGCAGTTTCTGTTCAAATCGTTAGTCCATTTATTATAGGGCGACCCATCTTAATGTTATTGGGTTGCTGGAATAGATTATATATTGTCCTTGCTCAGATAAAAGGGTTGACAACTTTCCCTCCCAATCTGTGACTTGCCTTTTCATCTTAACCGTGTCTTTGAAGAGTAAGTTTGAAATTTGGATGAAATCAAATTTACCAGGTCTTTTTTTTTTAGGTTTAGAGAGTTTTGTGTCCTTCTTGAATGCTGCAAAGATTTTTAGACACTGCACAATTCTAGCTCTGTTATTTAGGTCTGTGATTCATTTCTAGTTAATTTTTTGTGTGTGGTGTGACGTAAGGAGCCGGGAATCGTCTGGAGACTGGTTTGTTCCAGTAAGAACTGTTGAAAAGAGACTATTTTATCCCCGTTAGAGAAACTTATGGAAACCATTCTAGCCATTCACATGTGGGTGAGCTTCTGGAAAACTTATTCTCTTCCATTAATTTATGAGTCTCTCTGTATGGTAATATTACTCTTTTTTGTATACTGCTAAATTTTATTTTCTAACATCTTATATATATTTTTCATAAATATGTTCATGAAGGATACTGTTCTTGTCATTTTCTAGTTTGGTTATCAGTGTTATGCTGACCTTATGAATCAAATTAGGAAATGTCACTCCTCCTGAGCTTTCTTAAAGTGACTGTGACATTGGTCTTCCTCTTTATAGTAAATGAAAAAAGGAGAAATAGAATATGGAGAAGGCACCTGAGTCTGGAGTGTCCACTGTGAGAAGGCTTAGCATTGTGGAGTCTATTTTAGTAGATATTGGGCTATTTAGGTGTTTAGTCTTTTCTTGAGTCAGCTTTGGAAAGCTACATCTTTTAAAGAATTTATCCATTTATTTTTATTATTATTATGGTAAAAAGACATAACACTAAATATATCATCTTAACCTTTTAAGTGTATAGTTCAGTAGTATTTTAAGTGTATTCTCACGGCTCTCTACAACTTTTTAATCTTGTAACTCTGAAACTCTGCTTCAGTGTTAGCTACTCAGTCGTTAATGGAACTGTGATTCACCAGGCTCCTCTGTCCATGGGATTCTCAGGCAAGAGTACTGGAGCAGGTTGCCATTTCCTTCTCCAGCGGATTTTTCTGACCCAGGGATTGAACCTGGGTCTCCCGCATTGCAGGCAGATTCCTTCCCAGCTGAGCCGCCTGGGAAGCATCTGCATCAATTAAACTAACTCCTCTCCCCCCCCCCCTCAGTCCTTACACCACCTTTCTTCTTTCTGTTTCTATGATTCTGACTATTTTAGATATTTCACCTGAATGGAACTGTACAGGTTTTGTCATTTTGTGACTGGCTTCTTCCACTTCCATGTTATATCATGTGAAAAAATTTCCTTGTGTTCATGGCTGGACAGTATTCCATTCCATATGCACCATATCTGATACACATATATCACATCTTCTTCTTTTTTTTTAACAGCGCATTACCACTTTATTTAACAAACATAAGATAATTGAAATAAACTTATAGGATCTGATTTTATTTTATCTATTTATTTTATTTTTGAAATGTTTTCTTTTTCTTTTTTATTTATTTATTTATTTATTTATTTTTTATTGGTAGTGAATTTTGTCACACATTGAAATGAAAAGGCCTTGGGTTCACACATCCATTTATCAGTTAAGAGTGCTGGGTTGCTTCTACCTTTTGTGAATATCGCTATGATAGACACGGTGTGTAAAGATTTCTTTGACATCCTGCTTTGAATTTTGGGGCTGTATACCCAGGAGTGAGATTATTGGGTGGATAGTAGTTCTATTGTTAATTTTTTGAGGCATCTCCATACTGTTTCCCTAGTGACTGTGCCATTTTACGTTTCCATCCACAGTACGCAAATGTTCCAGCTTCTCCACATCTTTGCTAACAGTGATTATTTTGTTTGTTTGTTTGTTTGTTTGTTTGACAGCGGCCATCCTTATGGGTGTGAGAAAACGTCTCGTGGTTTTGATTTGCATTTATTCGATGATTAGTCATTTTGAGCATCTTTTCATGTGTTTACTGTGTACGTCTTCTTTGGAAAAATGGCCTATTCCAACGGCCCATTTTTAACTGGGCTGTTTTTGCTGTGGCCCCTGTTAAATTGTAGCCCCACCGCAAACTGGTCCAGCATAGACGTGTGATTTCTAGTAGCAAGACGGGGATCTTGGAAGAGTCAAGGCACTGACGCCAGGATGGCTGTGCCGATGGTGGCAAGTTCTTCTGTCCTCCTGTGCCTCAGTTTTCCCATCCATCCAATGGGCTCACAGCACCTCCCTCAGCCTGCTGTAGGCTGACACAGGGAGACGCATGTTTGGTAGGGCCCAGGCTTAGCGTCGGGGGTGTCAGCTCTGATTCTTATCATCTATTTGTGTAAGACCCAGAATTCGGGCCTTCCTTCCAAGGAGGAAAAACCGCGCGACCCAATAAACCAGCCCAGCAGATGCAACACGCAAGAGGGTTTATTGTCGGTTGCGCAAACGGGTGACTCTGATCTCCTGGGAGGCAGAGCACCCCGAACAGCAAATTGGGCGAGCTTTATATGCAGCATGTTACATACGGGTTACAAGGTGATTGGTTACACGTTTGCAAAGCAGTCCTATTGGTACAAACTTCGCGGGCTTTTGTTCAAATTTAAAGCAATTCTATTGGTACAAACGGCGCAGGCTTTTGTTCAAACTTAGGCGCCCGTGGGCTTCTCAGCTCTCCCGCAGGCTTTTTACTGGGTGCATATTGATTGGCCGGCTCCAGGTCACCCGATGGGGGCGGGGAATCCCACCATTTCACGGGAAACCGAAACCCAAGTCCCGGCCGCCTGCCAGCCCCAGCCCCGGCAGCCCCACATAATAAAACTTATTTCTCAGCTTCAAAAACCAACAAGAAGAATAACAGACACATGAATTATAGACACTGGTAAAAGGGAAACTAGATATCAACTAGTCAAAATACATTAAACAATTCTGCAGCCCCACATTTGCAGTTTACTGGGCCTACTGGCCTTACATTTGCTGGGTCCAAGAGCTGATATAAGAGTCAGATTAAGGAATTTATTGCGATGACCAAAACCACTGTTAGGGAAGTAGACAGGGTCATCCTGCCGTTTCCCCAGGGGCAGGACGGCGTGAGGCAGGCTGAGCAGAGGTCAGCGCAGTCGGCGGGCGGGCCGTGCGTGAGCCTCACGCCAGACTGTCCCTGACTGGTCACTTCTGCTCTTCACAGGAGTGAAGCGTCTGACTGAGGCGGAAAGTTGAAACTGGCTCACTTAATTTTAGCTTCATCCGTACACAGCATGAATAATGAATTACGGCTTCAGACAGGTTGAACACATGATGCAGCTGCAGCAGAAACGCACTTCAGCCCAGAAAACCAGCAGCTAATAACCCAACGGGGAAAACAAACTACGCGGGAGAGGCAGTGGAGGGGCATTTACAGAAGAGCAGTGTCTGGGGAGGGGAAGGAAGCGTCGGAGCTGAGGGCTCCCCCGACCTGGCCCATCCGTGCGGAGGGGTCTCCGCGAGCCTGCTCACATTGACCAAGCGCTGCCAGCGGCCCCCGCGACACGGCCACGCACCCAGCAAGGGGGCCCCTGCCTGCCGGGCGCAGAGCTGTGGGCCGGCCGTTGGGTGCACGTGGGTTCAGATGAAGGACGGGAGAGCACCGAGGACTTGTCCTCTCCAGGGCGGGGAGGGGCGGTCAGAGCACATCCTGCCCATGGCCACCAGGAGCTCGAGCCTGTCGGGCACAGGCGGGACCACGCGAGACGCACAGAAGGGCAGCGGGGTCCAGGGTTCGAGGGGGCCAGATGGATGCCGGCAGCCTGGACTCCCTCCAGGGCCAGGGAGGGGAGGGAGGGGGCTCCCAGAGAGAGGCCAGGGGAGAAGCCTGGGGACCGCTGGGGTCGGGGAGGGAGTGGGGCAGGAAAGAGGAGCCCACCATGGGTCAGGCAGCCGGGCACCAGGATGTCCACAGACAGGGCACAGTCCTGAGTGTCCATCCGGGCTGAAACACCCAGATTCCACAGGGCCCAGTTTTGACCCAAAGCAACATCCAAGGTTGAATGGTTGATGTTGAAGCTGAAACTCCAATACTTTGGCCACCTGATGCGAAGAGCTGACTCATTGGAAAAGCCCCTGATGCTGGGAAAGATTGAAGGCAGGAGGAGAAGGGGATGACAGAGGATGAGATGGTTGGTAGGCATCACTGACTCAATGGTCATGAGTTTGAGTAAACTCCAGGAGTTGGGGATGGACAGGGAGGCCTGGTGTGCTGCAGTCCATGGGGTTGCAAATAGTCGGACACGACTGAGCGACTGAACTGAACTGAACTGAACTGAACATCCAAGGAACACAACTTGGCTGCCAGAAAAACAGAAGTTTTAAAAATGCTAAAGTTCTGGGCTTCACTAGTGGCTCAGGGGTAAAGAATCCTCCTGCAAATGCAGGAATCACGGGTTCGATTGCCGGGTGGGGAAGATCCCACATGCCGCAGAGAGACTAAGCCCAAGCACCACAGCTACTCAGCCTGAGCTCCAGAGCCCGGGGCCACTGCTGACACCTGCAGGCCCGAGAGCCTGTGCTGCATGCAACCAGAGGTCACTGCACGCTCCCCACTCGCCACAACCAGAGGAAAGTCCGCACAGCTACGAAGACCCGGCGTGGCCAAAAGTAAATAAAAAATTATTTTTTACAAAAACTTAAATTTTGTGATTCTTTCTCTGTCTCCCACCCACCTCCTCCTCCCACCAAAACACACACACCCAGGCAGAAGTACAAGCAAAACTCCCAGCATCATTCCTTATAATTCTTCGACATCTCTGCCACTCCCCAAAATTCCACACTCATGGCAGCTCCTAAAAGTCCTTCCTTTCTGCTGTCAAGATTCTTACGGGGTTACAGCGGCCACTTAGCTCCCGCAGACCCCCTCCACCCATGGGCCCTCCTGGTCCTGTGGTTTCCACGGGGAGGGGGCAGGATTCGAGGGTCTGGAACTGATAGAAGAGAGGGGCTCTTCTTTTAAAAAAAAAAAGCGAAATGTGGGTGCTGAGTGAACCATAGAGGAGAAACTTTATTTGGAAGAAAATGGAAAAGAAATTGCAACAAATTTTAGTTATTCAAAAGCTGATAAAAGCATAACAAAGAAGAGAAAAAGCAACTGTTTTGCTAATAGAGTCAGGGATGGTGCGGAGCATTTTGAAATGCTTCCTGCAGAGAGAGCAGAGGAGGTCAGAGCCTTTCTTCTAGCATGATGTTTGCACTGTGTCCTTGTTCTTCACCCCCTGAGGTCCTGCAAATCCGGGCTGTGGTCACAGGTGGGTGGGCTCCCCCTCTGGGTGGCTGGCCCAGGTGAGCTGGCGCTGTGAGGCCCTCCCCTCTCCCCTCGGCGGGGCCTGAGACCCTCAGCGTGCCCTGGCCTCAGGGAGTCAGAAAAGCCTGGGCAGCTTTTCCTCATGAGCCTGCCAAGCTCTGCTTCCACCCGGAGAGGCAGGCTCTCTAGGACTTGGGCATCCGCAACTGAGACCGGCCTTCAGGGCCGAGGACCCATGGTGACGAGGAGGTGCTCCCCCAGGGTCACCTGTGGACTCGGGAGACACACCGTTGCCGCCCTTCATGGCTCCCAGCTCAGATGGCTGGCCGTGCTCCTTCACTGCTGTTGTTTAGTTGCTAAATGTGTCCCACTCTTTGCGACCCCACGGACGGAAGCACGCCAGGCTTCCCGGTCCTTTACCATCTCCCAGAGCTTGCTCAAACTCCTGTCCATAGAGTCAGTGATGCCATCCAACCATCTCATGCTGTCGTCCCCTTCTCCCACCTTCAGTCTTTCCCAGCATCACGGTCTTTTCCAATGTGTCAGTTTTTCGCATCAGGTGCCAAAGTATTGGGGGTTCAGTATCAGTCCTTCCAATGAACACCCAGGACTGATCTCCTTTAGGACTGATGGGTTTGATCTATTTGCAGTCGAAGGGACTTTCAAGAGTCTTCTCCAACACCACAGTTCAAAAGCATCAGTTCTTCAGTGCTCAGCCTTCTTTATGCTCCCTATCACACCTTCCTTAAATGCCTACCAGTTTCCTCCGGGACCTTGGGGGTCGGGGGCCGTTTGACCAGCAGAGAGGCTGAGGGACAATCCTAAACACGAGTTTGGGCAGCAGGTGCACTTTTATCTAAAACAGGCCATAAGCATCAACCTGAGTGATGCCTCTAAACATGCTTTTCTTCCCCCCTTACCTAGTGTCTTCATTTCCCGGGGCTGTTGTAATGAATTCAGGGGCTTCAGGCAGCAGAGACGTGTGCTCGTGTGTCTGGAGGCTGAGCCTGAGGAGTCAGCCGGAACGCACGTTGGGTCTGCCGAAGGTGTCCCAGAGAAACTGGGAGAAGACAGGGCCTGCTTATTTCCTCTAATGTTGAAAAGTCAAGTCAGACAGAGGCATACACCCCGCCATATCTCCATGGAGGGCAGGAAGGACGACAGGACACTGGGGACGTGTCAATCCCGAGGAGAGTGGGCCGGACGGGGCAGCCTTTCCTGGGGACGGAACTGGCGCTGAACAGAAACTTGCAGCTCAGGAGCTGCCTGCGATGGGGACCGAGCTCCCCAAGGTGCAGGCTGCTCCCTGGGCATCTGAGCTCCCACTCTGAGTAAAATGAAACGCCAGGGACATTCCTATGGCACGGTTTCCATTCCGCAAAGGAAGCAGAGTCATAGCCTTGGTCCTTGACAGACCCCAGATCCCAGGAGGTGGGGGTCCATGAGCTGGGGGAGGATGCGACGCCCACTCCGCCCACTGGCCAGGCCCCAGCCAGCGAGAGAGACCGACCTCAGCCAGGACCGCTCGCCTGTGCTGGGTGAGTGGACATCACGGAGCTCGGCAGGCTCAAGTCTGGGGGGTCCTTGCAAAAGTGTTCCCGCGAACTCGGGGCAGGGTCCTCAGCTCAAGCCCGGAGCATCCCGTCTGGGTGTGAGGAGGGCAGTCATGCTATGAAATGCCTGCAAGGGCGCTCAGATGGGCTACTTTCTCCTCGCAGCCTGACAAGGAGCCGCGTCAGCAGGACTGTGGGTCCCAGTGGGGTTGATGGCCCAGGGGGCTCTGGGCAGGGGTGGGGCCCAAAGAACTCACGCCCGGGGATCCCTGGATCCCAGGAGCAGAGTGTGGAGGTGAGCCAGCCAGGGTGTGCGTGCCCCGTGTGGAGGGATGGCTCCGGACCCCCAGAGACATGGGCCCGTGGGTGGAGAGAGCATGTCACTGCCCGGGGGGGTGTCCAGGGACCATCGGGAGTTTCCTCCCACCCTCAGCATCACCCCTCTGCCCCCCACCTGCCCCGAGTCCCCGAGTCACAGGCCCGACCCTGTCCCCCCCAGGAAGCCTGAGGAGGCTGGCACTCCGTACCAGCGATGGGGCAGCACGTGCCCACAGCTGCAGGCTCCCGCATCCCTGGGGGCTGAGAACTCTCTGGAGGGAGCACGCAGAGCTGGCTCGGCGCCCACACAGCAGGGGTTGGGGAGGCCCCCCAGCCCGGTCCACGGACAGCAGGACAGGCCATCACCAGTGTTCCCGCAGAGGCCCTGGGGCCTAGCCACCCCCACCACAAAAACCCTGCCTAGGAGGGAGAAACCCCTCCACGGACAGGACGGCAGGGTGCGGATGGGACTCGAGATGTGGGGAGACCACGCTGCCCCTCAGCCCCGGCCCGCGGCCCGCAGAGCTCACAGCCCCCTCCCTGCAGCCCTCTCCCGCTGCCCGTCAGGCCCTGCATTGCCCCGCACCTTTCTGAATCTGCCCTTTCACCTGATAAATGACAGGAGTAAGAACCTGATGCAGCCTCTATGAACGTAGATCAGAAAACGCAAGGTAAGTGCTCTGCCCCGGGCGGCCGGGCAGTAAGCTCGGAAAATTGTCTCCCGTTTCAGAAGAGAGGAATCTAACACTGCGGACCTGGAGGGGTTTCCCGCGGTGGGAGTTCTACTTAAAATCAAGTCGTTTTCTTCTTTTCAAGTTCCAGCATTGAGACTGGCTCCCAGTGTGTTTTAGGTGAGAAACAAGCAGAAAGGCTGACCTTCTGTGCTTCTGTGTTTGGTTACAGAACAGTGGTGGGTAAAGGCCAAGAGAAAGCCAGGCTCAGAAGAAGGACCATTCTGCACCAGCCGTCAGCAGCTTACACCCCTGACGGAACAAAGGGATTGGATCCCCACCTGCGGTGGCCAGCGGGCGGGCACGCAGCCCACGTTGACCCCAGACAGCCCAGCCCCCAGCGGGGTGCAGCCGACATCAGTGTCAGCCCGGACCCTCGGGGGACACGCCTGCCTGGGGATGGCGTGTGGCACACCTGGTCTCCAGGCCCCGCCTGGCAGGTGGGGACAGGACGGCTGGCATCAGAACCTGCAGGTTGGCATTGCCAGTGGGTGCGAGGGGAGCTGGGGGTGCCATACTGTCAGAGCTGTGAATCCGAAGCTCAGGACTGGGGCGGTGAGAGTGCGGAGACCCCTGCCTCTCCCTGAAAAGTCATCAGGCTGGCAGGAAGCTGGCAGGGAGACCCTAGAGAGGCCACGTTTGCATCACAGCCCAGGCAGCCTAGCGAGCAGGAAGGAGTGAGACCACCACGCATGGCTCTGCTGAAAACTCACGGAGCGAAGAGTCAGCCCCGAGTCCTCCGGCTTCCCTCAGCCCAGGGGAGCTCAGGTCAGCCTCCGGGAAGGCGTGGGGAATCCTGGAACATTCCCTGGGGAGTGGCCCAGTGCCCGTGTGGCCAGAGTGTCAAGAGGATCCTGCTGAGAATAAGCACGCTCACCCTACAGCCTGTGATGCACACATTCAGGACTCGCCAAAGACGGTGAGCCCTGCACGGACAGGACGGTGGGGACGAGGAGGGGACGTGCCGTATGGCCCACGCAGGGCCCTGCTGGACTCTCCTTATCCCGGTAACTGCTGTCACGGCTGATGGCGGACACCGCGGAGCGCAGACGCCTGCCACAGCTGCCCGCAGCTCTAGGTCTGCCTCTGCAGGCTTCCCCAGGAGGGCGGCTCACCGGATCGTTGCACTGGGCCTGCTGCACCAGGAGCCTCGACCTGGGCAGCTAAAAGCAGCACCGGTCAATTCTCTCAGCCTGGAGGTCGGAGGTCTGAGGTCAAGTGTCAGCAGGGCCATGCTCTTTGGGAGGGTCAGGGGGTGGAGGGTCTGTCCTCAGCCTCTCTGTCCCCTTCCGGCCTTGCCGGGGGCAGCCTTGGCATTGCCCTCAAGCGGCCACTTCACGCCTCTGCCACTTTCCTGGGATGAGTCCCCACATGGCATCGCCCTTCCCTGTAAGGACACCCACCCTAGTGGATCAAGCCCACCCTAGTGGATCAAGCCCACCCTAATGACCTCAACATAATTCAGTCGCGTCTACCTTAATCTCACCTTATTTCCAAATGAGGTCACTCCACAGGCACAGGCTTAGAACTCAAGTCTGACTTTGGGGAGCGGGGCGTGGAGGACACAATTCCACCCCCAGCAATTCTAGGCTTCACGTCCGAGGTGTTTCTAAGAACTAACAGGCCTGGGGCCCTAAGGGGCACGGTCTCTGTCCTTCGCTCCTGTGTCTACTTGAACTCAGGGCCGTGGGATCTGTTTACCATCTCACACTCGCTGAACCCGAGTTCCCTGATGGTGTGGGCCATGTCCCCACCCCCCAGGAAAGTGCTCCGGGATGCCGCCGCTGCCCTGCAGTCCCCGGGCCTGCATCCAGTGAGCTAGCCACCCTCTGCCTGGACCGTCAGCTCTTCCCTGAGGCCCCAGCCCCGGGTCTTTCTTTCTCTTCTTTGCTGACGGACAGAGTCTGAAGCTCTCAGCGCTGTCGGCGGGAGGCTCCAGGCACCAGAGGATGGTGGGCAGGAAGAGAGACAGGTACACGGAGAGAGGGCAGGGCCGGGCGCAGCTGTGTGCGGACAGACCGCAGCGGATAGGGCTGCAACGTGCAGAAGCCGGAAGTGAGGAGCCCAAGTTCCCGCTGCGCACTCGGGAGACCCTCCCCACGGCGCCCCCACGACGGGGCCGCCTTCCCCCAGCGCACAGCCTCAGAATTAATGGGACAGATGAAGCCTGTTATCTGCTCGGCTCCGATGCCAAGCGCGTAATGAGACGTCAATAAATATTCATGCGTTCCATTATTGGCGGTTTTCATCTGCATGTGACTCTTTAGATGTGCTAGTAAAAATGCTCACAATGGGGAAAAAAAAGATTGCTTTGGCTGATAACAAAGGGGTCTGTCTGTTGGTGGGGGATGAAACAGTCACATCGTTTCAAGGATTTTCCTGGGTGTCTGTTGAGGTCTTACCCTGCTAAATGCAGCACTAGATGCATTGCCCCACCCTTTCAAATAAAGTTGGTGTCAAAAACGACATTGGCATTTTTTCCTTTAAAGCAAGAGACCCAGGAAAAAATAATTCATTGAAATTGAAAAATTGAAATTCAAAGACATTGAAAGCCGGTAATAGTAATAACACAAGCTGTCGATAAAAAAAGAGTCGAGAATTAAAGACACGTCTTCCCAGGCTCATGCTCAGGCGAGCGAGGAGCATCCATGGACTGGATGCACTTTGTATTGCTGAGTCTTTTTCTGGAGCAATAGTGTGTAGCAGTTAAGGAGGAAATTAGAGGAAAATTAAGTAAACTCGTGGAAGAATTACCAAAAAAAAGATGCCCCAAAGGAATTGGAGAATATATTCTTCTATTCACAATAGTGAGCAAGAGAAAGATAAATAAACCATTGGAGAAAGCTGAGAAAATACCCATTTTTTCTAAAGTGGACATACCTTGAAGGCAGCACACATCCACACGGCCCCATCCCTGACGCTCCATCTCTGCAGACGTCTGGCTCGGCCGTGTCCAGCCTGAGGGTGGGCAAGAAGACCCTCCAGGCAGTGAAAGGAAGGCACAGTGCCATTTCCAAACATGCTTGTTTGTGATTTCTCTCTGGGGCATCTATCAATACAGCGGCCTTGCTCCGTAATTCTTAGATAAATTGGGAGCTGCCTGCTCAAAGGTTTCTACTGATGGGGCATGGGCTTGGACACCACCCAGAGACAGGACATTGACAGGACACACAGATGAGGAGGCAGAGGGGAGCTCGTTACAGACCCAGAACTGACCACACGGGATGTCCCGCCTCACGCGAGTAAGGGCCCCGCCCGCCTGGTGGTGGGCATCTGGATGTGCCCTGAGAAGCAGGCTTCACTCTTCAGGAATTCTCATGCTATCAAAAAGAACTTTTTAAGAAAAAACTCCTGTAAGATTTTTTTTTAAACTAAAGTGTGTGTGCTTAGAGTACAAAAATTTCAAGGCTAGTTTTTAGGACATTAAGTAAGTTTTAGAGGTCATCTGCAGATTGAAGACTTCATCTGTTTTTTATCTACGTCCAAGCTGAATAAGAAAGAACCTGAGGGTCTAACATTAGCAGCCCTTCCTGTGTGGGGCGGGCATGCCACGGGAAGCTGAAGACTACACTGCACCCACCACCCGATGGTGGCTGCCAAGGGGTGGAGGGTGCACGCGCTCCCTCTGGCCCCCTAATCTGAGCAGGTGGGCACCCCCAAGCTGGGATGTCCACTGGAAAAAGAATGACAGGGAGGGTCACCTGGGGGTGTGATGCCCTCACAATGCATCCACTTTAGAAAAATGGGTATTCACTCAGCTTTCTCTGATGATTTATTTTATCCTTTCTCTTGATCACTCTTTTGAATAGAAGGATACGTGGCCGCTCTGGAACCCTGGCATTCTGCTTTGATCTACAGTCAGAAATGTTGCATTGGGTCACAGTGCCTTTAAGAGAGAGGAATAAGGAACCCCCAGCCTCAAATGATGTTGATTTTGTTTTATAAAGAAAAGCTTTCTCTAGATACATGCATATATCTGTTTAAAAACAGAGAAAGACTTCCGGTCCTAACATTGGCTGAGTGCTTATTATACCCTAGAGATCATTTAAGTAAGTAAGTGTGAGTGCTGGTCACTCAGTCGTGTCCACCTCTCCGTGGTCGCCATGGACTGTAGCCCGCCAGGCTCCTCTGTCCATAGATTCTCCAGCAAGAACGCTGGAGTGGGTGGCCATGCCCTCCTCCAGGGGATCTTCCCAACCCAGGGTTCGAACCGTGTCTCCTGTAGCTCCGGCTTTGCAGGTGGGTTTTTACCGCTGAGCCACTAGGAACCCCATGACAGCGTGTTGACCCTTGAAAAACTCAGGATTATAAGTTGAAATTTTGTGTATAACTTTATAGTCAACTCTCATATCTGAGGTTCTATACTGTAGTACTTACTGGAAAAAAGTTGCATATGAGTGGACCCTTGAAGCTCCAACCTATGTTATTCAAGGGTCAAATGTATATGTTTATATTAAAATATCTCTTGTGTATATTATTTTAAATATATAATAACTATATAATCTATACTATACACATAAACATTCATGTTATACATACATAATAAACACATTCCAAAATTCTCTTGGGAATGCTGAAGGCATTGGAACTACCTGCTGTCTGCATCTCCAGGGCCAGGAGACTGTGGCTGTGGACCACTCAGGCTGGCTGGCCAGGTCGGCTTGGGAGAATCTCATCACTGCTCTAGATTTCTGCTCCGGAAGGCAAGGCACCTCCCAGCAGCTGTGGGGTGGGGTCCTCCCTGTAACAGAGGGGACTTCTCCGCTGTAGCTGAGAACCCAGGTGTGGAGAGCAGGCAGGAACCGGGACACAGGGCCTGTCCTCTGCTCCCTGAGTCAGGGGCCAACAGCGAAGAGGCCCCAGCCTGCGGTTGGAAGACGGCAGAGGCGGCTGGGCAGGTGAGACAGGTCTGCCACTCCCACTGTCCGGCACGCAGACTCACTCCTGCAGGACCCGGGCCTCCGCCCAGGGGGGTCCAGCTGGCACCTCGCCCACCCTCTGCTCACTCAGACCCAGAAACGCGTCTCCCGCTTCAGCACCAGGCTGTGATTGGGCTCCAAGTCTGATCTGCTTCAGCTTCACACTTCAAGTTATTCATAGGCTTTAATCACAGCCTTAAATTGCAGAGGAAACCATCGCACATCACAGCTATCTGAAGCCACTCTCAGCAGTTTTTGATTCACAGCTCGGCCTGGAGACCTTTGAAAGCTGGTGGAGGTGTCGCTCTGAGCCAGGAGGGGTCCTGGCTGTTAATGGCACTTGACCGCATGCACAATGCCCTGACCTAAGGTTTCTCTGTTTTTCCATCAAAGACTCTGAAATACCGAATCAAGGCACTACAGAGTGGATTTGTCACAACTAGATCCAACTCAATTTTTCTGCCTTTCTATTGACTTTACTCAAAGAGGAGAGCTCATTATTTTTCATCTATTATCTTGCTTTTTGTTTCCTTTTTTTGGGCTGAGCCATGAAGCATGTGGGATGTAGTTCCCCCACCAGGGTCAAACCTATACCACCTGCCTTGGGAGCATGGAGTCTTAACCACTGGATTGCCAGAGAAGTCCATTTATCTGTTGCTTTCTTGTGTTGAAGGAAAGTACAGCATTTATTGCAAGGTATCAAAGAAGGCGAGCAGGTTGTTAATGCTCAAAAGACCTCAATTCCTTAATGGCTTCCTGGGAGGGTTTTTCCTCAGTTAATTTATTTTTTAAATTGAAGTATACTTGATTTACAGTACTCTGTCAGCTTCAGTTGTGTAGCAAAGTGACTCATATATATATATACAGATTGCTCCCCAGATTCTCCTCCCGTATAGGTCACCACAAAATACTGAATAGAGAGAGCTCGTTATTTTTAATTTTTTCACTTGCTTTCAAGTGTCACATTCCCAATTATCTCATTGATAATATTTTCAAAGCACAGAACCACCTCCAAATTTAGTAGAAGTCTGCATGCTTTCTTTCCTTGCTATTTTCTCCTTCAACTCAAATGGCCTGGAGTTGGTTTCAAAGTGAGTAGGTTCACAAGACCCTCCAAAATCGGTATCACTTTCAGGTGACTAGAAGAGGGAATTCTTAACTCTAACCAAGAGGACTTAAAAAACACACACTCAGTGGGGAAAAATACACACATCTGTGTATCATGGAAAATGAGCCACTCACATCCACAAGCAGTGCAACGGCTCAGAAGCATAAACCTAATCAAAGAAACACAGAGAAAGTCACGAAAATGCACACAGTGGGTCTCCTTCAGAGACTTGGGGTGGAATCCACTGGGGCACATGGCGTATGCATAAAGTCAAACAGAAATATTAAAAAGTTTATCCTGAAAGTGAGGCCAATGGCTTCCTCCTGGGGGAAGGGGTGTAGGAGAGGGACCCCCAGGGCCAGTGTGTGGGGAACAGAGAATGTGGTTCTGCCTAAACTGAATAAAGCTGATTAATCATTGATCTTTCTTTTATTTGGACCTAAATAGACCCAGGTCTGGCGGTTCATGCTGAATCGCCTGAAGCGGATTACATCACCCCGGTCGATTTGCACACATGACTGGCTTCAGGGTCACTGCCTTATTGGAGCCACGGAGAGTTTTTCATTTTGCTTATTTTTCATTTTGCAGTTGGCTGTATGTGAAAGAAACGCCACGAGCAGCAGCCTGAGCTGGCCTCCAGGAAGGTCACCTGTCTTTCTGGGACAGGACAGCATGCCTCTGCACTCCTCTCCCAGCCTGGGGCCATGGGTCAGCCTCCCCTGGGGAGGCTGGGAGCCCAGCCCTCTGAGCTGTTTGCCATCTGAACCCGGGCCCCTCCGCTTCCCAGCTCCATCTCTCCCAGCCGTGGCAGAGCTCAGCTTTCCTCGGGGAGCGGCGTTGGGGGAGGGCTGGGGGGTAGGTCACAGGAACCCAGCTGCTTTGGAGACATTTTGGCAAGTCTGAATATCATACAGGGACTAGGAGTCCACACTTCCTTCCTTGCGACTCATGAATGCAGAGAGTTCAAAGCTGCGGTGCATCCCAGCCCCGGGGACACCACCTGGGTGGGGGGCCTGTTCAGCACCTGGAGAAGCCTCACGTCATCAGGAACAGAAGTGCTTGGTCTCCTCTCCCCTGGCTGGAAGAGATGACTTGCGAAAGACACGCCAGACAGAGGTGCCTGGTAACAAGCCCGGTTCATACTGTGACTCTGAGCCACCTGAGAGATAAACCATTGCCCTAGGTGAAATAGATTGTCTGAGATCTATTTCCACAAGACCCTGGAAAATCCAGGACCCACAGTTGTGAAGTTGTCAGGGCAGCAAAAATGCTTGTAAGATGAAGACACCGATGAAGTGATGACCCAGACCCTCAGCACTTCCTCATAGTGTGAAATCTTTCCAGCTCTGCCCAGGCAGTGGGCGTCTCTGTTGGCCAATGGGTTGCTCACCCTGGCTGCATCCTGCTGTGTGATGGTGACCCCAAAGCTGAGGGGCCCCTGGCACAGGGTCCTGCTGTGTCGCAGCAACGCTGGGGGCCTGGGGCTCAGCGGTTGCTCGGCCGTATCTGACTCTTTGCAACCCCATGGACTGCAGCACGCCAGGCTTCCCTGTCCATCACCAACTCCCAGAGCTTGCTCAAATTCGTGTCCATTGAATTCATGATGCCATCCAACCATCTCTTCCTCTGTTGTCCCCTTCTCCTCCTGCCTTCAATCTTTCCCAGCATCAGGGTCTTTTCCAGTGAGTCAGTTCTTTGCATCAGGTGGCCAAAGTATTGGAGTTTCAGCTTTAGCATCAGTCCTTCCAATGAATATTCAGGACTGATTTCCTTTAGGATGGACTGGTTGGATCTCCTTGCTATTCAAGGGACTCTCAAGTGTCTTCAACACCACTGTTCAAAAGCATCAATTCTTCAGCACTCAGCTTTCTTTATAGTCCAACTCTCACATCCATACATGACTATTGGAAAAACCATAGCTTTGACTAGATGGACCTTTGTTGGCAAAGTAATGTTTCTGCTTTTTAATATACTGTCTAGGTACAGTCACCATCCACAGTGATTTTGGAGCCCCCAAAACATAAAGCCTCTCACTGTTTCCACTTTTCCCCATCTATTTGCCATGAAGTGATGGGACCAGATGCCATGATCTTAGTTTTCTGAATGTTGAGCTTTAAGCCAACTTTTTCACTCTCCTCTTTTACTTTCATCAAGAGTTTCTTTAGTTCCTCTTCACTTTCTGCCATAAACGTGGTGTCATCTGCATATCTGAGGTTACTGATATTTATCCAGGCAACCTTGATTCCAGCTTGTGCTTCATCCAGCCCAGCATTTCTCATGATGTACTCTGCATATAAGTTAAATAAGCAGGGTGACAATGTAGCCTTGACATACTCCTTTCTTGATTTGGAACCAGTCTGTTGTTCCAAGTCCAGTTCTAACTGTTGCTTCTTGACCTGCATACAGATTTCTCAGGAGGCAGGTAAATTGGTCTGGCATTCCCATCTCTTTAAGAATTTTCCACAGCTGTTGTTAGAATCAAACTTCATACGTTCCAGAGATGCTCAGAGGGCTCAAACCAACTTTGTGTGCACCAGGACCCAGAGACCCCCACAGAGACTGGGACAGAACTGTGTCTGGGTGTCTCCTGCAGATGTGAGGGTCAGCAGTGGCCTGCTGCAGGGGCAGGGGCTCTGGGTGCAGTAGACCTGGGCATAGCATAAGCCCTCTTGGATGAGGTCGCCATTAACCCCACCATAGAGCTGCCAGAACTTACGCAGGACTGGGGAAACAGACTCCCAGAGGGCACAAACAGAACCTTGTGCACCAGGACCCAGGAGAAAGGAGCAGTGACCCCACACTGACCCAGATTTGCCCCTGAGTGTCCAGGAGTCTCCAGATGGAGGCATGGGTTGGCGGTGGCCTGTTGCAGGGTCCGGGGCACCAAGTGTAGAAGTCTGTGCATGGGACCTTTTGAAGGAGGTTGCCATTATCTTCATTACTTCCACCATAGTTTGGCCTCAGGTCAAATAACAGAGAGGGAACACAGCCCTGCCCATCAACAGAAAATTGGATTAAGGATGTACTGAGCATGGCCTCACCCATCAGAACAAGACCCAGTTTCCCCCTCAGTCAGTCTCTCCCATCAGGAAGCTTCTGTAAGCCTCTTATCCTTCTCCATCAGAGGGAAGACAGAATGAAAGTCACAGTCACGGAAAACAAACCAGTCTGATCCCAGGACCACAGCCGTGTCTAACTCGATGAAGCTAAGCCATGCCACGTAGGCCACACAAGACGGTTGGGTCATGGTGGAGAGTTCTGACAAAATGTGGTCCACTGGAGAAGGGAGTGGCAAACCACTTCAGTATTCTTGGCTTGAGAACCCCATGAACAGTATGAAAAGGCAAAAAGATAGGACACTGAAAGATGAATTCCCCAGGTCAGTAGGTGCCCAATATGCTACTGGAGATCGGTGGAGAAATAACTCCAGAAAGACTGAAGGGATGGAGCCCAAGCAAAACAATGTCCGTTTGTGGATGTGACTGGTGCTGGAAGCAAAGCCTGAAGCTGTAAAGAACAATATTGCCTAGGATCCTGGCATGTTAGGTCCATGAATCAAGATAAATTGGAAGTGGTCAGACAGGAGATGGCAAGAGTGAACATCGCCATTTTAGGAATCAGTGAACTAAAATGGACTGGAATGGGTGAGTTTAACTCAGATGACCATTATATCTATACTGCGGGCAGGAATCCCTTAGAGGCAAAGCAAACAGCACATGTAAAGCTTCTGATGACACCATGTCCCCAGGCACTCCATTGGCTGAGGCAAGTCACCTGACCAAACTCAAGTTCCATAGGGAGGGGCTTATCTCCTGCCCCAAGGGCTGTCCCTGGGGTTCTTCCCTGGTTATTGAAGGTTGAACATTTAATACAATGCATGAGTGTGTGTGCCCAGTTATGTCTGGCTCTTGTGATCCCAGGGACTGTAGCCTGCCAGGCTCCTCTGTCCATGGGATTTCCCAGTCCAGAATACTGGAGTGGGTAGCCATTTCCTACTCCAGGTGATCTTCCCGACCCAGGAATTGAACCCAAGTCTCCTGTGTCTCCTGCATTGGAGGCAGGTTCTTTCCCACTAGTGCCACCTGGGGAGCCCCAAATACAGTGTAAGGTGATGACAAAATAAAATTAAGACCCTTGCAGGATGTCTTACCCCGTGAATTCAATCAAAGCAGGAGCTTGCGGGATGCATTATCCTGTGAATTCAATGAAAGTATGAACGTGAAAGAACTATTTGACGCTCCAGATAGAGACACAAGCATGTGAAGCTCAGCTTCAGTGGCAAAAAGAGAAAAACAACTAAAATGGTGGCAAACCAGAAACTCACAAGAGAACTGTTTCAGGTCAAGAACAGCCTTTGGGAAAACTGACCCAGACATTTGCAAAAACTGCCTTCTTTCTGCTTCCAGATAGGACAGGCAGAATCCTGCCACCTAAAATTCCATTCAGAAGAGTGTACACTCCCACAGCATTGGATTCCTTATGATTTTTAATAAAAGTCAGAAATACTTGCAATGAAAACCTAAATTCTGCTAAACCTGTGGAAAAAGAAATTTATTTGCATATCTTCAAGCTTTATTTTTCAATATAATGCCCCAACCAAAAACTGTTTATGCTATTTATTTTGAATTTTTGATGCCCACTTTAAGCAAATCCCTGGTAAGTGGATAGTGAGACTCTTCTGAATGGAAACTCAGGGTTTAGACTCAAAGACAGGAGTCTGGCTCCAGCCTCAGTGCCTGTGACAGGCTGATGACCTTGGACTTCTTGCTTAACCTTCTGAGTTTCCTCATCTACCCCTCACTGAAAAGGTCAGTGTGAGGGTGTACCCAAAGCCAACAATACCTGGCACACAGGAGCACTCAATAAATATTATTATTAAGATTATTAGATCACCCCATTTCTGCTTCTAAAATTGTATTTATTCTCTTTATTGTTTTACATACTATTTTAGGTTATCTAATTGCAGTAAAGTTCACATAACGTAATTGACCAGATGCACTGAACTCAGTCCACACATTTTGGGAGATGCTCTCACCTGTTCTTGTAGAATCTCTTATCTGTTGCATAAGCAAAAGAGGATAAAAACTCAGAAATATGTTTGTGCAAAAATGAACATGTCCTGAAGGGATATAATTAACTACACTTAAGCAGTTCCTGGGCAGCTGGGTGTAAAAATTCACATGTTCAGTGATAATTTAAGTATAAAGTTACATAAAAGACAAGAATAGGTGGTGGAGCGCACATCTGTATAGATCTATGGGAAATGTTTCTCCCACCCTGCCTGCCCTTCATTCATCACTCCTGTTCCCCAATCTGTCAGCAGAGGGGTTGTGGGCAACCAGAGACGGAGGGGAGGAGGGAGGGGAGGGAGGAGGGAGAGTAAGGAGGGAGAGCCCTGCTTCTTAAAGCTTGCTATTGCAAAGGCAACGTGAAATAGTCTGCGTTTTTCAGCACCTGAAATCAAATAAATTAGTCAAACGCGAAAGCTAGTTATTAGAACGGGTGGTCGTCAACCCCGCTCTGGGAGAGGAAAGGTATTTGCAAATCGTGGCAGCCAGGAGGCACTGAGGCCTCGGGAGGGGTCGGCGCAGGCAGTGAGGACACAGTCCGACCCCTGTGTCCCCAGAGAGAGCCGGTCCTGGGGCAGGAAGCCCCCTGAACAGAGCCGCAGAGACGCGGGGGAGCGCACTGCACCTGTGCGTGTGTGAGTGCACGCCTGTGCGTGCACATGTGTGTGTGGAGCTAAAAGTGACCAGCGTTGCCAACACATGACATTAGAAGGGCAGGGACGGAGGGCGCAGTGGGGGAGCGAGCATGTCAGGCCGCGGGGCTCCACGCACTGTTCCGATGGGTGGAATTGCATCCTCAAGGTCAGCGATGAAAGATGGGGTGAGGCCTGGCCTCTGTAAGCCGGGTGAGAACTGGGCTTGCCCTCCCCTGAAACAGGCAGGGCATCCAGCACACATAGCGCGGGCACTTACATACCCAAGTGAACCAGCAAGGGAAAGCCCCCCGGGGGAGGGGCACTGGGGAAACTGCTCGCAATCCCTGCAGCCCGGGGCCACGCGGGAGCTGAGCTGAGAAACCGGGGGACCTCGCGGTGGCCAGGAGCACCCATGGCCCCCGGCCACAAGCGAAGTCAGGGCACCCTCACCCCCACCGCCATCCTCTCTGGGAAAACAGGAAACGCCTGTGCTCAGGAAACAGGAACCACCTTAAGTAGAACAGACGTGAGAGACGGGTGGGCTCCTCCATCTTCCAGGAGGACAGCCCAGGGGCTGGACCTGGCTGAGATGAAACGGACCCCGGAAAGGGGCAGAATGAAGGCAGCACATGGAGCTCCAGGGAGACCCAGGCTGGAAGGAGAAAGCTCGAGGGAGAGGAGACCCCAGCAGCGCGTCCCGGCTTTGGCAGGCCGACTGCAATAGGCCAGAAGAGAGGAGAGGCAGACAGACAGACAGACGGAGCCCTGAAGGTGCTGCGGGAGGATGTGTCGGGGGAAAGTCACCAGGCCTGGCTCTCAGGGAAATGGTCTATCCGAAGGCAGATGGCACAGTGATGCTGCCAGGCGCTGCCTCTGATCCGACGTCTGTTTGTAAAGTGTTCTGGCTGTGCTCTGGGTGTGCCCGGGACAGACCTCTTGTCCCTCCCCACTGTCTCCCCTGACTTCAGAGACTTCCCTGGCCGCTGTTCTCTGCTTCCTTCCTGACCCGTCTCCTCCCCCTGGCTGTTAAATGTCAGCATTCCCAAGGCTCGCTCCTGCTCATCCTGCTCCTCCGAACTCTCTCCCTGAGGAATCTCACCTATGACCCCGACTCCAGTCTGTCTTCCAAGGAAGACGGCTTCCATGGTCTTATCTCCCACCAGATGCCTTTGATGAGCTCAGAATCAATCCTGTGTCTAATTGTGTTTCCATGTGGCTGCCGTAGCTCGGAGTGAGGATAGGAGCACACCCCATCTGCCCTCACAGCCCATCTTCCAGGGCTCTCGAGTGGGTCCCCCGCATCCACCAGCATCCATGCAGATCTACAGCCGCCTCGTGTCCAACCCATCTTCAGCACGTGTTTCTCTCCCGCAGAGCGCTGGAATTCACCCACTCCCCTTCATCTTCTCGGACACCACTCTTGTTCATCAGGGCCTCCTCAAGGTCACTGCTCCCTGCTGCCTGCCCACTCCACACCACCTTGTCCGCAGCCATACCCCCCAGGCCCTTCCAAGCAGCACCCCAGGAGGTCAGCCACACTCCGGGTGGGGTGGACCCCACAGACCAGTGTGCACCCCCTACAATGAGGCTTCAGGTCAGCTGTTAGCTGATGCTCAGTCACTCGGTCGACCCCACGGACTGTGGCCCACCAGGATCCTCTGTCCATGGGATTCTCCAGGCAAGAATACTGGAGTGGGTTGCCATTCCCTTCTCCAGGGGATCTTCCTGACCCAGGGATCGAACCTGGGTCTCCTGCACTGCAGGCAGATTCTTCCCTCTGAGCCACCAGGGAAGCCTGCTCTCAAGTTATGTACGCATCCAAAGCCAAACCAACTGAGATGACTTCATCTCAATTCCGGGACCTCTTGAAAATTCTCAAGGGAGCAGAATTTTTCTTCCTCACTGTTCAAGAAAACAGCACTGATATTCAGATGGCTACCTTTGGACAAGCTGTCTCCCTTCCTCCCTCTATCAGGATCCTGGAAAAGACTCCAAGAGGCCCAGCCTGGAGTGGAACACAAACAGGGCCACGTGGTCTGCATCCCAGACAGAGCTTGCCTGAAGTTACAGGAACAAAAAGCTCATCCACTCAGAGTCCATCAACCAGTTGATTCAGGTTTTCTGTAAAGTGGCGCTCTAGTTAACTGAAGGCAGAGGCTCTGGATAACCGCGGGGCTCGGCGCTTGTTCTGATGTCGTGACAGCCTGTGAGTCAGGGAATTCGGGTTGCATGCAAAATCAAAGTGTTAGTCGCTCAGTCGTGTCTGGCTCTTTGCACCCCATGGACTGTAGCCCACCAGGCTCCTCTGTCCATGGAATTCTCCAGGCAAGAATACTGGAGTGGGTTGCCATTCCCTTCTCCAGGGGATCTTCCCAACCCAGGGATCAAACCTAGGTCTCATGCACTGCAGGTGGATTCTTTATCATCTGAGCCATCAAGGAAGCCCAGAGAAAAATGTGTAAATTGCTTTCTGACTCTCCGAGTTGTGGAATTTTCTTTAATATAGAAAGATGAAGGCATATGGGAGATGGATTGGTTCTATTAATAATATATTTATTAAATGAGCTGAACGCCTCACCCTTTTCTCACGGGCCCCAGATGGATCTCCTGTCTCTGCAAATTTCAAGAATTCCCTTATTTTGTTTAGTAATCCGGAGTTAAACTAGGAAGGAAACAATCAGGTAAATAAATCTCTTTCTGATTGTCCCAAACCCACCCCAACAGACTTGAGAACCAGCAGGACACCCAGGACACCGACCCTCACATTCGTCCCTCCTCTTCCTAAACTAGGGGGCAGAGATGAGTTGAACACCCCAAGATACTGGCAAGATCACACGGGTCTAGAAAATCTTGAGAGTTCTTTCTCCTGAGACAAGCCTAAACTTCCCAGGGAATTGCAGAACCCCCACTGACCCAGCCTGGCCACCCATACCCCCACCCCCCGTCCCATTGCCAGACACCCCGCAACTCTGCCAACACCAGCTCACAGAGTCAACCGTGAATCTGGGGCAACTTTTCAAAATAATTGCTAATCACAGCCGTGATGAAACAATGCACAGCTCAACATTGTTCTCACCCCTGCAGCAGTGTGAAAAGCTAAAAAATAAAATAAAAGACAGCACTGTTCCCATCAGGAGTGCCGAAGGTGAGAGAAGCTTCGTTTAATCAACAGAACTTGAACAAACCCAGAGTGAGCAGCAGATCACATGTCAGATGGAAGGATGACAAACTCATTGAGAAAGTGAGGAGACTGAGAAGCAGCTCTGAGTCGA
>SNSB01003849.1:1733792-1813976 GCA_012922965.1 Capreolus pygargus | reverse complement strand
TGCCGCCTCCCACATACCCTTTCCTTATCTAAAAATACGTTTCCTGGTGTCAGCGCCCAGAGAAACCCATCCAAGCTTCGAGGATCTTGGGTGAAGGAGGCATTGTCTTGCCTTGGAAATCTTCCAGAGACAGAAACATCCTTATTTAACTTTTTTTTCCAAACCTGCCCGGGGCTGAGTGGGTCCCTGGCTGCTTGCTGCAATTAAAATTATTTAAATCTTAAAATTTATTAAAATTTCAGAGAAGAGCATTATTTCTGCAGTTTGTTGATGTGTGGATTTATAGGATGTGACTTGAAAGCAGTGAGGACTGTGTTTCTTGAAGCAGATTCCCTGGCTTTTGAAATAGTTGCCCCCAAAACCCCTCATTCACACCAATCCCATTCACAGATGTTGGAATCCAGTGACCCCCGCCCCCTTTGGACTTGACTTCAGGACAGTGTGTAAACAACTTAAGTAACCCACCAAAAAGGATGCTAATCCAGCATTATCATTCACTTTATCGACCCCCAAAGTTCCAAACAATGTCTACTTAATTATAAGAGGAAAGATCTAATTTCGGAATTAAAAAATTCGACACCGTGGAGTGGGATGGCAAGAGAGACATTTTCTATGTAAGACATATTGTCTGAGCCAAAAATACAGCAAATCCTGGAGGAAATTCCAAAAGAAGTCCCAGAAATTCTTGAGCTGCAGACAATCATCTGAAAAAGCGTGTGACCTCCCAAGGGGACGGGTGGTTTGGGAGGGGCTGCAGTGGGGAAGGTGGGGGGCTGGAGGCTTGGGGGGTGCAGGGAGATTGTGCTGGCATAAATCACAGCTGTTCCCCCTGGAATGGAGGGGGCCCGAGCTGCCACATTTTCACCAGTCCCCACCCTGCTATTCCCCTCTCTGAGGTTCGATAACCATCTTACCACCACACCGCCAGCCTGCCTGCAGGGCTCTGGACACCAGCTCGGGTTTCAGAGAAAAGGGCCGGTTCTCCCCAGCTCCCTCTGCTCTAGGCTCCATGGGGCTGAGGCCCCGGGAACGTGACGGTGGGCCAGTCCAGGCGGCACCATGGAGGGGCCCGTCCATGCACTCCCGGTACCCTCGCATTCTCCCCGTTAGGAACCCCAGGCCATCACCTGACAGGTGTCAGCCATGACCGCTACCCGGGCCTGCATCGGTTCTCCCCCAGCCCTCTGACCGGGAGTGACCTGGAGTCTTCAGCTTGGACCCGAGCAGCACCTTGGCTGAGAAAACCCAGCCAACACACAGGTGGGCCAGCCACGAGCCTCCCTGCTCGGCCTGGAAGCAGGCGCTGACGTCAGATGAGCTCGCAGCTCAGGGTCCAGCTCACAAAGCCCCCAGCCCGCGGTCATCTCAGGGGAGGGCAGGACACCCTGGGCGGTGGTGGTGTGTTGGCTCTGAGCGTGTTTGCACTGGAACACGTGTGCCCGTGCGTGTGCGGGAGCGAGGCAGCTCTGTGCTGCTGGCGGGGGTCTCATGGATGTCCTCTGGGGAGCCCAGATGACCCCACAGCAAAAGCCAGGGACGCGGCCATGGCCTGGGGAGAGAAGGCGGGCAGTGCCCCCGGCCGGTCGGGGAGCTGGCCTGGCACAGGCGCGGGGCAGCTCGGGCCCACCTGCCCGGACGTCCTTGTCGGGGTGCGGATGGAGCAGGAACTTCAGCGACACAAACCGCAGTGCCGAGCCGCAGGTGGGCACAGTGGTCCCACTGGGCATGGCCCCACCGGGTCCCCGGCACCCACCAGTCCTGACCCAGCTCAGGGCAACTGGGGGGCCAGGCTCCGAGACGTCTAGGCTGCCCTTGGATTCCTGACCCGGAGACCCAGGGGAGAAGGTGCTGCCGCTGCGAAGGCTCAGCCTCAGTGTCTGCTTTCCCCAGTAGACCCGGGGCCCCTGGGGGCATTGGGAGCCACAGAGACGACCCTGCAGGTGTTCAGGGAGGAGGGAGGGGTCTGCAGGCTGCAAACCCCTTCACACACACGAGGGCCGAGACGCTGCTCCCCTGTGTGAGGCGAATGGACACGGCACAGCCTCACCCAGAGGCGGAGAGGCCTCAACGCGCCGCACGAGGAAGACACCCCAGTGAAATGCAATGTTAGGACATGGTCCACAGAAACATATCGTTGCCCGAGCTGAAAACTCACAGAACGGACGCCGCGTTTTCAAATCTAATGGGAATGAATGGCAACCTTTGAGGTTAAGGTGAAAGAGCATCATGTGAGCAGCCGTTAAGGAAGTGGGCAGTCGCTCGATTGCTGTGGTCCTGATTGGGTGTCGGGAACTCTGGAGACCCCGGGTGTCGAAGATGAGCTCGGTGCCACGGCGGCTGACGTCGGGGTCGTCCCCTAAGCCGTTTCAT
The DNA here is from genome assembly GCA_012922965.1 of Capreolus pygargus. Classification (NCBI taxonomy): domain Eukaryota; kingdom Metazoa; phylum Chordata; class Mammalia; order Artiodactyla; family Cervidae; genus Capreolus; species Capreolus pygargus. The sequence goes on along the minus strand of SNSB01003849.1, from coordinate 1,811,606 downwards.
GGGGGTCTTGTCAGCGTGATGCAAGGAGGGAGATACCGCCCCTGCTGCTGCTGCTGCTGCTGCTGCTAAGTTGCTTCAGGCCTGGCCGACCCCGTGCGACCCCATGGACGGCAGCCCACCAGGCTCCTCTGTCCGCGGGATCCTCCAGGCACTAACACAGAGTGTGTTGCCATTTCCTTCTCCCAGGTAGCGCCACGTCAGCTCCCAATTCAGCACCCAGGGCCTCGGAGTCAAGGGGGGGACGAGGACAGGGTGGTCACACAGAAGGTCCGGGGCTGTCGTCACTGAGGTCACGAGCAGCTTGTGCGCGGTCCTGAACCACACGCTTCATCTGAACCCGCATTTCCCGCTGCAGCTGCCTTCCCCTCCTGTGACCTACTTAAACACACCTGCCGCCTCCGTCAGCTCTGCGTGACAAGAGCGGGCGGCGCAAACAGCAGACAGTTCCTCCCACAGCCCGGGCTGGCCGCCCAGGGCCGAGGGGCCGCTCGGTTTGGCTCCAGCCGAGGGCTCCCTCCTGGCTTGCAGATGGCCCTCTCCTCCCTGTGTTCTCGCTTGACTTCTTTGTATGGAGGCAGACAGACAGACAGACTCTGGGGTCTCCTCCTGTGAGGACACTGAGCCTCCTGGATCAGAATCCCACTTGGAAACCCCACCTCCAAATCCAGCCGCGGTAGGTTAGGCTCCGATACATCAATGTGGATTTCAAAGCACAGAAACCTCAGCCCCTGCCACGTGCGTAAAGTAAGGAGACGAAGCCAAGGACATGTTGCCCTTTGCAGAATGAGTCGCTCTTCCACAGCTCTGAGTTAGAGAGCCCCTCCTAAGGTGCTCAGCCAGGGGCCCCTCCCAACACACGCAGAGTCCAAGTGCACCCTCTTCTCTCAAAGCTGTACCTTGCTTCTCCACTTTCTGAGATGGGACGTGTGTCTCCAAGGAAGCTGGGCTCTTCAGCACCTGGCCGGGCGCCCAGGTCCCGGGTCCGAGCCCCTGGCTGCTCTGCCCTGTGGTTGAGCCTGTGCATCGGGAATATTCACATGTCGGCAGAGATGGAAGCCGGGATTCCATGTGACGACCCTCGCTCCACGTACGCGTTCAGCTGAGATTCCACATGATGACATCATTACTCCCGCTCCACATACGTGTTCAGTCTCAGGACACGAAGGATCTGCGGCTCGGGGAGACGTCCGCAAGGCTCTGATCTGATAGGATGGACTGGGGCGGGCAGCCGGGTGCCCCTTGGGTGGCCTGCAGTCCCAGGTGCTGGCTGAACGTCAGGTGGTTTCCAGATAAACAGAGAGCCCTTTCACAAACAGCTGCCTGGAGACTCCAAACGTCTACCACACCCCAAAGGGTGAGGCCTCAGAGCTCTGATGACAGAGCAGAAGGGCTGAGAACCAAAGCTGTCTCTTCAGCTTCAGAGCCTGGGGCGAGGTTCCTCGTAGCTGTGGACACCCAGCCACCTCGGACGGCCCTGGATGCTCGGGGGCCCCTGCAGCTGCTTCTGAGAGGGGTGCTCCCGGGGGCCCTGAGAGAACCGTTCAGGTGGTCACACGGGAGGGCTTTGGAGATGATACGTCAGCATGTGAGCAGTCGGCTCTTGTCGGGGAACCCGCCATCTAAGGAGCATGCTGGTCCATCCCTCCTCCAGCGGCCCCACCTCCCCAGCGCCCGGTCCAGGGGGCACGGGGCTCAGCCTCAGCTCCGCCAGGCTCCACGAGCCTCCCGTGAGGCTTTGGCGGGGGCCAAGGGGCCGGGGCTTTGCAGCCGGAGGACACAAGCCGCCGAGCCGCACGGAGCTGTCCCTGCCCCGAGACTCTGCAGCCAGCGTTCTGGGTAGAATAAGAGCAAATGGAGACAAAGCGGAAATTGCGTGAGCACCTTACTTTCTAGAACATTCTCTGCCCTAGACACGCTCCCGCAAGTCATGCAGGGTGAGCACCAGTTCGCAGTGGGACCCTGCCCAGTCCAGCTCATGGCAGGACCCCACCGTCCACGCTGAGGCCGCGTGGGCATCAGAGCTGAGCCTTGGTGACCGGCTCCTGCCTTGGCAGGAACTCCCCCCCAATGAAGCAGCACTTCCCACCTTTAGTAAGTCAGAGCATGCAGGGACCAGGGAGGTCGTGTTCACACTCCGGACCCCCGCACTGACTGCATCTGTGACGTTCGGTGAGGACCAGGCTCAAAGACGCAGGAGACCCAGGGGCCACCAGTCCCCCCACGATCCTTGCCTCCCCTTTCACAGGCCTCCTTCCTCTCACAGGGAGGCCAGGGGGCTTGAGTTTAAGCTAGAAGACCCCATTAGCATGCCAACATCTGTCCAGCGGCAGTGGAGGCTGCCCGTGATGGTGTTCGGGTAGAAGGGGACGTCATTGGCTTCTGCTTGTTTGTTTTGAAAACAATTGTCTGTCTCCTCCACGGTGGGGGAAGTGGCTGTCTCACCCTCGGCAGACTTTGGGAAAGGCCAGCACACTCTTGCACTCACTCCCTGAGGCATGGCGCCAGGCTGTCTTCGATGACATTTTCTTTCACTGCTTCGTGGACCAAGCTGTGGATACGCCCGAGACGGCAGCCGTGACCTAGGCTCTGGGGACGGAGGCTGCCTGTGAATGAACCTCACGTGCCATTGCCGTGTGTACGAGGCTGTCCTTGCTGTTCAGAGACACAGCCCCCCAGAAGATTGCGTTTCTATTTACGGCTTCTTACACGGCCTCTTTGCCACCTCCTCATCCCCCGCCTGACGCTGCAAAGCTGGAAGGGGAGAGAGCCCGCACGTGCGAATTCTGCACCCGGCCAGCCTGCTTGCCTTTGTGTCAGCCTCTGAGCCCTGCATGGCCTGGCCTTGGGGAGCCCCCTGGGTGGGGGGCTGCAGGAGAGTCCAGCGGGCACGTGAGCAGTGGCAGGTCGAGGGCCCGGGGCCCAGGGAGGGCAACCGGGGCTGGCGCTCAGCCCTTCCCACGGCAGCCGAGCGCATCACGCTGAACCTCCAGCGCAGGTGGGCGGCTGCCTGGCTGGCCCGGCGCCCTCACCAGCCGGCCAGACAGGTGTCCCCTGCTGTCCCACAGCTCCCCTTCCGTGTCCCTGGCTGGCGGAGGTGGAAGGGACAGGAGCTCGGTCAGACAGGAAGTAGTTGATCTCCTGAGCACATTTTTCAAGAGTGGCACGTTTCCCAGAAGCCTGCTTCGGAGGCAATGCGTTGGCATGGCAACCATGAAGGTTAGGATGAGGAGGTATTAGGGGAGGCGGGGTGAGCCTGAGGTTGGCAGGGGGTGGGAGGGTGAGAGCCTCTGCCCTCTGGGCCTGGGGGACAACCCGCCCCCTGCAACCCGGCTGGTGGCAGCCCCTAGCAGACCCAGGGAAGGCCCGCCTCCTTCAGTCTTCCTGGCGGGTGGGGTGGGCTTGGACTCCGTTCACAGGAAAGAAGGGGGGCGGAGACCCGCAGAAGTGCTAGTCGTGAGACGGGGGGCTCACCTCCCCAGCCACAGGCCTGATGGGGCCCCCGCCCCTGGAAGGAGCCCCAGCCAGGCCACACTAACTGCCTGGAGGCACACGAGCCTTTGCAGCCAGGGAGCCCCCTGCCTTCCGGATCGTGGGGCCCAGGGTGCATCGGTCCCTTCCACTGGGGCTCGTCACCGCAGGGACTGACCCCAGAGGGCTGCCTGCGTCGGGGACTGGGGGCTCGCTCCTCTCCACCCGGCCCTACACCACCCAGAGGAACGTGGCCCTGTTTATGGGCAGTGACGCGCAGAACCTGCAGGGACCAGGGGCCCGAGATGGAGGAGGCTGCCCTCACCCCCTCCCGCAAGTCCTGGGGGTCCCGCAGGTTCCTGGGCTGGCCAAATGCTCCCCAGGGTGCTGGAGACAGAGATATGCTCCACAGGCTGTGATCACATGCCTCAACCTGCAACCCGAGGAGCAAGGGGCGCCCCCGCGCCCTACACGAACAGGTTCTTCTGAAGCACAGTTAAAGGTAGAGATGAGGAGCCTTCCTCTAGGAGCCGGCTGGAATCCTGGGAGAAGCCAGCTTTCCCTTGACTGTGCCAGGGTGCAGCTGGGCAGAGTCCATAGCCATCACCCTGCTAAAACCCAGCTTCCTCCGAAGGCTTGCCTCCCTTGCTCCAGGGCCCCCACCCCTGAGGACACCGCCTAGCTCAGCATCCTCACTTAGACACACTGCTCCCATCAGAACAGCTGGTCTGGAGCTGTGACCTTCTCTTCCCTGCGGACTCCCTGCAGCAGGAACGGTGACCGAGACTGGAGGATCTCCAGGAGGAATCTGGGCGAACCGTTCTCAACCAAAAGGAGATGCAGAGACCCTGCAGGACCGAGAGGCATTCTGCGAGAAACGGGGGGTCTGAGGGGCTCAACCCTGGGCCCCCCAGACCCTCAGCATCCTCCTGCCTCCTCCTCCTCATGGCACAAGTTCAGCCTGAGCCCTTCCTGGGAGGAGTCCAGGGTCTCCCCCCGGGAGCAGAGATGGCTTTGTCCCAGGAGAGGATAGTGGTGGAAGACCCCCGGTCCTGGAGGCACTCCTGCTCATGACTGCAGGCCGGGGAGCTCCGACTAGTGAAATAGCCCAGACTAATGGAATCTTAAAGACTTCCCTCTCATTAGGACGTTTCCTAAAAGCACACGAATCTTCTAAGCTTCCCAAGAAGGCTTGGAACGACTGAAATTTAATACAATGAGAGCATTAAGTGGAGCTCCTATTAAACATCTAAGGAGCCCAAGAATGCACAGACATCCTTCATGGAAACTGCATATGACAAGGAGGTCTGTGACCTAGGTCCTGGTGACATCCACGTGCTGAACATCCACGGTCGACAGTGAAGGCCCAGGGCATGTGTAGAGAGCCACAGATGGGCATTTTCTCTACGCATAGGCTGATTAGAATGTAGGACACCGATTTTATCAGCTCAAGTTAAGTGCTGTTCTTTGGAATCAAATAAATGACAAAATTCAAGTTGCTGCTTAAAGTGATCTTTAAAAAACCCAGATGTTGAGGCTCAAGGCAATTGAGAGTTTGCTCAGCAGTCCCAGGTCATGTCAAAATAACCTCATATGTGCAAGCAAGCTGACCAGATTGCTATTAAGCTTTCCACCGTAATTCAACTGTGCAGTCTAATACAGAGTTCATCTTGTCCTCTGTTTAGTGCGGAAATATACACACTAGCCTGTTCACGTTTGTTGCAGTGCAATCTCCTTACACTGTCATCAGAACCAACCCCCTCAACATCAGCACCATCAACATTGTCACCGTCAGCATCACCGCCATCATCATCATTACTTGAGGAAGGACTGTAAGACCTCATCCCGTGCCTCCTTCTTTGCCAAGCCGTCATCTTGCATGAATAAGACTCCCACACTGCACATCTACCTCAAAAAAACAGAAGAAAAGCAAGCCTTACCAGACTCTCCCTCCTAAGAGGCTCAAAGTACTCAATGTCTTAACAAAAGACCGTCCAATAGGAGACAGCCAACTCTGACCATTTCTCTGACTCTACCCAGCCTCAGAGGTCAGTGTTCAATGCAACACAGAGAAGCTAGCTGAAAACTAGTCAGAAGGTGAATAACCCTTTTTTGAAACCGTGACACTCCGGCTGGGATCTGCTTGTAGAGTCCTGGGGGTTCCCGGTGTTTGGGTGCAAACTGCAGACCCAGACCCCTGGGGTGGAGTCAGCTCACCGGGAAAGTCCTGCTGTAACTTGTTAGGCTACAACACAGGCGAGGAGAATCGAATGAACAATAAACTAGGTGCATTGGCCCTGGCTCGGATTTTCAGGGAGAAAACCACCAAAGAATCTAATACACTGAGATTCCAACTGAGATAGAAAAGATCTTGGAAAATGGTGGGTTGCCCTCTTTTCCTTTCTTCCATTCATCCATCCTTCCTTCATTCATGTGCGTATTCAACAAACCCTTATTACGCATTGTATGTGCCTCAGGCCCGTGGAAACGGGAGGTGAGGCAGGGCCCTGTGCCCTCCAAGGGTCTAAAGGCTGAGAGATGGACGGAAGAATTTACTGTACTAAACAAAAACAATATCAGATGCTCACTAAGAGTTAAATTTTGCTCTCAGTTCTGTCCTAAGGACTTCATCTAGAATATCTCATTTAATCCCAATGAGATGTGTAATATTATGAGTATTATCCTTATACAGTAACAAGCAAGGCATAGCAAGATACAGAACTGAACCTGGGTTGCATTTCTAGGCTCTTACCCTCCATGTCTGTCTCGGTGAGGGGAGGCTGCCACCCATCTGCTCATTTAAGGGTAGTTGCTGAGCTCTTGATTACAGGGATGCTGGAAGTAGCCATGGTCCCTTCCTGGTTTTGCCCACAGTTATGATCTAAAGAAGGCCCCAGAGATGAGGCAATCACAGAAGAAGGCGTAGCCCGGCTCCCTTCACCAGAACCCCCTGAAAACCCCCCGAGGCTCCCCTCCAAGCCTCTGCTCCTCTTTGTTCGGAGTTAGGTGGTTTCGCATTTAGCAGAGATGATTCCCGTCACTCACAATTAGAGCTATTCATCTGGAGGCAATGGTAACCGGGGGCAAGCCGTCCTTTCATGCAGGTGAAGTTTCCCTGCAGGATCTCCTCTTTGATGCTTGCTGGCTCTGCCCTCGGGTTCCCCCACAGTCTGTGTCTGCCACTTCCTTCCTGTGATAACTTGGAAATTTTTTTGCAAACAGTTCTGAGATTTCTTAAATATCCTTTCGCTTTCTTCTCCAAAATAAACATCAAAATAAATCCCCTTCCCCTTTCTTCTAAGAAGTGGGGTCAGAATGTTTATCAGCCTGGCCAGGCCCTGAGGATGACCGGAGGTCAGTGATATTCCAGGAAGAGGGGGTTATGAACTTGGTCCAGGGCTGACTTCCAGGAGGCAGTGAACCGTGGGTCACATACTGTGAGCGTTTGCTTTTGGATGTCTTCCGAGGAGCCTTGCTTAATGGGGTCCATGGCCTCTGAGGCTCGGGACTCAAGAAAGAAATGGAGGAGATGCTAGATGGTGTCTGCTCCCTGTTGGTTTGACCTTAAACTCACCTTAAAGAAATCACAGGTTTGCATTAATACGAGCAGTGCTTTCTCAGGACTCCAGGGCAGGCTGTGGAGTGAGGCTGCCTGCGTCCAAACCCACTGTGTGATCTTCGGTTTATGACTCCACCTCTCCAAGCTTGTCTCTTCTCCTTGAGGAGAGTTCAGTGCATCCTGTGGTGTGTGTGTAAGCGAGTGTGACATATACATGCACGTGTTTAATGCTTGTGTAAGAGGTTGGTTGACACAACATTAGTTTTTGTATTTCAGCACCAAATCATTCAGACTTCCAGTCTCTGGGACTCCGAGATCTTGCCAAGATCTCGCATCATGCTTTGTGCGCTTTATCTTCCAAACTTCTCTGCTCAGTTCCCCATTTCATTTCCTCTGGTTGGCTTAGCTCACGGACCCGGCTTCCAGATTATGGGGAACCTTGCTTTGTTAGTCGAGTGTTAACTTCACCTTGAAGATATGCCTAAATTTGGAAAGCTTAATTCTGATTAAGCTCATTCAATAAGCTTATTCTTATTCAAATAAGAATTCTTTGAACTCTTATTCAAATAGCATATTTCCTTGACTCTTACGCGTATTTTTCTTATTGCAATTTTGCTAGGGTCAGGGTGTATCTCACATGCAACACGAGTCATGGTTTTTCCCTGAAAATGAGTGTTAGGTCAGTGCTGTGTTTTCCGCCTCGTGGCACCCCACCGCTGAGAAATGCAGTGAGCTGTTTATGAACAGGACTGTGGGGGTTCTATCCAATGACTTGTTTCCAGAGCAAAGGCTCCCAAACTGGGCTACGTGCTGGAACCACGCTGATGACACTGGGGATCATCCATAACGCATATGGGTGCTAGGCCCTCCCCCAGGAGCCCCTGATGAACCGGGAACAGGGGTGTTCCCAGAGCGCCCTCATTTTCACTAGGCATGGGCAGAGGGAGCAGCCGGGGTCTGGGACGGAGCTCAGAGCCTGGGCTCTAACCCTGGGGCCGCTGCCCCATGAGGACCCGTGTGCCCACGGGAGGGCTTCTGTGAGCGGCTGCTGTTTAAGGACCGCTCTCTTGGATCCTCCCTCTGCCCACATGGCATCGGGGAGCTCACACACTACGACAGCATGACCTTGAACGCGGCTTCTGACCGCTCCCAGCAGCGCCCCCAGAAAGGACCCTCCCCGACATGTAGCAGCGAGGCCCTGGCCAACCGGCCCGGACTCCCCAAACCCAGGCCAGGCCCAGGAAGCCGCAGTCAGATTACCCCTGCAGCAGGCTCCAGGCTCTCCTGGGCCGGGACCAGCCAAGGGACCCCTCGTCAACCAAGACACACGCACAGCGCGACAGCTGCCAGTTAGCTTTTATTTGGGGCAAAGTGAGGACTTCAGCCCGGGAAAAGGCATCACAGACAGCTCTTGGGAGCTTCTCTGAAGAGGCAGAGGCAAGGTCAGGATACATGTGATTTTGCTGAAGGGAAGTGCATTCAATCAAACACGTGTTTTCGTAGAAGGCTTCTGCTGGTCACAAGAACAGACATGACTACTAATGATTTTAGTGCTTTTCAAGATATAAGGAGATGCAAGAAACCGGACTCCCAAGACCCTCACCCTGGTCATCCTGATCGCCACCCTGAGCTCCTTCAGGTCTCTGAAGGTCAGCAGCCGCAGCCACTGTGGCTGCAGCCCCGTAGAGCAGGCGGCAGGTGCCGACGCTTAGTCTCACCACCGACTTGTGTTCCCGTCCACACAGGCAGCTCACTCAAGCACAGGCCCTCCTCCTTCAGAGCAACATAGAGCCGCCCACTCTCCAAGGCAAACAGCTACGACAGGTCAGGGGCTGCAGACTCAGAGACTGCAGCTCTGCCGGAGCCCAGTGCTGCCCAGCCTGCTGCTCCTGCAGCTGGAGGTCCGCTGGCCACCTCTGCACCACGGGCGCAGCTGGGAGGCGGTCTGCCGCAGGCACACACAGCCAGGCGTGCTCGCTGTGCTTCCCTGCTGACTCTGCCCCTGCCTGTCTCACTTCAGCCCCAATTTCTGACGTGTAAACACACATCCTGGAGGCAAGGTGCTGTGACCACGGCTCTAAAATGGACCGCAGGGCTGCCGTGGGGACGTCCGCCTGGCTGAAGTCACGCACCCTCCTCTAATGGAAACGGGTGTTATCATGTTGCATTTAGACGCCGTTTATCACCTTGAATATCCATTGGAAGGACTGATGCTGAAGCTGAAACTCCAATACTTTGGCCACATGATGCAAAGAGCTGACTCATTGGAAAAGACCCTGACGCTGGGAAAGATTGAAGGCAGGAAGAGAAGGGGATGACAGAGGATGAGATGGCTGGATGGCATCACTGACTCAATGGACTTGAGCTGGGGTAAACCGCGGGGGTTGGTGATGGACAGGGAGGCCTGGCGTGCTGCAGTCCATGGGGTCGCAAAGAATCAGACACGATGGAGCGACTGGACTGAGCTGTCACCTTGACAGGAATGAGGCTTTAATAAACCAAGAATTTTCCTAAGAACCTAAGCTCTGCACATACTGCAGCAGGCATATAGCAGAAAAGTGAAGGTGTTAGTCTCCAGTCGTGTCCGACTCTTTTGCAACCCCACAGGCTGTAGCCCTGCCAGGCTGCTCTGTCCATGGAGTCCTCCAGGGAAGAATACTGGAGTGGGTAGCCACTCCCTTCTTCAGCGGATCTCCCCAGCCCAGGGATCGAACCTGGGTCTCCTGCATCGCAGCAGGTTCTGTACCAGCTGAGCCACCAGGCAAGCCCAGCCCCACGGTGGCCGGGCGCCCCCCACTTGCACAGGCCCTCGGCCCGCCTGCCCTCCAGCCTCAGGGCGGGCAGGGACCCTCGGGCAGAGAGAGCCACAGCTCTGTAGCTCCGACCAGCGGCCTGCCCCGCTCTCCCACCCCTTCTCCCAGGAGGGCCCTCGGCGCAGAGATGACGGGGACCACACGCCAAGCCCTCGCCGGGGCCTGGACACGCGTGCTCACTCCCACTTGTTCAACAGCCGCGCTTTTTTCCCATTATGTCCGAGAGAACGTGGCATCTCAGGGGTGGGCAGGCTTGGGAATCGACCCACCAGGGCCTGCCCCATCCTGCTTTCCGTCTGTGACCCCCCACCCACAGCTCCCTTCCCCACCCAGCGCCCCTCCCTCGCTCACCCCAGCTCAGCGCACCCCTGGATGCGCTCCCTGCAGGGTGACTCCAAACAGCGGTTCAGGCCGGCACCACTTTCCCTCACACTGATTAAGATGCCCCTTAGCCTGTGGATCAAGGCGCCCCAGAGTCAGTATGGCTTGGACAGCCCTCCTGGGCTCCCACGTGGACGCGGCTGAAGCTGCCTGGCCTGGGGGCTCCAGGGGGTGAACAAGTACCAGCTTCCCCATGGGCAGGGCCCCCAGATGATGGCACATCCCACAGGATTCCAAAGTGGCCTGGAATCCGCCCCAACTGGGAAACAGAGGCCTCTGCTGGAATACCCCTCCCCAGCTCCCTGGGATTCAGAACCAAAGAGGAAGCTGGGGATTCATCTGGTCACACGACAAAGAATTTCCCTCTAGAACGGATGCCCCTTGGGTTTCCTGCAAAAGTCCCGTTGTTCAGGCTTCTGTGTACCATCATTTGGGAGAATAAGATGAACTCATCTTCTGCGGTGGCTGGTCCTGCCTACGCTGTGCGTTCCATTGAATAAAGCGACTGAGTGTGTTTCGAAAAGAAGCAGGGAGGTGCCCGAGGACAGCGATGCCATCACACCCGCAATAATGCCGGTCAAGGGGCCTGGACCTAGCTGATGGCCAGTCCGTGTGAATGGGTTTGTATTGACATCAGCAACTGGAAAAGTGTAGGTCGTTACTACACAATGATTTTCCCAGAAACTAACCCTCCACGTCAATCTTTCATTATCTCCACTTTAAGAATCTTGGGAACAAACTGTTCAAGAGGTCTGAGGGCCTTGCGGTCTGGAGTCTGCAGACGAGAAGAGGGTGTTCAGGTACGAACTGCCACATCCCATGGCACCACACACGTGCTCAGACCTGGACGGTCCCCTTCCGCCAGTGCAGCCAGCCTCAGCTTCTGCCGGAATCCGTCCTTCTTCCCACCAGCAGGGACTGGAAAGACCTCGGGAGGATGCCGGGTCCCCAGCATCTTGGCGGCCAGCTCATCCACCTCGTTATCCTCACACGGTTCGCTTAGTGGGGAACCAGGAACCAGGTAAAGCTTCACTGTCAGTGGCTGCTCAGTTACACCAGCTCCAGGCACGCCGGCTGAGTGACCCCGCAGTCGTTCTTGGAGACCTGCATACCGCCCGTCTGTCCACGAGGGACACTTCTGTTGCGGCCAGCACCTCCTGCAGGAGGGGGGTTGAGGCTGCCAATGTTGCTGGCCAGTGGGGGCCCCCTCCCCTCTCTCTGAGGGTCACAAGTGGGGGACATTCGCCCCCGGCCAGCAGAGCACGAACTCCTAGCCCCCGTCCCCGGCCGACACTGGGCCTCAGCAAGTGCAGACCCTAGAGCACGTTTCCAGAGGTGTGGCCAGGGAGGTCTGCGAGGCCTCTGTGTGGGCCCTGCAGGCGTCTGTCTGGAGACGGTGTCCATCACAGAGGCAGGCGGTCGCCTGGCAGGGCAGAAATCACAGTCTCCAGGAATCAGAATTCATGGGCTGGGACCGCATCTGGGCGACCTGGGCAAAGCTGGAGGAAAGAGGCTCCGCTAGGACAGTCTGGCATCTGGGGGGCCCCGTGTCCCCCGGGGAGTGCAGAGCCGGTCAACGCTGGCTCCTGGGAGCCCCGAGGACACGTGGCCGCCTTAGTCTTGTCCAGGCGCAGCGAGTCAGCATGGATGGTATAATTGCCCAGCGGTGAGGTCCAAGGGAAAGCGTCAGCAGAGTTTGCAGGGGAAGGACGCTTGCCTCCCACGCACCGTGTGGTCAGCACCTGAGTTACACCCACTGATTCCCCAGCCTCTTGGGTTCCCAGATGACCGGTGACGCACAGATGTAAGACATACGATGACCATTCTCATCAGAACAAATTCGGTCAAAATCTGTCAAGAGGCTATTTGGGACAAAGAAAGTTGCTGTCTATTTTCACTGTGCTAGACAGAGGGGAATATGGGTTTGATTTAAAAACCGCTGATCAGTCTCAGAGTACTTGGACTGATGACAGGATCAGTGTCCCCACAGCATCTGTCAAGGGAGCCGCCCCGGGTCGGGATGGACTTGGGGGGCAGTTTCACCAGTGACCACCAGGCCCCAGGGGCCCTGTTTTTTCCTCCCCAATAAAACCAGCAAGCATCTGTCTTCCTCCAAACACAGTCGTGTTGTGTTCTCCCAGCCGCTTCTCGGGGCTTGAGGACAAGACACTCTTGTTTCTTGCTTGGCCGGGAGGTCGAGGTCCACTGCAGTGGGCGTGTGGGTTTTCCCGCCTCGGCCAACTCTTCCGAGAATGTTTCCTCAGCGCCCGGTGCCTCCCGGCGCCCTCCGGGCAGGGCCATGTCCCCATCGCCAGCAGACGTCGGCCCTGCAGGGACCGGGCCCGCTGGCCCTCAGCCCTCACTCTGTCTCCATCTCCGGGCAGCAGCTTCCCGTGGCGGCCCTGCTCCCCAAGGCCACACCACCCAACGGTTCTGCCCCAAATGCAATGACCCGAGTCCACACGTGCTCCCCTGACGGTGGCGGCCCGCGCTGCTGACTCAGTGGGAAACACCAAGGAGGCCCCCAGTCTCTGACAGTTTCAGTGTCCGTGTTTGACGACAGAGGCCAAGGGGACACTTCCTGAAGGGAGAAGGGGACGGTGACCTGTGCCGAACATGAGCGAAAGCGGGACGCGGGGCGGCCGGGAGCCGGGGCCACGGTGCAGGGCCCGACGGGCAGGCCGCTCCGGCGTCCCGAGCTGCTTGCCTTTTCCACCAGCCCGAGCCCCGGCACCAGCCAGCACAGTCCTCCCCGAGAAAAGACCCGTTTTCAGGGCAGATGATGACCGTCCTACACTTGAGACGTGGGCACTGAAGTTCACCCCTGGCTGCAGACCCAAACCGATGTCTGCCGCCCCGTGGGGACCACCCAGCCTGATGCTGTAACACCGCCGTCAGCAAGACGCTCACCCCTGTCTGTGGGTGCTGAAAATGTGTCTCAGAAGTCCAGGCATTTCTGCTGGAAATTACCCCCACCCCAGAAGAGTGGAAACACCTGGCGAGCCGTCATCTGAGAACCTTGCAAAGAAGAAATGAGCCCTTGGCCCAAGAGGGATGGGGTCCCCCTGCAGCCTGACACTTAGGCTCATCCCAGCCCCGGCAGCCTGCTCTCAGACGCTTATCGGAGACGAGGGAAGCGGAGAGAACGTCCAGGGCTGCTGAGTGTCCTCCGTCACTGCAAGCAGGCCCCACGGGCCCCACGGTTCGGCCCCATCTGTCTGGACGCCTCCAGGCCCCTCACCTCCCCGGCCTTCCGCATCTGTCCCTGAAGCCCAGCCCCAGGGCTGCCTGCAGGGGGTGGGTGCCTACTGTGTGGGTATCACAGGCCGGGCGCCCACGGCCTTTACCAGGGGCTCCCCTGGGGGCTCAGACAGTGAGGAGTCTGCCTGCCATGTAGGAGACCCAGCTTCGATCCCTGGGTCGGGAAGATCCTCTGGAGGAGGGCATGGCAACCCACTCCAGTGTTCTTGCCTATAGAATCCTGTGGACACAGGAGCCTAGCGGACTACAGTCCATGGGGTCACAAAGAGTCGGACCCGACTGAGTGACTAACACGTGGACGCATCAGCCATCGGTCACTCCTGGACGGCCCACAGGGCCCACGTTCTAATAATGATTCTGAGAGGTTGATCTCTACTGTCTGCTTTTTCCTCGCTTTACATCTCACCTCCTAAACTGGAGGTTCCCAAGGAGACTGCTCCCTGCTGTCTTCCCTGACCCCAGGCTGTGCCTGTGGCATCCCACCCTGCTCTGGGGCTTTCTCCATGACTGCAGTGTACTCCTCGCTTCCCTGGCCCGGCTCCCTCCTCACTTCCCCAAGGGCAGCAGGGAGGAAAGCGGTGGCTGGCCAGGACTCCTAGAAGCAAGAGGACCCCCTCCCCTTCATCTGAAGTATTACTATGTCCGAGATGGGGCCTCCTCCCGATTGGGGGGCAGGGAGGGGACAGCCCTCAGAGTCACATACAGTCCTCAGATCTCGTCTCCCAGGAAGCCTCTGCCTCTGATGGCAGAGGCCTTGTCCTTCAGGCAGGGGCCAGGGCAGGTTAATATGTAAACATGTGTGATTGACCAGCCCTGCCTCCCAACACCTGCCTCTGGGTCAGTCTGAATTTGAGAAGGACGGGTGAAGGCAGAGGGAGATGGGCACGACCCTGCCAACCTCTGCCCCCAGCCAGGGACCAGAGAACATGGGGGCCTGGTCAAGCCTGTCCCTGCCTCCTGGTACCACGTAGCCTGGGCAGTGACGCAAAAAAGGATGGCCCCTCCAGTCAGCTTCTTGCCACTCATGGCCAAGAGCAGGAAACATTGCATTTATTGGTCTAGGAAATGACAAATGTGGTTGTGCATGAGTGTGTGCACGTGTGTACTCAAGTGAGTATGCATGTGTGCATGTGTATGTGTGCACACTCAACTGTGTATGCTCAAGTGTGTGTACATATGTGTGCATGTGTGTGCATACTCAAGTGTGTAAATGTGTGTGCATGTGTATGCTCAAGTGTGTGTATGTGTACTCAAGTCTGTGTACGTGTATGTGCATATTCAAGTGTGTGTACATGTGAGTGTGTGCTTATGTGTATGTGTGTGGGTATATGTGTGAGAGCATGTATTTGCATATGTTTATTTGAGAGCATATGTGGAATGTGAGTGTGTATACTCAAGTGTGCAAATAGGAATGTGGGTGTGTGTATGTATATGTGGGCATGTGAGTGTGTGTATTCAAGTATGCATGTGTACATGGCTGTGTGTAGCTGTGGGTGTGTGTGTGTATGTGAGTGTGAGTGCACATATGTGAGCTCTCACAAAGGCAGAGAATAGCGAGAGCCTTCAGTCCAAGCGGAGCAGTGGGTGCCTGCCTTGTTGCTGGCCCATGGCTCTGGGTTGCTGGGCTTTTGTTGAAATCGCCTCCTTTCCAGTGGTGTGAGCTTGGGTTTCATGATTACATGGGAGGCAGGCTTCTGTCTCGGTGAGTGGACAGATGCCAGGACCACGGCAGAACCAATGGGGACTGGGGGCATCGGGGGCTCGGGGAGGGTCGCATCGCTCATCCAGCATGGCGTCTGTGAAGCCCACCACCACCGCTGGGGGTTTCCCTCGGAAGGACAGGAGACTGCGTTCTGAGCTGCCTAGCAGTGAGCAGATAAATGTCGGGGCTCACCAGGCCACGCGGCCCGTCAGGGACCCTCAAGACCCGGCATAGCCCACCGAGGCCCCGACGAGCAGGCAGAGCCCTCCCCTGCAAGCCCCCAGGCTGTGCACTCACGGGGCCCTGGCTGCTGACCGCAGGGGTCAGAAATCAGGAAAGGTCAGTACCGGGCACTGGGAGCTCGAGGCCCCAGATGGAGACACATTTGCAGAGCTGACCCTCAGTGAGCGCTAACCACCCACCCAGTTTCCTGGGTCAACAGTGAACAGGAAGCTTTTAAGTACAAAATCACTCCCTGTGGCCCTACGCGCTCACCGTCTGAACTCGGCGGTGGCTTGGTAGGCGAACACCATGAAGTTCAACCCCTTCGTGACCTCGGACTGGAGCAAAAAATGGCAAACGTCACTTCAACGCCCCCTCCCATGTGCGCAGGAAAATCATGTCGTCTCCACTCTCCAATGAGTTGCGACAGAAGTACAACGTCCGCTCCATGCCCATCCTCAAGGACGACGAGGTCCAGGTGTTTCGAGGACACTTTGCTGACACAAAGGTCAGCAAATTGGCAAGGTAGTCCAGGTGTATAGAAAGAAATACATAATCTACATTGAACAGGTACAACGTGAGAAGGCTAATGGCACAACTGTCCACGTGGGCATTCCCCCAAGCAAGGTGGTCATCACCAGGCTAAAACTGGACAAAGATCGGAAGAAAATTCTTGAACGCAAAGCCAAATCTCGACAGGTTGGGAAAGAGAAAGGGAAATATAAGGAGGAACTTATTGAGAAAATGCAGGAATGAATATACCCTGTTGCACAACCATGGTTTATCTGTAGGTTTTTTGCCTGGCATGTAGGCCTTTAAAACTTTTCAGGATGTCTCTCTCTGGAGTATTTTATTTCCTTCCTGTTTTGTTATTATTATTTATGTGGCTCTGTAAATCCACTTCTGCTGTTTTGATTAATAATTTTTTTTTTATTGTAGTGGGTTTTGTCATACATTGAAATGAATCAGCCATGGGTTTGCATGTGTTCCCCATCCTGATCCCCCCTCCCACCTCCCTCTCCACCCGATCCCTCTAGGTCTTCCCAGTGCACCAGGTCCGAGCGCTTTTCTCATGCATGTTTTGATTAATTATTTTATGAATAAAAATTGGAAATGTTAAAAAAAAAATCACTCCCTGTGATTTGGAAGGTGATACTTTTGTTCAGTTTGAATGGACTCTGATCCTGCTGCTCAGTGGAGAGAAAGGGCACCAGGCAACTCTGGGCTCTCATTGCCCCCCACCTCTCCACGCACGTTAATCGGCCTGTCCCCTCGGGGGACGAGCTCACTTCCCACTGTCTCGATGCCTCCTCCACCTTCCAGCTCAGGCTCCGGGACCTCCGTCTGCAGCAGAGCGTATGTCTGTACACCAGGAACAGACCCGAAGACCCGAAACAGACTCCTCGGGTTTGCAGCATCACGAGGTGCTGTGGAAACGGCCGTGTGCGCCAAGCCGGGTTCTTGTCCAAACAAACCGTCAGATCAGAGCGTCTACATTCTCCTACATCAGGTTCACTGTCAGCATGGCCAAGGCCACGGGTCAAGGGTGAAATGCCACCCTGTCACTTCCAGGTGGTGCACTGGTAAAGAACCCGCCTGCCAACGCAGGAGATGCAAGAGACGTGGGCTCGGTCCCTGGGTCGGGAAGATCCCCTGGAGCAGGAAAGCCAACCCACTCCAGTATTCTTGTCTGGAGAATCTCAGGGACAGAGGAGCCCAGTGGGCTATAGTCCGCAGAGTTGCAGAGTCGGACACGACTGAGTATGCACGCCGGACACTAATCTGAAATCATCTCGATAAGATTCATTCACATTCTCATCATTCTTATCCTTATAAAGGAACTTAAGCTGAACTATTCCAAATACGAGACCTTGACACAAGATGGGGACTTCATCCGGGTCCGTTTACTGACTCACCCATGGCTGAGATTGCTTGTGTGTCTCCCAGCTGCATTGGAGTGATCAGCCTTCCGACACCAGCTCACCACGTGGTGATGCTACTGCCCAGGGCCTTGAGAGACGCTGAAGCAATAATCTGCTCGTCTACTCGAAGGAGCTCACAGCGAACTCAGCAGAAATGCCAAATATGACAAACTCACCAAAGAACCGTGAGCCGTGGGGCCTCAGAGAACCCAGACCTCCTCCAGCGAGGGAGACACAACCCCACAGAAAGCTCTCGGTGTACACCCCCGAACACATACCATCCCAAGCACACACCCCCGGTGACAGAGGCCCCAGAAGCCCCTCGATCACCATAACTCAGCTCCCCCCAGCGCATCTCCCAGAAGAGCTGACTTCAGACACAGCTTACAAATTCTTAACAAGCAGTCCTCGGGCCATGATTCAGGGAGTAATTCAGATTTGGTCCAGGTAGACAGAAGCTAATGATGGAGAATCAGCAACAATGTTACTGAGAGGAGAACAGGCTAGACTGGAACTTCCCATTCAGAGATGAGTGACAAGTGCGGAAAATCCAGCAAGGAAGCCATAAAATGTCCTCATCAGAACAAGAGAGGGAGGGGAGGAAGGAAGAGAGAGGCGGGTGGAGAACACACTGGATGTTCACGAGACAGGTGAGAGCAGACAGGTGGACAGGGAAGATCGTCGTAAATCAGACACCTGAGCATCTGAGGCAGAGTACCGACAGAGACAACAGTCGGCCAGCCTCAGACTTACCCTCAGTAACGACCGTCGTGTGCAGACAGAGGGGCCCCGTGCACACACAGACAAGGACGCCCGGGTGTCATCTGTACGTGTGACGACAGAGCGGCTCCATCCCACGCTCGGCCTCGGGAGAGAAAGCCCCTGGGAAGCCTTCCTTACACGTCTGCTTAGCTTCAGAGCGTGACCCAGTGAACCCTGGGCGAGAACAAAGAACGCACACGTTTCTCTCCTGCTCTCCTTCCCCTTCCTTTCCTTCTTATTTTGCTGAAAGATGTGTATCAGTCCTCTTCCTCCCTCCCCTTGGTCTTTCTTGAACCATCGGGAACAGTGGGCTCTGCAGAACCAGAGCTGAGCAGGTGAGCCGGGCCGATGAGAGGCTCCAGACCCACCAGAAGTTCCTGCAAGGTGGAGAACACAGAAGAGTTCCGTTCCAGGAGAACCGGCAGAGGCTGCTGCAGTGTTGTGTAAACACAACCGTCACCTGGGGATCCAGAACAGCAGTGTGGCTCCCTTTTCCTGGTATCCACTTTAGTCTGGGGG
This sequence comes from Capreolus pygargus, assembly GCA_012922965.1. Taxonomy (NCBI): domain Eukaryota; kingdom Metazoa; phylum Chordata; class Mammalia; order Artiodactyla; family Cervidae; genus Capreolus; species Capreolus pygargus. Next base: position 1,792,997 of record SNSB01003849.1, on the reverse strand, counting down.
TCTGGAGCTGAGCCCCCTAGCGCCTTCAAGGCGTGCCTATCTAGTCTTTGTTCGGTCACTCAGTCGTGCCTGATTCTTTGCGACCCCACGGACTGCAGCACGCCAGGCTTCCCCGTCCCTCAGTGTCTCCTAGAGTTTGCCCAAGCTCATGTCCATTGAGTCGGTGATCATCCAGCCGTCTCATCCTCTGTCGTCCCCTTCTCGTCCCGCCTTCCATCCTTCCCAGCATCGGGGTCTTTTCCAGTGAGTCAGCTCTTCGCATCAGGCGGCCAAAGGACTGGAGCTTCAGCTTCAGCCTCAGTCCTTCCAGTGAGTATTCAGGGCTGATCTCCTTTAGGGGGGACTGGCTGGATCTCCTCACAGAGTCCTTTGGACTCTCAAGAGTCTTCTCCAGCACATCAGGTCCTGTACATACGTTTTTATTCTTTCACAATAAATAAAGGCAAAACTGAATAACGTCAAAGAGAAAAACTTTAAAACAACCAGAGAGAAAAGACATATTAATACTAGCACCAAGAAACAGTAATTCAACTGCAATTGGGCTGACACCAGATTTCTTATGAAACTGCACTGAGTTAAATTGTTGTTCACCAGAGGGAGAGAAGACATTTTCAGACAAAGACCAAGAGAGACCCACCTGCAGGCCCCCATTAAATTACTGCAGAAGGACTTCAGTAAGAAGAGAGTTAGAACTGGAGGGAAAATGGGGTTTGGTAGGAAATGGGAGCCATGAAGTGTATACAAAATAATGGAACATTTAAATAAACACAGTAAAAATCCATCATCATAAAAACAGGAACAAGGATATTAATGACTGCTAGGAGGCTAATAACAATAAAAAGAAAACTAGACCAACACCAGGGAGGCCAGGCCAGGGAGATGGAAGCCCAGATGTCCCTGCATCCCTGAATTCTTCAGACCGGAACACGGGTACCAGTTACCCCAGGTCCTGTTAGGCGCAGTGGACCGCGGAGGTGTTCAGAGCAGCAATGGAGGGGCAGGTGGAGGACAGGTGAGCTCTAGCGGCCAGAGCAGAAGGGGGAAGACGGGAGACTCGATCATTCCAATAAAAAGGCAAAAATTAAATCTAAAGAAGCCAAGGAAGATCACGGCAAAGAGAAATAGCCACACAGGGGACTTCCTTAGCAGCCCAGCAGTTAAGATTTCACCTTCCAATACAGGGGGTACGGGTTCAATCCCTGATTGCAGCGTTAAGATGTCATATGCCTCGGGCCAAAAAGCCCAAAACATCTCTGCAATATTGTAACAAATTCAGTAAAGACTTAAAAATGACCCACGTCAAAAAAATGTTTTTTCAACTATAAATTAATTTATTTTAATTGAAGGCTAATTACTTTACAATATTGTATTGGTTTTGCCATACATTGACATGAATAAGCCATGGATGTACGTGGGTTCCCCATCCTGAACCCTCTCCCACCTCCCTCCCCATCCCACCCCCCCAGGGCCATCCCAGTGCCCCAGTCCTGAGCACCCTGTCTCATGCATCGAACCTTGACTGACGATTCATTTCATATATGATAACATACATGTTTCAATGCCATTCTCCCAAATCATCCCACCCTCGCCTTCTCCCACAGAGTCCAAAAGTCTGTTCTTTACATCTGTGTCTCTTTTGCTGTCTCGCATATAAGGTCATCATTACCATCTTTCTAAATTCCATATATATGCATTAGTAAACTGTATTGGTGTTTTTCTTTCTGGCTTACTTCACTCTGTATAATAAATAGGCTCCAGTTTCATCCACCTCATTAGAACTGATTCAAATGCATTCTTTTTAATGGCTGAGTAATATTCCATGGTGTGTATGTACCACAGCTTTCTTATCCATTCATCTGCAGATGGACAACTAGGCAGCTTCCATGTCCTGGCTATTATAAACAGTGCTGCGATGAACATTGGGATGCACGTGTCTCTTTCAGATCTGGTTTCCTCAGTGTGTATGCCCAAGAGTGGGACTGCTGGGTCACATGGCAGTTCTATTTCCAATTTTTTAAGGAATCTCCACACTGTTCTCCATAGTGGCTGTACTAGTTTGCATTCCCACCAACAGTGTAAGAGGGTTCCCTTTTCCCCACACCCTCTCCAGCATTTATTGCGTGTAGACTTGTAGATAGCAGCCATCCTGACTGGCAAGAGATGGTACCTCATTGTGGTTTTGATAAGGAAATACCAACACGAGCTAGCCACAGAAGTCCACCTCTGGGAGGATCTCAGTCGCCCACGATGTAAACTCACCTGATACACGGAGAGCAGAGCCCTGACCCGTGTTCTCAGGGGCCATTTGGATCTGAGGTGGCAGGGCCGACTTGCCACCTGGGGAATCCTGTCCCCGAGTTTCTAATCCATACAGTCAAGTAGCAGGCGTTGAGAAATGGCTAAAACCAGCAGAGAAGGCCGTCTGGGTGTCGGAATTCACAGAATCTTCTCGCAGAGCGGATTCGTGTTTCACATGCTTGTGCATCTGCATGCAGTCACAGCCACGTCCCCCTCTCTGGGACCCCCTGGACTGTAGCCCACCAGCCTCCTCTGTCCATGGGATTCTCCAGGCAAGCATACTGGAGAGGGTTGCCATTTTCTCCTCCGGGGACTCTCCGGACCCAAGGATTGAACCTGCGTCTCCTGCGTCTCCCGCATTGGCAGGTGGGTTTTTACCGCTGCACCACCAGGGAAGCCAGGGCTGATTCCCTCTCCTCTTTGGCAGTGAGCCTCCTCCAGCCTCGTGGGTCCCCAGGGCACCCAGCTTCACAGGCTGCTCCCTGACTGAGCGCTTTGCTGCCTACGAAGCCCCACGGGTGCCTGCCCACCCCTCCCATCCTCCAAGGGGGCTTGGAAAAGACACGCAGACTCCTAGGAATATGTACCCCAAAATAAGCAGCTAAATTTACAAAGATTTATGTCCACGGATATGATAACAAAAGGCAAGGTTCTTATGGCTCCGATGGTAAAGACTCTGCCTGCAATACAGGAGACCCGAGTTCGATTCCTGGGTCAGGAAGATGCCCTAGAGAAGGGAATGACAACCCACTCCAGTATTTTTGCCTAGAGAATCTCATGGACTGAGGAGCCTGGTGGGCTACAGTCTGTGGGGTTGCAAAGAGCCAGACCCGACTGAGCGACTAACACGTATCATAGTAGCAAAAGTTGGGGGAAACTCAGATGTGAACCAGCAGGCGCTTGGTTCACAAATCTGCACGGGTCAGCTGTTAAGAGTAAAGGCGATCCACGGTCTCTCGTCATGGAGAGACGTCCCAGACGAGTCGGTTAGTAAAAGACAGTAAGAGACTTGTATGTATACCAGGATCCAGTTTCATGAGAATGCATTCATGCAAGGTCTTTGCTTCGGTTCAGACCCAGGAAAACCAAACAGGAAGGGTGTCTGTAGCCTCTGATCGTGGTTTTTCGAATGGAATGTGGGCAGGAACAGTGGTTATGGAAATTTTTATTTTCCAATCTGTTTCCACTTCTCTATTGTTTTTTTCACTAGGTTGCATTTATTGTACAGATGGGGGGAGCAATAAAAAGAGGGGTTTTTTGTTGTTGTTTTTTAATGTAACATTACCTTAATATGAGTTTTTAAATTGCTCTTGTCCTTTGTAATATGAAAGGATTTACCCTGACACCCCAGGCTTTATCTGCTCTGTTTATCTACCCAGAATTGTCAGGATTATGACTCTTAAAACAAGTAGGCAGTGCCAAGGGCTTTTTTTTGCTTTGTTTTTAGTGGCCTTTTTTGGGGGGGCGGGATGTGGACTGTGAAAAACACACTTGGCAAAGGATTCCTTTTGTGTTGGGAAAGAGTTTTGAATATACACCAGGGTATTTTTATTCGTATAACAGCACTCAGAAATTCCAAGCTGATTTCAATTATCAGAGTATTTACGGACAAACAACTTTTACTTTGATAAACAAAACTAATGAGACAGTTTAAATAACATCTTCGCAGCCTTCACCAGCCTCACACCACACATCAAGTCCTGTAAAATGTCAGCGCCCTGAATGGACGGCAGGAGCGTGCTCACTCGGTCAGACCCGGCGGGCACCTGCCGCCAGGCCGTCTCAGGACGGCCGCTCACTGCCTCTGCACCCAGCCCGCCGAGGAGCCGCTCCTGCGGCAGGGCCTTCCCCGTCCTCCGTGGCCTGCTTTCTTCTTCCCCTTCCTTTCTCGTGTGCTCTCTTTCTCTTTGCCTCTTCCTTTCGCTCTCTTCTTCTCTTTATCTCTTTCTCTTTCTTCTTTTCCTTTCTTTTTCATTTCATTCTTTCTGTTTCTTTCTCTTCTGTTTTCTTCTTTCTTTTCTTCCCCCCTTTCTTTCTCTTTCTTCTTCTCTCTTTCTTTCTCTTTCCTTTTGTTTCATTCTTTCTCTTTCTCTGTCTCTCTCTTTTGCTTTCTCTTTCTTCTCCTTCCTTCTTTTCTTTCTTTCTTTCTTTCTGTTTCGTTTTTGTAGGATTTTAGAGACAGCGTCAGTTTCCCACCGGGCAGGTGCTGGGCCCAGGAGCTGCGAGGCTCACGCTGTTGCTCTGGGATTCCTGGTGTGGGTCCCGGTGGCTCTGCCCTGCTGCCGGGGCTGGAGGAGAGGCCGCGGTCACGCTGTACACGGGACTCCCAGGCACGACGGGGTCCCTCTTTAATCTACCCCTCCTGTACCACGCTTCAGCGGGCGACGACCACCTCCGCTTTTCTAGGTGATAAAACTGAGACAGGGCCACGACAAGGCTCGCCATGGTCACCTGGCCAGTCTGCCCAGGAGGGAGGAAGGGCGAGATCTGAACCCAGGCCATCCATTTCCAGAGACGGCTGCTTAACTGGAGGCTCCGATGCGTCCATGGGAGGGTCACGGCGGTGAGCAGTCTGGAGGGGCCTGGCCACACACCCCTGCCCAGCTGGGCAAGGACGTGCTCGGGGACAGTCAGCACCTGCCCCAGCGGAGCTGCTCCGGGCCTTGATGTCTGAAGTTCCGGGGCCCACCACGCAGAGGCCGAGCCACGGGAACGGCGTGAGAGGGCCGGAGCTTGAGTGGGAGGGCGGGGTGGGGAAAAAGCGGGGGTCCAGGGGAAGGACGGTGGGGCTCCTGGGAGGCGGCCGCTCCCCCGGGAGGAGCCACTCCCTGGACACTGATGTCCCCAGGAGAGGCCCCCACCCACAGAGACACTCGATAACCAGAGCGCCGTCTGTCTGGGCGAAGGACAGGCGCCGGTGCAGGGAGGCTGGGTCTGAGGGGCCGTGACCTCGCCCCCGGGGCGGGGTCTGCACAGACCCCACCTCTGGCCCGCGCCTGCCCTGCCCCTCCTGAGGCTGTGTCCCCAGGTCTGCGGTCAGGTCCGGGCACAGGGCGGGTGGCGGGGCATGTCCCCCTGGACCCAGCTCTGCAGAACTCACGCTTATACAAGCAGCCTCCCGGCCCAGAGGCAGGGAGAGCTAGGGGGCCCCGAGCACACCAAAGCGCCCCATCCTCGGGCTATGAGACACCGGCTCTGTTCATGGAGCCGATTCTTCGCCTCCACTGGGCCTCTCCGTGTCTCCACCAGTTAGAACACGGAGGGTCCCAACTCTACCCGCTGGGACCCTGTCTCCCTGCTGGCAGAACCACGAGGTTTTAAAATTTTATTGAAGTATAGTTGGTTTACTTTTTTTTTTTTTTGGTTTGCAATGTTGTGTTAATTTCTGCTGTACGCAAAGTGACTCACACACACGTATAAATTATTTTGCGTACTGTTCCATTCAGTATTATGGTATTATGAATATAGTTCCTGGTGCGCTACAGTAGGATCTTGTCACCTACCCATCCTGTATGTACCAGTTTGCATCTGCTAATCCCAGACTCCCAGCCACCCTCCCCACCCCGGCCCCCGGCAACCACAAGCCTGCTCCCTGTGCGTCTGTCTGTGTTTGTAGACGCAGAATCGAGATCTTGTTCCCACTTGGGTCCCCTCCCCACGTGAGCGCTTCCTCCTGCGGCAGGGGGTGCACCAGCCTGACCCGGGGTCTGCAGCCTTGGTGTGTAGGGCCCCTCCCCAGGGTCTGAGGCTCAGTACATCGACGAGCCTCCGGGCACGCGGCTGGCGCCCCTCTGGGAGCACTTTGGGTCCTGCGGGGGGGACAGCCCATCAGAGACGGGAGCAGGATCCCAGTTCCAGGCTGGGTGGGGCCCTCTCTCTCGGGCGGGCATGGAGGACGCAGCCCAGCCCGGCGACTTGCCCGTCTTGCAGCAGGGAAAACCAGCCTCGGGATGGAGAGCCATGATGACCGATGACCGAGATGAGCCACTGATTCACGGCACCCACACCCCCTCCCACCCAGTAATTCCCGTTTCCTGATGTGTGAGGTCATGCATTTCCTTTTTTCTTTTCAAGCCAGTTTGAGTCAGAGTTTCTGTCCTTATAGCTGAAGGCACCACCTATTTCCTTTCATGGGTAAAACCATGAACTCACAGCCTAGAACCACAGAAACTAGAGTGCTACAGCCTGAAGGGGCTCAGGGATCCACCACCCCCAGCCCTCCGGGGGTGGGGACCCAGACAGCCAGGCCCCCGCTCCAGGCTCTGTGCCCCGTGCCCTCCTCCTGGACGGACAGCCCACAGACAGCTGCCTCAGCCCAGTGTTTTTTTGCTTCAAGTGTCTTTCTTAAGAAGTCAGTGCATTGAAATGTTATTTCTTAGGCCTATTGAAATATTAAGTGTCTGATTTTGTCTCCATGGATATTGACTTTCCGAGCTATAAATAAGGATCTGTGAATAGCAACACAGTATATCTTACTTAGCCTTAGAAGTATTCCCAAACTGCAGTGATAGTCAAAACATTGCAAACACTCAGAAGGAAGCGGTAAAAAATCACATGTAAAGAAACACAGACTAAGATCATCTCAGGACTTCCCTGGTGGTGCAGTGGCTAAGAATCTGCTTTGCAACGCAAGGGACCGTGGTTCGATTCCTGGTCCGGGAAGGTCCCACGTGCCTAGAACAGCTAAGTCAGTGCGGCACGACGAGTGAGCATAAGCTCTGGAGCCCCCGGGCTGCAGCGGGAGCAGCCCCGGAGTGGGGAGCCCGAGGCCCCCTCACGCCCCGCAGCTGGAGAAAGACCACAGGCAGCAGGGAAGGCCCGCCACAGCCAAAGTCAAACAAATAAATAACCTCCTGAAAAAAGGATCAGCTTATATTTCTACACTGCAGCCCTCCGTGCCAGCACGCGAGGAAGCCACGCACTTTAAAAAAACACTTGGCCGACGAAAGCTGGTCCTCACACCACGAAGTCAGTCAAGCTTGGACCCCTGTGTCAAGGCGGGGTTGCATGCTTAAGTCACATGCTTGTCCTCTGTTCGAAAAAGACGATTTAGTTAAAAGCAACAGGGGCCGTGTCAAATTCACAAGAACTTACCAAGCATACACCTTTCTGGAAAATTTTACTTGAATATGTTTTAGCCACTGAGATAAGAAGGAAAAATTAGCTCAAGAGAGGGAAGGTCATCCATGGAAACACTGACCAAGGCCACTGAGAAGTTCCCAAAATAATCTGCGAAATATAAAAGGGACAACAACAGCTACCGGGAACAGAACCCCCAGATTAAATGAACAAAAGGCAAGAAGTTGGGGGCAGAGGGGCAGGGGGCAGAGAGGAGAAAAAAGGGTCCCTCATGGCCTTTCTCCTGCACCCCCCACACACACTCACGCACACACATGTACACACAAAACCCACCTTGCGTGCCATTTCAAATATGTAAATTATTCTGAAATCATAAACATACTCACTACTATATTATAAAATATGTGACTTTTTCAAGCACCAAAAACAGTGACAGCAAAGAAGATAAGTCAATTTATATCGGTTGTATTGAGGTTATAAGATAAATGAATGAAACAGAAACTTAAAAAAAAAGTGACTGCAGCCATGCAGTTAAAAGACGCTCCTTGAAAGCTATGAGAAACCTAGACAGCAGAGACATCACTTTGCTGACAAAAGTCTGTATACTCAAAGCTGCGGTTTTTCTTGTAGTCACGTATGTATGTGAGAGTTGGACCATAAAGGAGGCTGTGCACCACAGAATTGATGCTTTTGAGCTGTGTTGGAGAAGGCTCTTGAGAGTCCCTTGGACTTCGAGGAGATTAAACCAGTGAATCCTAAAGGAAATCAGGCCTGAATATTCATTGGAAGGACTGATGCTGAAGCTCCAATACTCTGGCCACTTGATACGAAGAGCCAACTCATTGGAAAAGACCCTGATGCTGGGAAAGATTGAGGGCAGGAGGATAAGGGGACAACAGAGGATGAGATGGTTGGATGGCATCACTGACTCGATGGGCATGAGTTTGAGTGAGCTCCGGGAGATGGTGAAGGACAGGGAGGCCTGGCGTGCTTCCTTTGGGGCCACAAAGCGTCAGAGACAGCTGAGTGACTGAACAACAGCTGTGAGAAGAACTAGGGAGCATGTTATATTCATACTTTACAATCCTCAGACTTTCATATTTCCCATAATTTCAGCCGTATTTTCTTACCACATGTGGCATCATTGTCTTTTATTTTCCTTAATTTGACTCCCTTTTTCACTTAGAAACACAGTATAGCTGGCTGGCAGACGGCCTGGAGCACAGGGTCTTGTCCCGGCAGGCAGCCTTGGGAGCACCTGCTGAAGTTCAGGCAGGTGTTTCTGTTCTTCCCAGGTAAGCCCGCTGCACCTTTTTCCTGGACGCGTTTCATGGCCCAGCTCCAAGAAGAGATTAAACCAGAGTGTCCAGCAGCTGCCCTGTAGCTCAAGAAGAGCCCACACTTCCCTTCCATCCCCTGGGGGCAGAGAGGGCGGGGTGCAGGACGGCAGGCTGTTTCCCGGATGTGGTTAGGGGGCTTCTCCAAAGCGTCCTGGGTCAGTCCTGACTTTGGTGAACACTCAGGAAGGGGGAGAGGGATGGTGGAACGCAGGCTTCAGAAAAGTCCTTGACTTGATGCCACAGCTCACAAGGGTCAGAGCTGGAACTTAGACCCGGGCCCGTGTGACCCCAAAGCCAGCACTTTTTACGTCAGTGAGCGACAGACACGTGAGAGGGGAGCCCTGAGCATCAGTAACTCTGATCCCTGAACTCTGACCCAGATACCTGGGTCAGATACCTGGGCTCCGGGCACTGCCTCCTCACCCGTGCATTCATTCCCTCATGATCGGTGCGGGGGGATGAAGTGAGGCGCACAGCGTCACACGCCCCGATTTAAGAGCTCAGGATGACTTGAGAACATAAGGCAGGCGTCTGTCAAAGTCCAGAGACTGACGGGAAGCAGGAGAGCAAGTGCCAGCCTCCCGGAGGGGACAGGGTGCCAAGGTTGGCTCATTAAAGCCTGAGCCTGGGGCCTCACCAAGAACTTCTGTTTCTGGTGTGAGAGTTGTCGACAAAGGAAGTCCTCAAGGGCAGAAATCAGATGCACCATTTGTGAATCTTCGAAAGACTTTTCGTGTTAATAAACTCTCACATCAGAAAAATATATAAACACGCTGACTGCCCTGGGGGGGCGGGTGCTGGGAGGGTGCAGGAATCCCGGGAGCAGAGCTGAAGGCCCTGGGGGCTGGCGGGCCGGTCTGATGGGTTTTGGGGGGAGGACGGGGACCCGAACGCAGGACCAGGTCCCTTTCCTCCTCATGTTCCCAGTGGCCAGCAAGGCGCTGGGCCCCGGGAGGCTGCCGGGTTGTTCTTCAGGCAAAGGCGCTGCCCGTGTGCAGGTGGAAACACGCCCGGCACGTTCCTGAAGGGATTTGAAACAGCCACATCCACGGGACGTCGGGTGTGAATACAGCCCCTTCCTACACCTTTGCTCCAAATAAGGAGTCTTCTTGGGACAAGTCCTTGACATCTCCTGATAAGATGGCTGCAGTTTTACCAGAAACCTTATTTTCAAAAGACAGTGTCCCCTGGATTAAAGGGGAGGGAAACTCTGGGCCACCGCTTGGTTACCCAAAACACAGCTAGGTGGGAGCTGGATGGCCTGTGATCCCCAGTGTTTCTGGAAGGTTCCTGGAGGACACGGTTGAGCAGGGCCCAGGAGGGTGTGTACTCCTGACCGGGTTTGTTCCGGGGCCGCAGGCCTGGCTGGAGAAGGAGGAATACCTGCTGGAAAGACAAGGAAGAAGCCAACCGGGAACACGGAGGCCACACCATGGTGAGCGGAGTCCTTGGCCTGCCGCAAACCAGCCCTGCCTGTCGGCCGGGAGTCGTCACGGCTGATTTAAGGCTGCGAAGCGTCCTTGCCCGTCAACTCACTCGCGACAACTCATCAGAGGCAGAGCAAGCAAGCAGTGACCTCACTCCAGTTTCAGTCCTGCTTCTGTGTCTCCATCCTGCTGAAATAATGTTCATGAGCTCTGAGAGTCTCTCTTTGGTTTTTAATCTCTGTTTTTTAATTTCAACTGAAAGATAGCTACACTTCACAGTAGTGTGATGGTTTTTGCCACACATCAGCATGAACCGGCCGTGGGCAGACACGTGTCCCCTCCATCCAGAGCCCCGCTGCCCCCTCCCTCCCCACCCCACCCCTCGAGGTTGCCGCGGAGCACCAGCCCCGGGTGCCCTGCGTCAGACACCCGCCGGCCCCAGCTCCCCGGTTCACACGTGGTAGGCTGCGTCTCGGCGGCCTCTCGGCCGTCCCACCCTCTCCTCCCACAGAGTCCAGAAGTCTGATCTGTACATCTGCGTCTCTGCTGCCCTGTCCGTAGGGTCGTCAGTACCATCTCGCTAGATTCTCATATATAATTTTCATTTTTTTTATTAAAAAAAAGTTCTTCTTTTTTTTTCTTTTTTCCTCCCTCTTTCCCCCCCTTTTTTCTTTTTACCCTCATGCTGCCCTAATATGGCTCTTTATTACTCTTTTAATTTTTATTTTTTATAGCCCTGAGATTCTTAACAGTGCCAGGGCTTCACAAATAGTAGGGTGGAATCTCAGAGGGGGTGGGGGTGGGGGTCCTGTGCTCCCAGACAACACACAGAACACACCCCTGCCTCCCTCCCCAGGGGACAGGATGCCCCGGGGTCCCTCACGTCTAAAGTGTAGCTCAAGCGCCGTCCTTCCCTGCATGCCCCAGTCACTCAGGTCAGGGCCCTGCCAGGTGGGATTCAGTGATGCAAGAGAGAGATTAAGAGCCTCTTTCTCTGTCCTTCAGAGAAAAGCTATTAAAGAATCACTCACGGAAATAAATTCTGACCATCTAGGGTCTGCATAAAGCTGGGGAAGGAAAGTGGAATTCTAGAAGGCTGGTTGTAACTTTGTGTCACGTCAGATCTCAGAGGCCTGGGGCATTGTTCTGAACTTCCATGGCTGTCACTGCGAGGGTGATATTATATACCAGAAGAAAGACAGCCTGACGCCACCAAAATTAAGCAGAATGACCGAGCTTCCACGTGCAAGTTGAGCAGTAGTCACCGAGTCTAGATAACTGAAATTTCTCAGTGAAAGATGGAACACTCAATCTAATAAATACTTTTCAAAATTAAATTTTTAAGCTAGAGTTGTCACAAGCGGTGTGCCCCTCTGGATTCCCCAAAAGTAGTCGTTAATAGAACCTCGGGGCAAGGAGAGGAGATGGCAGCTGCTTGGCAGACAGTCCGTCCAGGGGGCAGGGCATGAAGCAGGAAGACTGACACGAAAGCCCCTCCCAGACACGTGGGCAGAAGATGATGGTGGCGGGAAAGATGGAAGGACGGTGCGTCCCCGGATCTGAATGCTGAAGGTGGGGCCACTTCCCAAGGACTGGATGTTGGGGGGCGGGGGGAGAGAGGGCTGGGGGAGACGAGGCATGGGGTGGCATGGGGACCGCTCACTGCATCGCAGCTGTGACGGAAAAGGAAAAAGAAGCGGAGAGGGGGAGGTCGCACGCAAAGCCCCGAGGTTACACCTCCTCTTAAAACCTACTTCCTACTCCGAGTAACAGGAGAAGTGTTTCAATAATAAATTATGTGAAGTGTGGCTAAAAATAAAGAGAATCAGGAATGACAGAAAGGAATTCACAGGTGAAATGAGACAGCAGAATAAAATGAAAAGCTGCAGCGGTAGGCAGACAAAATGAGGCTGGTAATTCACGGTTAGAGAAGGGAGGGCTGGAGTCAAACTGAAGCAGCAGGTAGCACAGCCCACAACTGATTAGTTCCACGGAGGAACAGCTGCCCACCTTTCATGGAAATATTCACACAGTGAGAACAAAGATCCATTGAACCAGGAAGAAATGCCATGCTTGTAGGTTTAAAAATGGCCAAAGATGGTAATTCCTTACGGTTAGACCTAGTTAGATGAAGTGAAGGTCACTCAGTCGTGTCCAGTTCATTTCAACCCCATGGACTGTAGCCCATCAGGCTCCTCTGTCCATGGACTTCTCCAGGCCAGAATACTGGAGTGGGTAACCATTTCCTTCTCCATGGGATCGTCCCAATCCAGGGATCAAATCTGAGTCTCCCACGTTGTAGGCGGATCCTTTACCAGCTGAGCCGCCAGGGAAGCCCAATTAAATGCGTCAAAAGTGAGAAAGTCAAAGTGTCATTCAGTTGTGTCCTCCTGTTTGTGACCCCATGGGCTGTAGCCCGCCAGGCTCCTCCGTCCATGGGATTCTCCAGCAAGAACACTGGAGTGGGTTGCCATTTCCTCCTCCAGGGGGTCTTCCCCAGCCAGGGATTGAACGCATGTCTCCTGCTTGGCAGTTGGATTCTTTACCACTGAGCTCCCTGGGAAGCCCTTTAGCATTCTCATAAGTGCAATGCTGCTGCTAAGTCACATCAGTCCTGTCCGACTCTGTGCGACCCCATAGACGGCAGCCCCCCAGGCTCCCCCGTCCCTGAGATTCCCCAGGTAAGAACACTGGAGTGGATTGTCATTTCCTTCTCCAATGCGTGAAAGTGAAGTTGCTCAGTCGTGTCCGACTCTTAGCAACCCCATGGACTGTAGCCTACCAGGCTCCTCCATCCATGGGATTTTTCAGGCAAGAATACTGGAGTGGGTTGCCATTGCCTTCTCCAGTAGTTATCTCTAAAAGATAAGAAGAGAAAGTCTATCACTTCCATGGTCCCAGCCAGACTGTCCACAGGCTCATCCAGGGCTGCTTCTTCAGGGCCAGGGTGCCCGTCACCTGTGGACCTGTGAGGTCCCTGCTCCATCTCATTTCAGACATAGAACCTCATCATCCCCATCCAATTAAAATCATCTGAGAAGGGACCACAGGGTCAAAACTGTCCTCTGTTAAGGAGAAGGTGGTCATTACTCCAGTGGGTTAGGCAGCCTGACTCGATTACAGTGTTTAGAACAAAACAAAACCGAAAAAGCCCTTGGGTCAAGTGATGATTCACCCACAGTCCCTGAGGCTCGGGAGCCCTCGAGCCCTCCTCTCCCCTTTGCCTCACTGAGCTGCCCAGAGCAGGAAACACCTGCGGACCCCTGGTTCTTGCAGGGTTTGCAGCGGCTCCGGGAACACCGGGGAGAAGGAGGAGGCTCGCTGGGCAGACAGCCCGGCAGCCCAGGTGGCAGGTCACCACTCAGCCGCGTGTCACACACACTCGGCCCAGCCCAGAAGGACGGGGGAAGGGGGCGGGTGGAGAGAAAGGGGACGCAGCAGAGGGAACAAGGAGGGGACAGGCTCTGCGTCTCACATGGTCAGGAGCTCACACCAGGCACCCACGACTGTGAATCCAAGAGCAACTTTTTTCCTTCTCCTTTGGGTCACAGAATTCCTACAACTTGGAAGCAGAAACATGCATACTTCCCAGCTCTTGCTATAAGGATGGCCATGTGAGAAGCTGTTGGGTGGGGCTTCCAGAAAAGCTATGTAAAGGTGACTGAGTCAGCTAGATGGAATGTAGATGTGATGGTCACAACCACAGCAGACATTTTGCTACCATGAGGAAATTTGGAGCAGAAAGACAGAAGAGGCCCAGATTCCCTGTAATGGGAGAAGGCAGGTGAAAGAAACCAGCTCTGGACAGCCTACCTCCAGATTTGTTTTACAGAAAAGAAAAGTAAATCATTATCTAGTTGAAGTCTGTCTTATATTAAATATAAGTCTGTCTTATATTAAATATAAGTCTGTCTTATATTAAATATATATTAAATATATATACGTTTTCTGCTACATGCGACTGAAACTAATCCTTAACAAAAGAACTAAAATATTTTTATTAAAAAGTCAGCTATTTATTTCCCTAAACTCCTGCAATATTTACACTTTGCACTAAATAATTTACCCCTGAGTTACACATGTATGTAATATGTATTAACCGAGTGCGTGATAGATGACGCCCGTCTTACCGCAGGATCGTAAGCTGTGCATGAGACAAATGGCTTCCGCGGCCTGCTGGGGGCTTGGAGCCCCTGGGCCAGCTGGAGGGGTCACCGTTGGCTCCCCTCTCTCCTCATTCACAGGGAGCATGCAGAGGGCAGGGAAAATGAGTTTTGCTTCGCTCGTCAGCTAGTGACGCTGGTGTTAATTCCACGGGGGACGAGGAGACCCAGGTCCAGAAGGATGAGCCGCTATCCGGTGGTGAAGCAGGGAGCTGGCAGGAGGTAGGGGCAGCCCAGTCCCCGGGACTCTGGCCCCTGCCCCCCTTGGCCGGACAGCTTCGCTCTGAGAACTGCGATGGATGGGCTTTGCATGAGAGGACATTGACATTGACATTGAAGTCGCTCAGTCGTGTCCGACTCTTTGCGACCCATGGACTGTAGCCTACCAGGCTCCTCTGTCCACGGAATTTTCCAGGCTAGAGTACTGGAGTGGGTTGCCATTTCCTTCTCCAGGAGATCTTCCCGACCCAGGGATCGAACCCGGGTCTCCCACACTGCAGGCAGACGCTTTACTGTCTGAGCCACGCAGGAGAGTTCAGATCACTGTTATTTCACCCTTCATGTTTGACCTTCGGTGGACATGTTGCCGTGGGGCCCCCGAGGGCGGGGCTTGATCCAGGATGAGCAGGAAGCTGGCGCATGGCCCTCATGGCCCAGAAAACTGCCCCAGGAGGGACGGGGGTGCGTCCGCTGTCCCCTGCCCACCCCCCTCCTCCCGCCTCTGGCAGAGACTGGTGGGCTTACCCAGCCTCCCCACCCACACACAGGTGAGCTGACCCCCCGTGTCTGGGAGGTTCTGGGGTTTCCCCTGCCTGTCTCCCCAGTAAGTCACGATGAGAGGCCACTGGGGGGACAGAGCTACACCCTTCTTCGCCCCCTCCGCACGGCCCGCTTTTCTGAACCTCCAGAGGCTCTGGTTCCACCTCTGCCTTGGCTCCTGCCGGCGTCCATCTGCCACCCCCACTGTGCTGCGGACTCGGGATGAGCCCCACCCGGCTCCCCAGGGGCCTCCCCACAGAGCAACCCCCAGCGAGGCCCGCGTCCCCATGAGGGGAGCTGCCCGCATCCAGGGAGGGCAGCGCCCGGTACTCGCCGCCCGGGACTCTGTGCTTCCCGCGTGGCTTGGCTCTGACCCCAGAACACGCTTCTATAATTATTATAATAAATGTAATTATTATTATTATTATCATTGGCTATATGAATTTCCAGGGTGGCTAATTTTCTGCCAAGTTTAACTTTAACCACAGCTCTTGGAGCAGCAGCGTTCAGAGCCTTCTGCGCCCTCTGTGACCGCCAACATCAACTTTCCGTCTCCGAGGGCTCAGCCTCGCGGCCTCTGTCCCCCAGGACCACGTGCCTCAGGCCTGCGCCGATTTACAAGACGGAAAAGCAGGGTGCTATTGCTGACCCAGAAGGGTTCTTTGAGGACACAAGGGGAAAGAACTAAAATAAGAGAAACCCTTTAAAAGCAAGAGCAACACTTGTAATCATCTCAGTGGATTGGATTTTGCCTGTTTCTAGGAAGGCCGTGACCCCACAGTGGGTCAGGAGTCCAGCTGGCATCATGCCCCCACCCAATGTTTTCTGGCACCAGAACCCTCCTCTCCCACGGGAAAGGGTTGGAGTTTGAATGAGGCTGATCCCACTCCCCTACAACCGCCTCCAGGGGCTCAGAGCTCCGGCCACCCGGCAGGTTCGGGGGTGGGCGTCGCTGCCCCCTGAGGTTCCCCTGCGGCCCTAGGAAAACAAAGGCCTCTCCTCCCAGGGGGTGAGAAGCAGAGCTTACAGAAGAAAGCAATAAACAGAGAAGCCCTCGGGATGAGGAGCGGTGGAGCCGGGCCGGTCTCAGCCCCTGGGTTGAAGTTGCCTGGTAAATGCAATTGCCCAGATGAAGCTGAATTTCTGGCTGAAGGCGGCAGAGCACACTTATGCTAGAAAAGCTATACTTTCTTCATCTGAAACTCAGCTGGACCCGGGTGTCCTGGGGCGGCTTGGTTTTGCTTTTCGCTGAGTCTGCACTCCTGCCTGGATCCACCTGTGCCTGAAGCCCAGCTTGCCCTCACCTTCCCGGCACGTGGCTGGGTGTCTCTGCTCACAAACAAAGGGGCGTTCCTGGTCTGCCCTCTGGAGCTCTCTCTCCTACGTGAAACGGACACAGGGAAGGAGAAAGTGACCCTGGGGTCCACGAGCATTGCCGGAAAGGAGGAGGAGCGATACTCGTGATATTGCAATTGTGATATAGCGATTGTCCCTGGGTGTGGAGACACCCGGGACTCCCGGGAGCCGGCGGCGTTGACGGAACACAGCGGTGTGCTCCCATGGGGTAGAATCGAGTAGATCCCATGGGACGGGATCTGCACAGTTGTGGGAAGGAGTGCTTCTGAGGTCTCCTGATGAGTGACCAGCGCCCCAGAACACAGCGGCTGAAAGCCATCCAGGGGTTAGTCTTGCTCTCTGGGTTGCAGTCCTGAGCTCGGCCTGCTGGACGGCCCCCCCTCACCCGCAAGCAGCGGACGCTGGCTGTCAGCCACTGGGTCCTCGCTTCTCTGACCCGGGACCTGGGTGTCTCAGGTTTGGGTCTAGGAGGGACTCTTCCACCCGAGGCAGCAGAGCCCACAGACCTCTCAAGGCGCAGCCTCCAGGTCACTCGGTATCTGCTGATCACGGCGAGCCACAGACTGGTGTCTGTCGCTCCAACTGTGTGATACGAAAATAAAAGCCTGTTGGAAAATTAAACAACAAATTATCTGTGGTCAACATCATCAGGCTTTCATTTCTTCGTCTCCTTTGGGTCTTACTTACTTGGGAGGGCCTTATCTATTCCTAAAAACTGAAATACACTCAATTATTTGCCTTCATTAGTTTTAAGATCTTTTATAATATTCAATTTTTTATCTGAACATAATTTTTATACATATTGTGAATTGAAATGTAACTTTTCCCCCAAATAGATGAATGATTGTCCCAATACCATTTATTAAATAATCTGCAGTTTTTCTTACTAGTTCGAAACGAATCTAGACTCTCTGTTCTGTGCCATTAAAATGCTTTTTTCACTCCTGCCTCACCATACTGATTCAAATAACCTCATACTGGGTTATAATACCTGCGAGAGCAAGTTTTTGCTCTTAGTTCTTTTTTATTTGGTTATTCTTGCAACGTAAGTGCGCATTGTCAGTCTTTGGTTTTGCTGTTCTTAAACGTCCATCCAGCAATAACACAACACCATCATCTTTTATCCTAGTAATTTACCTGCAACTTGCATATTCTATACAAAGAGCAGTTTCTGTGAAGTGTTTTCAAATCCATGATCGTGTTTGATTTTTCATCTTCACAAATGGGACGACACGCAGAGAGGTACACGCCAGACACAGCAGCAGGGGCACCAGGCGCTCAGGCCTGGGGTCTGGTCTGCTGGTCAGCGCGGCCGGGCTCTGCCTCCTCGGCCTGCTCGGCGAGCTGCTCCCCAGCCTCCCGCCGCCTGTTTGGTAAGCCGCACGTCACGGCCGGCTCGGCGTTCTCTAGGCAGGGGTCCCTGGCTCAGGACGGAGGCCCTGCACCTGTGTTCTCCATCATCTGGGCTCCTTCACGGCACGTGGTCGGGTTCTGGGCCCAGGACGCAAGCTGAGCCCAGTCGGAGCCTGTGAGGCCGGGGCGTGGGCAGGCACACCCTCCCTGCCCACTTGGCTCAGGGTCACGTTGCTGGCTACTCGGCCCATGCTGAAATCTGCTCAAGCGTTTAAAATCTGTCTGTCTCGATAGGAAGTGCAGAGAGGAGCCCTGGGTGATTGGCAGAGCAAATTGGAGCCTGCGTGCCAGTTCCCTCCCCATTTGCAAATAAATCAGTAAGACGCCCAGAGCAGTCGGCCAGCATCACTAATCCAGCCTCACAAAGAGAGACCCTCATCTCGGAACAGAAGTGGGACATTCCAGATTTCACAGCTGTTTGTTTGGCTAGAATTCACCCTGAATTCAAAAGAAGAAAAGGAAATCCTGGCTGAAGAATGAGGATTTTACAGGACAATACCTTTCCAATTGTGGCAAGATAGGCACTATTATTGAGTTGATGATATCAAAAGCCCAGATATAATTTAAGGCTGGCCCGAGCATTTGGCCTAGGGCAGGTCCTTGTTAGGGAGACTGAGAGAGGAAACCAGGCTTTGTCCTTTTATAATTTCAGTGTTGAGATCATTTTTCTACGAAAATTTCCAGAACATGTTTATTAAATGGTGATTGACTACAAACCAACGTTGCACTAGGGTTGTGATGAGACTGTCAGAAGTGCCTGCATCCTCCAGGGCAGCTCTGGGTCTGGTGACCAGGTCGTAGGACCGGGAGGGGGAACAACACGGAAACTGGTCCTTTCTTTCCTGCTCTGTCTCTTCCTTGAGGTCCTCTTTCAAGGAAGAAATGAAACAGAAAACATTCAGGACATGTCTCACACGTTGGGTCACAAAAAGCTCACCCATTCTGGGGATAATTCCCCAGCGCCCCGTGCCATGGAAGCAGCCGTGGACTCTGGAGACACAGCACTTCCTGGGAGATGATGGATGGTCGGGAGGACCGGCCGGATGGGCACGCTGTCCCCGGACCCCATGGCCCCTGATCACTCTGCCCTCCTTCCTCTGGGCCCCACTTACCCATCAGAACTGAAGATGCAGCTCTTCAGAGAAGGCCTGGACCGTCAGGCCCTTGGGTCCATCTGCCCCAGACCCTGAGCAGCTGTGGGGCTGCTCATGCCTCCTCCAGGTCTTCATCTGATCTGGAGCTCGCCGGGCGAGCGGTCCTGGACGGTGCTCCAGGATGGGCACTGCACAAATGCTGGTGCCCCTTAACACCCAGTGCCACGAGCTCTCAAGGCTTTTCATCCTGCTGTAACACTGCCTGCCACCGGCCCTTAGAGGGGGTCCAGGCCAACCCGGACCCAGAGTTTCACCTGCACGAGCTCACTCAGCACTCATTCAGCATGCAGGTGCCTTCCATAGATGGGGAAACTGAGGTTGCGACGTGAAATACCATATGTCATTGGGAAATAGTCACTGGAAGGGCTGTTGTTGAAGCTGAAGCTCCAATACTTTGGCCACCTGATGTGAAGAGCTGACTCGCTGGAAGAGACCCTGATGCTGAGAAAGACTGAAGGCAGGAGGAGAAGGGGCGACAGAGGATGAGATGGTTGGATGGCATCACCGACTGGATCGCCATGAGTTTGAGCAAGCTTCGGGAGTTGGTGATGGACAGGGAGGCCTGGAGTGCCACAGTCCATGGGGTCACAGAGTTGGACACGACTGAGCGACTGAACTAAACTGATCAGAGCTGGTGAGGAGCAGGATGGGGTCTGAACCCCTTTGCTCGCCCGGGTATCCCAGGTACCCCTGCGCCGGGGATGCTGGTCATCACCCCTCCTCGCCCTGGACCCCGTCACCCAACAAACCGCACATGATCACCTGAGTTCTTCTCCATCAGACTTTCTAAAACCACCCGCCCAGCCCCAGACAGGACACTTAGAGACACCGAGCAAGCCACTCCAGCCACAGGAGCCCGGGAGGGGGTGGGGGCAGGGCCGGAGCAGCGTGTCCGGAGTGCAGGGCTGAGGGGCTCTCTGGGGGCCCTTCTCAGCCCCGCTGGGCCCTCAACTGCGGTGCCTCTCGCTCCAGTCCCGGGCCACCCGCTCCATCCCCTTCCCCATCCCTGCCCTCCTGGCCTCCTCTTTCCAGAGAGTGAAGTGTTACCCACTCAGTCGTGTCCAACTCCTGCGACCCCATGGACTGTGTCCCGCCAGGCTCCTCTGTCCTTGGGATTCTCCAGGCAAGAACACTGGAGTGGGTTGCCGTGCCCTCCTGCAGGGGGTCTTCCTGACGCCAGGACCGAACCCGGGTCCCCTGCAGTGCAGGCAGATTCTCCACCGTCTGAGCCACCGGAAGCCGCCTCTTACCAGAGCCATCATTCCTTCAAATGCTGACAAGTTTTCAGTCTCCAACCCCATCTCTTCACCGAGCTTTGAACCACACTCACAGTCCTCAGCCACCCCAAGTGGCTTCTAGTCCAACACGGTCGCAGCTGTGCCCATCACCTTCCCGGATGCCAGCCTGCCCCCCGCCCCCACCCCGGGTTGGCTCTGCTGCGTCGAGCACCCAGTTGTAGGAGCTGGAAGACGTCTGGACTCACCCTGTCCCCCAACCCCAAGCTCAGCGGTCTCACACCCGGACTCAAGTCAGCTTCACGTCGACTTTGTCCGCAGTGCGGCCTGGAGAACGGTACCCACCGTCTCTCACGGGCTGCCCTGTCCTAAGAGCCCCCAAGGGTCCTGTGAGTGGGGAGCCCTGGGGGAGAATTCTGCATGGGGGTGCCCGGGACACTTTGCTGTGAGCGGCTCCAGCCACCCGCAGGACGGAGCCGGAGCCGGAGCTGGGAAGGAACCCTGTGCCCCGGGAGGCCTCCCAGGCCTTTGACCCCAGGCCCAGCGCGTTTGATCCTCTGCCTCGGGGCCAGGACGCCTCCCTCCCGAGGGCAGCGTGAGGCCGCTGGCCCGTCCCAGCCAGAGCTGCCCCCGCTGACTCACTGGGCCCCTGCCCTCGTCTAGTGTTTGGACAAGCGTGGGCTTTCTGACCAAATGTTTTATTTTAAACAATGGCCTAAATTCATCCCTCGGAGACCGACATTCGACCTACTGTTCCCCGCCTTTGAACTCGCGTGTGCTTGGACCCGGGTAGAACATTGTGCAACTTCCTGCCGGGCCGTGCCCTTGGCCGGGGAGGGGCCGGACCCCCACCACCACACACCCCACCTCCTCCAGCCCGTCCCCTGAACTCCCAGTGCCCCTTGGCGGTTCGGGTTTAATTACAGTGTTTTCAAAGACGGCTTGCCCAGTCAGGGTCTGAGCATCAATTCCACGGTGCCGAGGGCGTGGCGGCCACGGCTGTAGTCTGGGGGTAGGGTCCCCCCATGCCCCAGCTCTCGGGCAGGGGACAGAGGGGCAGCCACCCTCCACCCCACAGGGAGGCTGCGGGTCTGCTCCGTGAGGCTCCCTCGAGCCAGTGCCCTGCCTGCATCCCGGGAGAGGGCTGTACTGAGACCACCCCCGCCCCGGGCTGAGCTGCAGGCGGGGATGACCCTGGGCCTCCCGGCGCCGGGCTGGCTTCGTGGGCCGTAATCACAGACGTGCAGTTCCGTCTGCTCTCTCAGTCCTGCCCTCTCTTTGATCAGCGCCCGCCGCGTACCAGACACTGTGCTGAGGGACCCACCCGCGAGGCCCAGGTCGGTGCTGGGACGGACCCTTCCCCAGGGCTGAGGCAGCCTGGTCCTGGGGTCTCCAGAGCCACAGAATCCTCTTGGCAGCGCCGCCGCTGCAGCAGGCCGTTCTACAGATGGAGAAACTGAGGCTTTGAAAAGTTAATCGCTCAGCCTGCGTTACGCAGAGAGAAGAGGGGACATCGAGGACTCTGGAGCCTCCCTCCTGACTCGATACAAGCCGGGAGCTCCGGGGGTCACTGGGGGTGGCCGTGGGCTCCTGTAGAGGAGAAGCCGCTCCGCACCCGCTGCTCGTGGAACGAGATGTCTGTGCCCACCCCGCCGCTGCCAGCGGCTGCCCCGCCCCGAGCCTGGCCCCTCTGCTGCTCCGCGTGCTGACCCCCACCCGTGGCCCCCGCCAGTGCTCGGGGTCAGCCCTGCAGCCTCCACGGCCAGCGGACGTGCGGGTCCTCAGGCTGCCTGTGGGAAGCGCTGTCTCGGGAGTCCTGGTCACAAAGCACTGAAGGCAGAAGCAGCCTGCTTCCCACGGGGGGGGGCCGTGGTCCTCACCCCACGGGGACGGGGCGGGGCTCACCCTGCCCGCCCCACGTAGGAGGCAGCGCCGGACCCGCGCACAGGGCTTCGGAGCAGGCCTGTGGCCGGGCAGGAAGCCGCCTTCTGTGTCGCCCCCTCTGGACCCGCTCACCGGCCTCGGGGTCAGTCACTGATGGGGGCGGTCACCTGGCCCCTGGGCGTCCCCACCGGCGTGCATCTGCTCTGGCCTTGCCTGCCCTGGGGGAGCCACACGCCCCTCTCCTGGGAGGGGAGGGGCCCCGGAGGCCCTTCCAGTCTGCTCCCCCGAGCGTGTCACCCCAGTCACTCTGGGACCCGGCCCCAAAACAAACCCTTTCAAGGCTGCCAGTCTGAAGCCCAGGCCGGGCCGCCCCACCCTGCGCCCGCCCCGCCTCGCCCTCAGCGGCTCACACGCGCGGCCCTCACGCTCACCGCCGGCCTCTGTCCTCCCGCCGGGCCTCCTCTCACGCGTCACCTGTCTGCAGACACTGCCCGAAGCGCCCCTCTCTGAGCTCCAGAACGTTCCACGCCCCCGGGTTACAGCGGGACTCCACGCGGGGCAGGTCTGTGCGTGTGTCTCCCCTCCTGGACCAGGTAGCATCCACCCGCGTCCACCCGGCACCTGGACGCACACACAGAACCCAGCACGCCCTCAGCAAGTACTGTGCGATGAGCCCGGGAGATGCCGCCTCCTGAGGGGGCGGGAACCCATCCCCTTCCCTGAGAAAGTGAGGAGCCCCAGAAGCCGCCCTGGGCAGTGACGTCCTTTGAGCCAGGCCTCCCCTCCCCATGGGGACACCCCTTCTGGTTGGGGGGAGTCGGGGTGCAGGGTCCACCCTGCTTTGTCTAAGAACCTTCCTCTTCAGCATGCTTATCAGCACAGACGATTTAGTTGGGATTTACATGTATCATTGGAGTTAATAAAGCGAAAGTGATTCTTGTTTTCCTGTAGACAAATGGAATACTGAATACTTTACAGGGTAGGTTGCTCCCAGGAGATCGCTGGCCTGGGGGCGGGTTGCTGAGGACCTGAGCTGGGCTGGCCCCCAGGCCGGCTGCCACGCTGAGCGGCCAGGCCCAGCGGGTGTCCCCGACCCAGGGCATCTGCCCCCGGCTCCAGGAGTCACCAGGCCTGGGCCCCAGACACCCTGCCAGCAGCCGCTGCTGAGTACACGCGAGTCCTGCGGGAGGCAGGCCCTGGGGGAGGCGGGATGGGGGGCTGGCTGGAAGCTGAGAACCAGCGTGAAGAAGGCGCCACGATCCTCTTCACGGCTGAGAAATGTCCCGGGGAGCCACGCGCGGAAAGGCAGTGAGGTTCCCCACAGCAGAGCGACTCCAGCGTGACGGTAAACATGTCTGTCACTGATGAGGATGTGGCAGCTGCTTTGGAGTCCGGAGGCCCTGAACTGGAACCCTGGGCTCTGAGGACAGGGGACACTCCGTGCCTTACAGCTGTCGCGGTTTGGGGGGTTACTGCTGTGCGTACGTGCCCCGCACATGGGGACCCCCCAGACCAGGACCCGTGAACCTCTAGGAGGCCACAGACAGTGGCAGGGACTCACTCTCAGTCCCCTGAATCACCCACAATGAACCCCACATCTCCAGGACAAGGTGAGGGTGCTGAGCGTCAGCCCCTCCCGGGTCTGCAGGCAGCTGTAAGTGACCAGCTGTCCCTGGGGACATCCCAGAGCCGCCAAGGTCCAGGGACAGGTTCCTCGAGCCCCTGAAGCCTGCGGGTGGGAATCAGGGTGTGCGTGCGCAAGTGCCTATTTCTGTGGCCAGGCTCTGCCGCTTTCCGCAAACCCTGACCTCATCCCGCCCGTTGAGGTCCAGGGAGCCAGCAGGGAGGCCGCCAGCTGTTCTCAGTGGGACTCTCTGCCCCCCAGACTACAGAGCAGCGCTCCCGGCAGGTGTGGGGTGTCGTGGTCATAGTGAAACCCCACATTCTACACATCTGGACAATTGCATTACATCATCGACTCTTGCTCTGCAATCAGCATTTATCTGGGGTGAGCATTTTGCAAAGGCAGATGTCCGCGGGGTCGAGTGCATGAGGCAGGCACGGCCGGATCTTCTCAGTGAATCCAAACAGATGACTCACAGATAAATCACAACACAGGGAAGGCAGGCCCCAGGTCTGGTATTTGAAATCTCTCACACCCCAGAGATACCAGCTTTGGGATAGAGAGATAGCAGCCCAGCCTTCTAATTTCAGAGATGTGGGCCAGAAATGCCCCACCCACAGAAACGATGGGATGGGGTCGGGGCTGAGAAGGAAGCCCCCAGGCCGGTCTCCCCCTCCTGGGCCGGCTGCCCCTCCATGCCTGTAGGGCAGGATGTGGACTCAGAGGGAATTCCAGGCATTCCATCGGCCTCCTTATCAGAGGGCTGGTCAGGTTCCTGTTATCTCTTTCTTCTTCCATGACCCCTGTCTTTCATTCATCTGCAAAGAATCCCAAGGAGGTGTGGGAACATTGCAGATAAGAGGACCAGGGGCTGGAACCTGAGGCATTTATTTCTCTTCAAACCTGTAACAAGAGCATACATATTCAAATCATATATAATAAGAATAGAATATAGTAAAACCTTCTATTCTGTTGGGTTTTTTTTAGAATATAGTAAAATCTTAGGGCCTTTCCTAGTGGCTCAGATGATAAAAAATCGGCCTGCAATGCAGGAGATGCAGAGATGTGAGTTCAATCCCTGCATCCCCCGGTGAAGGGAATGGTAACCCACGCCAGGATTCTTGCCTGGAGAATCCCGTGGATGGAAGAGCCTGGGGGCTGCAGTCCGTGGGGTCACAAAGAGTCGGACAGGACTGAGCAACTGACACTAACCAGCAAAATCTAATGTAATACATGAGTATATTAACTAACACACGTACATATTCTTTAAATCTTTTCTTATGTTTAAATCTTAGAGACCATGAGCACTCAGGGCAGCGGTCTACCTGAGTCGCTGAGCGTGTAAGTCAGCTCAGCGAAGAGATGACCGGTTCAAAGTGTAGTCACGAGCCAGCCCCGCAGACAGAATGTGGCGTCTGCCCCCAGAGGTCGGAGCTCCGGCCCGGCCCCAGGCTCACCCGCCTGCAGGACCCGGGACAGGCCGCCCCCGGCTCGTGGCCTCGGGGTCCCGCCTGCCTCAGGAAGGCTGGACTCGGGCCCCAGGCAGGGCGTGTCTCCCACAGGCCTGCTGGTTTGCCAAGGCTTTTAGGTGATGAAATTCCATTTAAAACCTTAAATATTTGGCTTCTCTGTTTTGTCTGACTCTTTGCAACCCCATGGACTGTAGCCCGCCAGGGACCTCTGTCCATGGGATTCTCCAAGCAAGAATACGGGAGTGGGTAGCCATTCCTTCTCCAGGGGATCAACCCAATCTGGGGGCTGAACCCAGGTCTCCTGAATCACAAGCAGATCCTTGACTGTCTGAGCCCCAGGGAAGCCCACATTAAAAAAAGGGGGGACGCTCAGCATGCAGGCCCTTCCATCACCCTCTATCTAGCCGGCCCCCCAAGCCCCGGCCGGTCCCCCGTCACCCTCCCTGGGGCTCCCGCAGGCAGCGTTGGCCCGGACCCCTGGGGTCAGCGGCGACCACGATCCCAGCCAGCACTGCCCCCCACAGCTCCCTGGTCCCCAGCCGGACGGCTGCTGGCACGCAGGGTCAGTACCTCAGTGGGAAGCAGGGCCGCCCGGGCCCCGCTCAGAGGAGACACTCGGCTTTCACAGAAAATACGTGCCCTGACTCTGCCACAAGGCCTCCAGCCGTAAACATGTCTGGGTGTGCTTCAAACCTGCTGCTGGAACACGGACACGCAGCCAGGGGTCTGCGGAATGACACGACCAAGGAGGCCCCCCACTTCGGGCCCGGCGTTCCTCCAGGCCTTTTCTCTGCGGAGTCCCAGCAGTGGCGCCGACCAGGGCCGGGATGGGGGCGGGCATGTCAGAGTGGGCCCCGGAGGAGCGCTCTCTGCCGACGGGGGCAGCCCCGACTATCCATCTCAGCCCGGCCTCG
The DNA here is from genome assembly GCA_012922965.1 of Capreolus pygargus. Classification (NCBI taxonomy): domain Eukaryota; kingdom Metazoa; phylum Chordata; class Mammalia; order Artiodactyla; family Cervidae; genus Capreolus; species Capreolus pygargus. Next base: position 1,766,879 of record SNSB01003849.1, on the reverse strand, counting down.
CCCCTCCCGCCTCCGTGCCCTGCCTCCTTCTGGGTGGGGTGGTTTTCGGGGCTGGTCACAGCCCAGCGGTTGGGGACAGCACATGTGCCCAGAGCCGGCTCCTCTTTCACAATCGGCCCAGACTCGTGGGCTTGGGAAGATGCCTTTTGTAACCAGATAGTTTATCAAATGACTCCTCGCTGTTTGGAATATTTTAGTGATTGGATTTTACATGACCTGTGCTCTGGGCCTTTTTTTTAGTAAAGAGCAATTTTAAGATGATCCTTATGGCCTTCTATACGGGAAAAAACCAATAGCTATCTGTGTACATTTCTTTACCCGGACGGTCCTCCTCCAGAAAAGCTCTTAACTCCTTTGGACACGACCGTGTGGATGTCAGCTCTTCGGGAGCTCAGCCTTTGGTTTTTGTGTTTACTGACCGCCAAGCACACGGCGAGCTCGGGGGGCCTGAGGCTTCTCCGGTGGGCGGAGCGGGCAGGGGAGGCACATCTGCTCTGTCCTGGGGTTGCTCTGCCGCCTTTGTCTGGAAGGCTTCGCAAGCATATTGACTGCAAAGGGTGGAGTGGTGAGAAATCTGAGTCTAATTTGGCGTTTTGGTGCTTGGCCTGAAGCAAATGAATGTTCTCCAGTCGGATGCATTATTGATGGGCTTGTTGTAAATTTTTAAACAAAATAAATAATGTATTTCGAACAGTGTCAGTTTATGTCTGTTTACCAGAGGGGTGGTTTAAATGTTGAACTCAAACAACGTAAAAATATTCTTTTTGAATTAACAGCGTTTCGGTAAAGAGACAACAGCAAAGTCTTACTTTTAAACACTTCTTTTTGTTGTGTGATTGTGTTGACTAGTGTCTGTGCTGTGGAAGAAAGAAGGCGGAGGAGGAAAGAAGGAAGGAAGAAAAGAGGGAAGACGGAGAAAGGAAAAGAAAGAAGAGGGAGCGGGAGGAGGGAGAAGGAGCAGGGAGAGGAGGGAGATGTGATCGTGGCCACTCTGTTCCTGCAGGCGGACTTGGCGGCGGGTGCGCGTGTGTGCATTTGAGTGTGTGTGCATGCATGCGTGTGTGTTAGTGAGACGGGGAGGGAAAAGGAGTGGGTGTGAAAGGGGGGCGTGACTCTGTCCACGGAAGAGCTCCCCCTCACTGGGCAGAGGATGCCCTGCATCTCTGGGGTCATGGGGTCATGCGCCCCATGACCCCAACCCCAGGAAAGCCCACCTCTCCACATGGCTTCCACCCTTCGGAGTCCCCGAATCTTGGGAACCCTCAGCACACGGGTGGCAAGCCCTCAGCAATTATTCTCTGTGCTTGCTGATGTCGCTTAATTCCATTCACTGCCCACTGGCCCAAACAGAAGCAAAGCGGGAGGCTCTGTGGCCCGCCTGCTCCTGGAACCTTCTGGGAACGTCTTCCCCAAAGCTCCACAGCCCTGTGGGCCCGAGCCTGAGAGTCCCTAGCCTGGGACTGAGACGGGGGCTTCCACAGGGAAGGGGGCCCCGGGGATTCCAATCACACAACAAGGGCAAGGAGCCCTCCCTGGTGCGGGGCTGGAGCGGCCGGGCGTCAGGCCCTGAGCATCGAGTTGCCCTTTGTCCGTGTCCCTCGGAGGAGATGCCTGACGTCCTGGAGCGGAAGCCGCTCATGCGTCCCCACCGTGGAGGGCCGGGCCCCACAAGGAATGGGCAGAGCAGCGCCGGGGGGACAGGAGACGGGAGGGGGTCAGCCCCGGGGCCCCTGGGGGCCTTGGGACCAGCCCTCCGCCGCCGCCTCTGAGACACGAATCAGGCCCAGAGCAGGGAGGAGACCGCTCCAGAGCTTCTCTGGGGACCTGAGACCCGGGGGGCCTTGCCGGGTGTCAGGTGTATGAGGACCCTGGGCCTGTGCAGATGCGCGGCCTCGGCAGATCCAAAAAGCGCTTCCTCAGGGCGGCTGCCAAAGCAAGACAGAGGCCGTGCGGGGACGGTTTCAGCGGCATCCTCTAAGGCCTTCTTAAAAGGTTATTTGTATTTATTTTTAATTGGCTGATGCCTGCTTTACTACACCGGTTTGATTTGTCATACACGAACATGAATTAGCCATAGGGGTACATATGTCCCCTTTTTATTGAATCTCCCTCCCTTCTAAGGTCTTTGAAGGAAAAAAAGAAAATCTCACGATTTACTTTTATTTATTTTTTAAAGAATTGATGGCATAAACGGCAGGTGGCATCATTTAGTCCCACCTTGGGGTTCCATGTCAGTTAACAGCTTCTGTTTACAAGCTTCCTCCTCCCCAAGTTACCCGTCCCATGGAAGCCTCCACACACCCTTGTGAACCCATGATTTGTACATCTCACTACCTTTAATGAACTGCCATTCTGATAAGCTGTAAACTCTGTCTAAGTAGCTTTTTTATTAGAAACATAAAGTGAGCCGCCGTGTCCTCAGCCTCGCGGGTCTGTCTCCTGCTCTGGGGGAGATCCCAGCACAAGTGCCTGGCAGAGGGCATGGGCGGGGGGCATCAGAACACGAGGCCAGCCTGGGTCCCTTCACGATCTGAAAGGCTCCAGCTCTCCCTCCCCACTCCAGAGGGTCTGAACAGCCACGACCTCCTGGGTTTCCATCCTGGGTGAGGTTGGGGTGGCGGCAAGCCCCCTGTGTTCCAGGCGCCCTGTGGGCTCCCTCCCTGGGTTTCCACCGAGACTCTGGGCGGGGATCCTGCTGGCGGCCCCAGGACCGGAGGCGGGTCTGCCCAACTGGCTTTTCTGGAAGTGCCAGAAGCGGCGTCCACGCCTCCACTCCGCCACGGACTCTGACTCCCATGGGAGAGGCGGGGCGGGGTGGGGACTGGGGAGGCGGATGTTTGTTATTTCAGGAGTAAGTTACGCAAGTGACTGGGTCCGGCCCAGCTGCATCCATTCAGGGATCTGTGCCCACGTCCGAGGGAGGAATAGTGAGTCTGGAGGACGCACTGGAGATGCTGGGAGCAGAGAGGCAGAGGCCCAGAGGGGCAGAGAGGCAGGGTGAGGGGCCGGGGTCGCCCTCCCTGCCCCCTCGCCCTCCCCACCCCTTCTCCTGCGCCCTCACCTCCAGGGTCCCCTGCTCCCCCTCCCTCTTCTACACAAAGAACCGCAGCACCAGGCGTGAGGCTCCACGACCCGGATGGATGCACCCTTGAACGGAGTGTGTACAGACCTACTGTCTCTCACAAACCCCCAGCCCTGGACGGACCTGGACCCACCCCCGCTGTGGGGAGACCAGCTCCTTCTCCGGGTAGGGAGCTTAGAAACTTACATCCGCGACCTGGAAACTGCTGTTTCAGTGTTCTCCAGTGTTTCTGGCTTCCCAGAGTCCTCCGTAGCTCTGACAAACTCCCCTGGCCCCAGACGCTGACCCACCTCCCCGGGACCCCCAGGTGCTGCTGAACTGGGCAGAGGCTGGGGCGGTGGGCAGGGTGGGGGCACAGCTCCCGGAGCGGGGCGGGCTGAGCAGGGCTGGGCTCTCCCTGGGCAGCCCACCCTCTGTCCACGACCACAGGCCTGGCCCTCCCCTCGGGGCTGGGCAGCACCGTGAGCAAGGCAGGGGTCCAAGGCCTCAGCGGCTCCGGGCCATGGAGAAGGCCCGGAGGTCATGCTCATGCCCGGGGGAGTGGACTTGGTGTTGGGGCCTCTCAGTGGGTTTCTGCCCCTGCCCAGCCTGCCGGGGGCTCTCCACGGGGCAGAGGGGTCCCCCCAATCCACAGGGGCCCCAGCCTCTACCGACTTCAGCCAGGTTTCTCTCTGTGCCCAGATAAAATGGATTTCTGTGACCCAGGGGTTATTACAAAACTTTTCAGGTGAAACACAGACCGAAGTGGATAAACTCAATAAACAGAGTCCTCAGAAAGCGAGGTTGAAGGTGTCGATTATTTCTGAAGTGAAAGGTACAAAAGTGAATGCAGATGGAAGCAGCTGACGGCCCCTTCCTGGATCCCATGTCAGACGCATATGCATGGATCCAGGCTGCCTCTGACGCCTCTGAGGCCAGCCTGCAGCACTCCCTGGAGTGGGGCTCCTAGCTGCCGTGCCCATCCAATAAAGAGCCCGGAAAACCCTGAGACAGAGATGGCATTCCACCTCCTCCTCCAGAGAGACGGAGCGCCAGGGGCCGGGGTCCTCAGGCCTCGCCCGTGACCAGTCTCCCCCGGGACAGCCCCTCGCTTCCCCCCGCGAGCAGTCAGCCCCTCTTATCTGCTCTGGGCAGGCACGGAGGCGCCAAGGCCCACACGGAGGCCTCCTCCCTGGGCTGCGGTTGACTCTCCGGCCCGCGAGCTGATGACAGGCCGCCCCCGCCCGCCCACCTCCCCCTCCACCCTCTCTCGGGCGTCTTCAGATGCCCAGGGCCGGCCAGGTGCCCGCGTCAGGGAGCGGACCCCGCCTCTCTGTGCAGCCAGGTGCCCGCGCTCTGACTCTGAACAGGAATTCATTCGGTTCATTCCCTGAGATGCTCCCGGGCGGGCTGTCCCACCGCCCCATCCTCTGCAGAGGCTGCTGCTGTCGGGTCAGCCCCACAGGGGTTGGATTACGGACCAGGCGGTGCCCGTGGGCTCCCTGCTGTTCCCAGAGGCCCGGTCAGATCGGCCTGCTGTTTGAGCCTCTCTGAGCAGAGCTTCCGACAGGGCTGGGCCACCCGGTCCAGAGCGGCTGGGAAGGCAGGGGCCAGGCCGGAGTGGACGGGGGCGTCGGGATCCCGGGCCTCTCCGCTGACTCGGGATGCGGCCCGTGACCTCCGTCTGTCTGTCCATCATGTAGCTCAGCTCTGGGGGGCCTGGGCGTTCCTACTACAGCAGGTCACTGGGCAGAAAGCCTGGAGGCGAACCCAAGGCCCCGTTCCCTTGGTCTCAGCCTCACTGCTGAGGACATGGGCCTTCTCCGGGGCCCCATCCCCTCTCTGCACCCGGAGCCCTCAGGGCACGAGGGTCTGATCAGGCCTGTCAAGAGACGCACGGTCGGAAAGGCCACAAAGCAGGGCGGACCTGACGGCATCCTGTCCCACCCACGCCCCCCCCCCCCCCGCACCCCGTCACCTGCACCCTGAGGTCAGGAACCGGAGGCGCGGGGGTCACAGCCGCCCCGTCCCCCTCACCCGCCCCTTCCTGGAGCCAGGCTGACTGTACAGAGGGGGCGCCTGGCGTGCCCACTTGCCCTCCTCTGTCTGCACCGACCAGCCCGACCCTGCCTTCTCCCCCAAATCATCGGCCACAGACAGCCGGGCCCGGACCCTCACGCTGACCCCACAGCCCTAAGGCAGGCCGAGCGTCCGATCTGGAAGTGGAGGGGGCTGGCCTAGTGCAGAGGCCCAGCCCCCACCCCCAGCCCCGTCTCACCCACCTTAATCATGGCCCATCTGGGCACTTCCGGACAAGCCCCTGGCATCAGCTGTCCTGCCCCACAAGTTTTATTGGTGAACACACAATTGAGCTTCGACTTTAATCGTGACTGAGGAAAACCGCAGACAAGATCCAAGTCACCTCCCGCCTTAGTGCATACAGGGGAAACCGGAGCAGGCATGGCTCCCGCCCGGGGTCGGCTGTGGACAGCAGCCAAGGCAGAGAGGAACGGTGGGGTGGGGACCACCTGCTGCCAAGGAGGCCGCCCATGAGACGCCCAGCCTGGCTTCTCCACCCCCAGACCCAGAGAGAGCCTGACCCACGCGGCTGCAAGGCTTCGAGCTGTTGTTCCGTCGCTCAGTCGGGTCTGACTCTTCACAACCCCATGAACCGCAGCACGCCAGGCCTCCCTGTCCATCACCAACTCCTGGAGTCCACCCAAACCCGTACCCATTAGGTCAGTGACACCATCCAGCCATCTCATCCTCTGTCACCCCCTTCTCCTCCCGCCTTCAAGCTTTCCCAGCATCAGGGTCTTTCCAGTGAGTCAGCTCTTCACATCACGTGGCCAAAGTATTGGAGTTTCAGCTTCAGCATCAGTCCTTCCAATGAACACCCAGGACTGATCTCCTTTAGGATGGACTGGCTGGATCTCCTTGCAGTCCAAGGGACTCTCAAGAGTCTTCTCCAACACCACAGTTCAAAAGCAGCAATTCTATGGCGCTCAGCTTTCTTCACAGTCCAACTCTCACATCCATACATGACCACTGAAAAACCATAGCTTTGACTAGACAGACCTTTGTCAGAAAAGTAATGTCTTTGCTTTTTAATATGCTGTATAGGTTGATGATAACTTTCTTTCCAAGGAGCAAGCGTCTTTTAATTTCATGGCTGCAGTCACTATCTACTGTGATTGTGGAGCCCAAGAAAATAAAGTCAGTCACTGTTTCCACTGTTTCCCCATCTATTTCCCATGAAGTGATGGGACCAGATGTCATGATCTTAGTTTTCTGAATGTTGAGCTTTAAGCCAGGTTTTTCACTTTCCTCAAGAGTTTCTTTAGTTTCTCTTTACTTTCTGCTATAAGGGTGGTGTCATCTGCATATCTGGACGTCACTGATATCTCTCCCCAAAATCGTGATTCTAGCTTGTGCTTCATCCAGCCCAGCATTTCGCATGATGTACTCTGCATATAAATTAAATAAACAAGGTGGCAATCTACAGCCTTGACGTACTCATTTCCCAATTTGGAACTAGTCCACTGTTCCATGTCTTGTCCTAACTATTGCTTCTTGACCTGCATACAGATTTCTCAAGAGGCAGGTAAAGTGATCTGGTATTCCCATCTCCTTAAGAACTTACCATGGTATGTTGTGATCCACACAGTTAAAGGTTTTGACATAGTCAGTGAAGCAGAGGTAGATTTTTTCTGGAATTCTCTTGCTTCTTCTATGATCCAATGGATGTTGGCGATTTGATCTCTGGTTCCTCTGCTTTTTCTAGATCCAACTTGAACATCTGGAAGTTCTCAGTTCACATGCTGTTGAAGCCTCGCTCAGAGAATTTTGAGCATTATTTTGCTAGCATGTGAGATGTGTGCAATTGTGTGGTAGTTTGAACATTCTTTGGCATTACCCTTCTTTGAGATTGAAATGAAAACTGACCTTTTCAAGTCCTGAATCCATTGCTGAGTTTTCCAAATTTGCTGGCATATTGAGTGCAGCACTTTCAACAGCATCATCTTTTAGGATTTGAAATAGCTGAGCTGGAATTCCATCACCTCCACTAGCTTTGTTCGTAGTGATGCTTCCTAAGGCCCACTTGACTTCACATTCCAGGATGTCTGGCTCTAGGTGTGATAACACCATTGTGATTATCTGGGTCGTGAAGATCTTTTTTGTACAGTTCTTCTGTGTATTCTTGCACCTCTTCTTAATATCTTCTGTTTCTCTTAGGTCCAAACCATTTCTGTCCTGTATTGTGCCCATCTTTGTTTGAACTGTTCCCCGTATCTCGAATTTTCTTGAAGAGATCTCTTCAAGGCTTAGAGAGACCTCAGAAGTCTGCACAGTGCTCAAAGCAACACCCTTCAAGGGTCCACGTGCCCAGGACCCCACCGTCCTGTGGGCAGATTCCAAGCAGTGTGTCGGGATGCCTGAGACTCTGCATCCCTGAGGGACTCCCGACAGCTGGGGCCAGGCTGCAGCCCTCACTGTGTGTGGGCTCAGGGCTCCCGGCCTGACCCCAGTGAGCCAACGCGCAGCTCGCCGTGCTGTGTGTCCTGACACGCGTGCCCCCGGGAGGACCGGGAGCAGCCAAGCTGGCCCCAGACAAGCTCCCTGCACCTGCAGCCCCACCTCCCAGCCGCGGCCGGGACTCAGCAAACTTGGAGGTTCACGGTCAACATGCTGAGCTTTCAAAACTGACTTCCAGGTTTTCCTTTGTTAAGGAAATCCTTTTTACAACTTTAAAGCGACACTCAGTCTAGTGCCCAGAAGGGCTTTCTTCCCTTTGAAGAGTGTTGGCAAAAGGCTTCAGGTTGATAAAGCGTGTCATTGGGGTCAGTGCAGGAAGGCGGGCATGGAAGGGGTGACGTGTGGTGCGTGCCCCTTAGGGGCCGGGTGGCCCGGGGCCAAGCGGCAGCATCCCTGGGCTTCAGCAGCCTCACCTGTGAGATGCGGGTGCTGTGGGGCACCTCGGGTGTGGCAGGGAGAACAGGAGGGTGACACAGGCCGGGCCGGCATGTGACGTGCAGACAGCCCTCATCAGGCGTGAGCACGAGCCGCTCAGCTGTGGTTGCGGCTTCTCTCGCCTCCGCTGGTGCCCGGGGAGTGGGGGAGCTTACACAGACGTGCAGGGATTCCACAGCCTGGATCGCAGACTCGAGGGTGGGAACTGGTCTGCACAGACATCAATAACGGCGGTGAGTTCCAGACACGAAGCCGACAGGAGATGAGGCTTAGATGATACGGTGGTTTTATATGGAAGATGCTGACCCAACCGAGCCGGCCCCCAAGACCCAGCTCCACTGCAGAGCCAGAAGCAGGGGGTGACCACAGGCCCCCCTAGGACATGGGGCTCCTGCGCTGAGTTAGAAAGGACCTGCCTGGAAGGTCAGACACCCCTGGATCACTGAGAGCAAAGGGGACGCCTCTGAAGCAGGGGTTGTTGGCTTCCCCCAGAGCTAGCTGGAGTTGGGGGGCCGCATGCAGCCTTCTTTAGGGGCCGAGGAGACAGGCAGGTGAAAGGCCAACCAGGAAGGCTGTTGGCCCCTGCCCTGCTCCTTAGGGTCTCAGGATGGGAAGCACTGTCGGAAGACACGTGGTCATGCGGGAAGGTTACACGCCTTCTGGAAATAGCACTCAGCCCCCGCAGCCCCTCGGGTGAACTCTCCCAAGCCTTAGGCCTAGGACCGTGCTGCGGGGTGACCAGCCACCCTGCCGACTGTACCTCTCATATAAGAAGGCCTCAGAGCTTCTGAGCACAAGAATTCAGTCAGACTAATCAAGTATTGATCGTTAATTAATGTCTCATTTTGAGTGTGTACGTGCTAAGTTGTGTCTGACTCCTTGTGACCCCATGGACTGTAGCCCACCAGGCTCCTTTGCCCATGGACCTTCCCAGGCAAGAATACTGGAGTGGGTACCATTTCCTTCGCCAGGGGATCTTCCCGACCCAGGGATCAAACCAGCATCTCCTGCGCCTCCTGCATCAGCCGGCAGAATCTCTACCACCGTGCTACCATCTGGTTGACTATTATTATTTCCATTGCTATTCTGATTCGCTGAACATCACGTTTTTTCTAATTGATGACATTCTCAAGTTATTTGGCATGTGTGGACACGTCTGTGTAAACTGGGAAAGTGCAGTGCAGGAATATGAGTGCTCCACCTTCGTGATGGAGCGCGAACGGCCGTTCCCCTGGGACAGGACTCAGTGGATCAAAGGGAGACTGCTGGCCCACGGCCCCAAGTTAGGACAGAGTGTGGCCTGGGGGACCAGTGTCCACGGCATCCCACAGCCAAGCCAGAGATGGGCACTGATAGAACCTGGGCGTCCCAGTCCATCCTAGAGAGAGCCCAGCCACGGACCCAGCTTCAGAACCAGGCAACCAGGTTTGAGCCCTCTGGGGGATCCCCTGAATTATTCATCCCCCAGCAAATATTTGCTCAGTCAGCCACTCCATGCAAGGCACTGCGATGAATAACACACGATTCTCTCCCTCGAGAAATCTATCATTTAGGGGAGACAGGCAGGTTAATTACTGACTCTCATGCAAGGCTGGATGAAATAAACGCTTTAATAAACGTCTAGGAGGTGCATCACAGAGGGGCTGAGAGCCAGTGATTGGACCTGATTGGAGTCGTCGGGGTGAGCTGGCATTTAGGCTGGGCCTCAGAGGATGCCACAGGCAAGAAGAGCAAGAATCGCAAGACCCAGGTCCTGAGCTGTGACCTCACTCATCGCTGTGTTTGCTGTTGAACTATTCAAAGGGCATCCAAACATGTGTCTGTCCAGTGCCCTGGCCTCCCCGTGAAACTAACCACCTGCGTTAGGCCTGCCCCTGTCTGTCTGTGTTTCTGTAAGCCAATGAGAGTCATGCTAATAACAACTTCTACAGACACAGTCTATAACCTGCTTCTCACTTAGCATCACGTTCCAAACACCTTCCCTACAGGGCACAGAGACCCCTGCCCCTTCTCACCCCTGCGGATCACCCGGGTGCAGGGCCCTTTCCCACGCTCGCTGGGACGGTGAATGGCCACCTCCAGGCAGTTCTCACTGGTTCTTTATCTGTCATCCACCTAAACATCCACCGTTGGCTTCAGGAAGTCAGCAGCTACACGTCCTAAGGGCTGACACTCAGCCACAATGTCTCTGACACAAGCGAAGCGTTGGAGCCCGGGAAGAACCAGTCTGCGAGCTCTGGGAGGTCCACTGCCCGGGGGTCATCCCTGGAGCTCAGGGTGGGGCAGAGGCCTTGCGGGAGCTCAGCACCCACAGCCAGGCTGTCGGGGAGAGAGCGCCAGCCACGTGTCCTGGGGGTGTGAGGGTGCCTCTCCCATCACAGCTGGGACCCCTCTGCTCTGAGGCTGGGATGCTTCTAGGTGAGGCCCCCAGGCCGGGAGAGGACGCAATGGAGAGGGAACAGCAGACACAGATGGGCTGACACGCCACACACCCCCAGGGATGTGAGCCACCACGCCTCCTGTTCTCTCTCCTCATCTGAAACACCAAGGACAGGCCTAGAGGATTCCGCGGGGATCAGTACAATGGTTCATGCGGACAGCCTGCAAGTGATTCGTTTCGGGCATCTTCTGAAGTTGGCGGGAACACACTTGCTGACGGGTGGGTGTGTGGGATGAGAGGTTGTGATGGGGGGAATGAGGCCCCCCCCGGGGGGAGCGTGTATGATGGAACCACGGGTTCACCCCAGCCGAGATGGCAGGTGCGGGGTGCAGGCCTGGGTGGGAGGGGACGTGTGTCCTGAGACGCCCACTGAGCACCTGAGCAGGGACCCGGGGCCCCACCAGCTGCCCAGGTGGGTCTGGAGTTCAGGAGAAGGGCTGTCCTGGAGCTCAGGCTGAGACTCACCAGCACAGAGACGATGCTCGTCTCAGGGAGAGGAGACCCCCCTCCACCTCCCCAGGCAGAGAGGAGGGACAGCAGGGAGGGCTGGAGGGAGGAGCCTGACGGGGGGGAGGAGCCCGGGAGCCCCAGAGCGGGGGCTGCTCCGCTGGCCAGACGCTCACAGGGTTCAAGGTCAAGAAGACGGAGATCACACCTGGGGTCAGGCGGCAGGGAGGAGACAGCGCCAGAGCAGAGGGGTGGTCCGGGTCTGCAGGACCACCTGGGGGCTTCTGACCTCAGACGGAGACAAGCCATTAGGGGGTCTGCTGACGGGAAAGGCAGGGAACCGGGGCCAGGAGGAATTTGGTATTTTTTTATCCCCTGAGAGTAGACAAATGGCTGCACATTCGTGTGCAAATTGGAAAGACCAGGAAAGAGTAGGTGGGTTGATGCAGGCAGGGAGGATGGAATTGCTGCTTCCTGTCCCGGGGTGGTGAAGAGTCAGACACGCCTGAGAGACTTCACTTTCACCTTTCACTTCCATGCACTGGAGAAGGACATGGCAGCCCACTCCAGTATTCTTGCCTGGAGAATCCCAGGGACGGGAGCCTGGTGGGCTGCCGTCTATGGGGTCACACAGAGCTGGACACGACTGACATGACTTAGCAGCAGCCCCGGGCGGCAGCGGGCGGCCTGGTGCTCAGGGAAGAAGAGTCTGACCTCCGGAGGAGCCGGCCGCTCACCCGGTCTGGAAAGCGTGATCCTCTGTGATGCTCATATGGGATCAGCCGGGTGATTGGTTCACAATAGAGGTGTTTGAGATAGGGTAGGGCAAGCACTAGGCAAAGCCCTCGGGAGATGTTAATGCCACCTGCCTCCCCAGCCCGGCCACACCATGTGAAGGATGGGGTGATACAACTGGGGGACGGCCGGGCCTCTGCAGCCCTTGGGACAACAGTGGACAGGGTGACAGATGTGGGTCCGGGCTCAGGGACCGAGGAGCAGGACGCAGGCGGTGGGGCCTGCAGCCGGTGAGAAGTCGTGTCCCCGTTCATCATACAGATGGCTCTGCGCGGATCCGCTCATTGCAGTTTTATAGGTTATTTTCATCTTAATGTGCAATTTATCTTTCCTCTTTCCAAGCCTGCAGGCATATTGCACTCCTGCCCCGAGGGTCCCTCTGCACATTCAGCTGCCTTGAACAAAAATCACACCAGGGATCACCTCAAGAAGGAAGCTTCAAGGCGGAAGGCCTTCCACGTGGGGGCTGTCCAGCCTCTGCTTCTGATCCAGACGGGGTGCCCTCGTCCTGAGAGTCCAGCCAGACCCTGTGTGGTCCGCACACTGCCGGCGGGGCGTCCTTGCCACCGCGCCCCCTCTCCATGCACATGCGGAGTGGAAGTAGCAGAGAACCACGTCCCCAAGGTAACCGCCCTCTGACCTGGGTGTCAGGGAGCGCCAGTTTTCCTAGGCCTTGATGTCCCGTGTCAGCCCCCGCGCCCGGGGAAAGCTATCCCCGCTCCGCAGAGAAGGGCCCCACGTGAAGCGGGGAGACACAGAAGGAAGGGGACCCGCCGGCTCCTCCTCGCAGTTCTGGGAGAAGAGGGTCCCAGACTCAGGCCACCCAAACCCCAACCGGAATGCCTGGCAAGCAGCAGGGCCACGGGGAGTGCAGCAGGGAGACAGCGTCACGAAAACAACCCGGTGCAGGGCCGAGGCCGCAGTGACGGCTCCTAGAGCCACACCGGGCACACAGCAGGCGCTTGGCATGGATCCGTGAGGGGTGAATGGATGGACGGAGAAGTGAGGCAGGGGCCGGTGGGCAGAACCTGCTCGGAGCCCACCTGGAGCCTTAGCATGCAGCGTGGGAGCCAGTGAGCAGCAGCTGGAGGGTCCCCTAGAGACCCACTCCCGCTCCGTGGCCACAGCCTGAGGCCACAGGCTCGAGGCTTCCTGTCAGCTTCTGGGTGCCAGGATCAAAGGAGAGGAGCCCTCTGAAACTGGGGAAACTCAGCCCCTCTGTCCAGAGGCTGCTGGCCTGTTCCCTGAGTGGGGTTTGCACGGTTTTCCTCCAGCCCGCTGACTGAAGAAGCCAAATAGCTGGGAGGCTCTGAATGGTTAATCTTCATGAAGAGACGGAAGACTGTTCACACATTTTCACGCGTTAACTCTCATAATCCTCACAACAGCCCTGCTTTTATTCACATCATACATTGAGAAGACTGGACCCTTACGCAGCCCCTCAAGACGGTGGTCGGTGCGTTGATCACTGGGAGTTAGACCCAGGCAGTGTGTCTCCATGGGGCTCGCTCTGAATCTCCACGCTGAAGTCTCCCTTCTCCCGGAACCCTGGGTTGTAGCTATCCACTCAGTGTCCATCTGTCCTCCCGTCCAATCAGCTGCCCACCTGTCCACCCATCCATCCATCCAACCGTTTGTCCATCTGTCTATCCCATCCTTCCAACCATCCATCCATTAATCCATCCAAACATTAATCCATCTGTCCATTTGTTTGCCTATTGTTCATCCATCTATTCTTCCATCCAACCATCCATTCTCCCCACCGTCCATCCATTCAGCCATCCACTCACCTGTTCCTTTATCCTTTATCCATCTGTTAATCCATCTGTTGCCAGTCCGTCCATCCACCCATGCAACTATCCATCCACCCATCCATCCACCTATCCATCCATTCACCCACCCACCCATCTGTTCATTTATCCATCTGTTAATTCATCTGTCCATCTACTTGGTTGTCCATCTCTCGGTCCATCCATTCATTGGTGTATCTATTACTAGCAAGTCTTATGGGTTATGGGTGAGCTGGCAGTCCAAACAAGCTGACAAAGGGAAGGATAGGAGATGACACGCTCTGCTGCCTGAGTTATCACACAGGTTAGTCTGTACACCCGAAGAAAGCATGAAGCAGAAGTCTGATGAGATGACGCCCGATGAGCATCTATCTGAGGCCCAGGAGGAAGTTTCCCCAGGTGTCTTCCCCATCGACCCGACTCGGGGCCCATCCCAACCTCATTCCCGTTATCTCCACACTTAGCACCACCCTTACATTCCCCGTGAAAGCTTTTCTCCTTTCTCCACAAACTCCACCTTAGTTCTGGACAGCGTGGCATTTTTGCTAAAGCTTAAACTTCATTTACGGAAAGATACCAATTGCGTTTTTGTGATCAATTACCGGGGCCAGAGGGACCGAAGGGACTGACTGCCTTGGTGGGTGAAATCACAGCCAAGCACGTCTCATCTCCCACAGCCTTGGCACCCTGCTCCGTGACAATGAGACTCGCATTCCTGGGCCCGTCTCTATTGTAAACACAACAATGAACTATGAGCTCTTTCTCAATCTTGTTACCACCAGCGTAAATTCACATGTCAGCACGTGACTGTTGCCAGGAGACTGCATGAGCGCCAGAACACGATGGAGGCTCCGGGTTTCATTCTGGTGCAAAGGAGAGGAAACAGCTTTGGTCGGTAGATAACGTGCAATGATGCCGGGGGTTTCAATACTGCCAGTAAGCACAGTCTTAGAGTTCTGCAAAAAGCTTGCTTGCCTTTCACTTCTCTGTACTGGACTCGATCTATCTTAAGCGTCTGTAAGGTTGCTGCCCAGGGGACACAGTCAAAGGCCAACAATGAGAATGAGAAAAGTAAAAAGCAATCTCGCTTTTCCTTCTGGTTTTGTATTTATGTTTGTTCACTGATTTGACTGCACCGGATCTCAGCTGTGGCACACGGGGTCTTTAGCTGTGGTCTGTGAGATCTAGTTCCCTGGGGAGGGGCTGAACCAGGCCCCTGTATCAAGAGCCCGGAGTCTTCGCCGCTGAACCACCGGGGACATCCCTTCCTCCTGATTTTAAAGCGAGGTCACTACCTATGACATCCATGTTGTATATTGCCTATTTTAAGATCCTCATCTCCCGTGAAGTGAATGTTTGGCCAGTGAAGCTCTTCTGGACGTCATATCCAGGGCTGGTGCTGCTCAGGTTCGGAGGGGGCTGCTGGTGCTGCTCGCTGACGTGAACAGGGTCCTCCTCTCTCCCAGCATGTGGGGGGCTGGCCTTCCTGATCCCCCATGGTGGGTGTGGCCACATGACGAGATGTGGAGGTTCTGCATGCCACGTGCCATGGTCCTGAAAAAGAGGAAAGATTAGGGCAATCGTGCCTACCTGGCGAGGTTGTGGAGCGGCTCCCGCCCCATGTGGACTGTAAGGATGGTGGTGGATGCGGGGGTGTCCACAGGCCTGGAGGGCGGCCTTCCTGGAAGAGGCAGCACAGGGCTAGGGGTGAAGGGTGGGGAGGCGGCCGGCCTGGCTTCCACCAGAATGGGGGAAGGCCAGGGCGCCGTGGCTTCTGTGCTGCTCCCAGCTGTGGGCAGACTTTGTCCTCGGTCTTTTCTCACTTAGCTGAGGGGAGCAGAGCAGAGTGCGCGGCTGGCAAAGGAGGTCCTAAGACGACAGGCTTTGGATCCTGGCAGAACTCCTGGGAGGTTCTGTGCTCCATCCCAGCGGATTCCTAACTCTATGCAAGTTACCCCAAACGCTGTCATCTTCAAAGACATTCGCGGGCCCATGACATTTGAATTAATCAGAAAATCGGTCTCCTGGAGAAGAATCTTACCCTCACGGCTCCAAATCACGAGGCAGCACCCGGGGCCGAAACACAGACTGCGAACTCGCTTGGCCTCGGTCGGGAGGAAGAGCCTGTGTGTGAGAGCTCAGCCAGACTGAACGGGCTGTTCCACGGGCGTCCTCACCGCAGCAGGGCTGGTCCCCGCGGGTGAGTCTGGCTCCAGGGGAGGCCGCGCTCAGCGGGTGGGGTTACCTGGTCGCTGGTGCTCGGCCAGCTCTGCTCCCGAGGTGCAGGGGGTGCGGTGGGCAGTGGGGGTCCCATTGTCCTCCAGTCAGAGACCGAGAGCCCGGGGTGCTCTGAGCCCCGACGTGACACGGCTTAGAGAAACAGAACAGGATCCTCAGCAGGGGACAGGCACCGGGCAAGCCTCCTGGTCGACCTCCCCGACTCCGACATGGCCTCTGGGTTTGTTCATTGACCATGGGCCCCTCCCCCACACACCACGTCCTCCAGGGATGCCTGGGAGTCACCTGCTCTGCAGGAGTCACTTCACGCACTAGCCCAACTGTTTTTGGTGACCTGGCTCCACCAATCTGACGTCCACAACCTCAGACTTCAGCTCGTTTTGAGCATGCTTTCCCTAGTGACCAGGCTGTGAGCTGACCTCCACCGTCACCTACGACCCGTGTGCAGACCCTGGGAATGCACGCTTGCCTTCCCACCCTGCAGTTCCCGCCAGGCCTGGGAGAGGCGGGTGGGCTGACTCTTCTAGTCTGCTGGACTCACGCTTTTTGGCCAGGCTAACCTGCCTGAACTAGCTGCTCAACTGCCCGGGAGCGCAGGCCTTGGCCCGTAAACTGGACAGGACGCAGCGTCCCCGCTGTGCTGTGGTGTTTGTGTGCGAGTGGCCGTGGCATCCAGCAGGCATCTGGTTTGTGTTGACTAGTGATACCCGCTGGCTGGGTGACCGCCGTGCTCCCCACAGGCACTCGTGATGACCTTGCTCACCAGCTCTCAGCCTGTAGGGCTGCGACCGCCCCAGACGCCCCAGAAGCTGGCGGTTTATGTATCGAAAGGCTGGGAGCTGGAGATGGCTCAGGCCACCCCGCCGCTGGGGTCTCCCATCTGGAACGGGGTGCGCTTGGCCCCGCGGGAAGGTGCACACAGCAGGGTGAGCCTGGACGGGGGCCCGCCCCCAGAGCAGGTCTGAGGGGCTGCTTAGTCGCAGCAGGTCACCTGGGGCTCGCGGTCTCCGTGCTGACAGACCCCCACCCCGGCACGAGTCCTTGGTCCAGTCACCACGGGGCAGCATTACTGACGCTGGACAGACTCTGAGGGCCAGGCCAGCACGTGTCAGCCACGCGGGGCTGCCTGGGCTTTCCCCGGGGTGGTCTCCGGTGGCCGCTCTCAAAGTCTTCCCCAGCTTTCAACAAACCACGCGGGGCTGTGATGAGGGCTACAGGGGGCAGTCCCAGGAGCACTCCCGTGGCCCCCTCTTCCCCCAGCACGATGCACACGCTGGCTTCATCACGTGGCACCTCCATCCCCGACTCAAGCCTCGGAAGGCCTCCTCAGTGGCCACTTACTTCCTCCCCAGTTTATTAAAACGATCGAAAAACGTACATGCTATTTTTCTAGCGTCTTTCCTTTCTTCTCCGGGTTATGAGTTTGTAGCTGGTACGCGGACGGGTCTGAAGGCTCTCGGGAGGTGGTGCTGGGCGCGTCTCCCGTGAATGTCGTCTTTCTCAGGAGACGGTTCTCTCACTCCCTGGTCCTCCTCTACGATCGTCAGAATAATTGGCTGAGAGTCTGTTCAGGACTGTGCAGGGACCAAGTTTCAGCTGAATAAACAGGACCAATGACCAAATGGAGACTCGAGAAATACCCAGTTAGGCTCCCTTCTAACACACCGCTGTAACATAAGAAGTGTGGCTCTCCCGCATGGCATGTTCCTAAATATGCACGTGGCACATTTGCCTCCATTTCAGTGAAAGATTTTGCCTTAACACACCTAGTCCCCACTGTTCTACCTGGAAACCGCACAACAGTTTGGTGTCCCCTGTCCCCAGGAGGCAGCCAGGACCTCAGGAGCAGGCCTTCTGACCAAAGTCCCACATGGGCAGGGCTCCAACGATGACCTTGCCTAACAGGAAGGACGTGGCGTCCTCCCAGGAAGGACAGGCCGACAACCCCACCTGTGCCCGAGTGGGTTTCCACCCTTCCCTGCCCGCCCAGTCCGGTGATGCAGCCCGCCCCTCCAAGCCAGGCCCCCCGGCCCGGGAGGGCGGTCGGTACACGCTCTGGGCCGAGGCTCCAGCAACCCTAGCCCCCGGCCCCCTCACTGGACGAGCCAGTGCCCCTCACCAGGTCCTCAGATCCTGCCACCGTGTGAGCTCAGATGCCACCCTCACCTCCAGGCCAGAACAGCCCCAAGTGACTTCTGCCCCGAGTGGTCCCAGGACCCTCCGTGGGCGCTTCCATCTGGCACCCCTCACAGGCATGCAGGTGGCCCCAGAGGATGGCAGCACCTTCAGAAAAGATGAAGGCCCACCAGGGGAGTCGTCACAAACCATCGCTCCTCATCCCGACCACAGAGATGCTCAGGGCAGTGAGGAAGCGTCGAAACAGGTGACTGAGCAGCAAATCAGGTTAATACGGAAATCAGCATATGCTTTAAAGGGACCAGATACCTTCCTCTTCATTCTCTAAACTGTATCATTATCCCATGAACACCCTTCTGTACAACCATCTACCAAGATACAGGAATTGTGGCCCAAATCGTTTATCCAACCTAATAATTTCCAAATCGCCAACAGACAGCTGAGAACGTTGGTGTGACACTTGCTTGACAAGGCTGGTCCCATAAGATGCCCGTGACTGAGCCACAGTCCACATGGGACCCCCCAGAATCCTTCCAACTTCCCCATTAACTACACAGTCTCTAGGCAACGCAAGCTCTTTAACACCCATGATACAGCTCACGGGGTAGAGACGGTGTGAGCACCTGTGACACTGGCCCCCATCACGTGCAAATGTTCCTTCCGTCTCCAAGACCACTGTCTGACGTTTTTGCAAATCCAACATCTCCGCTGTTCAACCAAACCTTGATAACTGGTTCTTGGGCTGTCATATTTAATAGCCAGCTGAATTTTCTTTCTCCTTGGAACTTCACACGTGCCATTTGACCCAGTTTCAGAATTCCAGATTTAAAAGCCTTAACATTTCATTTTATCTTTTCCTTTTTTTCCATTAAACCACAAGTGCCTTTTCCCATAATTTTTAGGCAAGCTGCTAGCTCTTCCACGTGGACCAGCCACTGTACATTTTCATTTGAAATTCCATGTCTTATTTCTTCTCCTGAGCATAACCTTCTCCTTATTTCTTTTACGTGTTCATTCACTCAGGAAACATTTATGGAGCACCAACCAGGGTGACGCACACTTTAAGCATGTGGAATACCTCAGTGATCAAAATCAACAATAACATTAGCAAAAACCTCTGCCCTGAAGGGCTTCCACTGTGGAGGAGTGTGTGCGTGCTCAGACACTTCCGACGTGTTCCCCGTTTTGTGACCCCACGGACTGTACTCCGCCAGGTCCCTCTGCCCATGGGATTCTCCAGGCAAGAACACTGGAGTGGGCGGCCATGCCCTCCTCCAGGGGGTCTTCCCAACCCAGGGATCGAACTCACCTCTCCTGTATTGCAGGCGGATTCTTTACTGCTTCCCCCACAGGGAAGCCCAAAGTGCAGAGGAAAGAAAGCAAAAACAAGCTCAGCAGGAAGGAAAACGTGTGTTTAAAGGCGATAAGGGCTGTGAGGCGGGCTCAGCCTCACAGAGCTCAGAGGGGAGTTCAGGAGTTCTGGGGACGGCGGGGCTGCTTTGAAATTTTAAATTGAATCTTCAGGGCGGGTCCCACCAACAGGAGTACATGTCTGAAAGCTTTCTTCCTCCCTGCATGACTGAAACATCTTTCTCGCAATAACTACAGAAAGTTCTGACGGCTTTGTGGGTGCGCAGTGTTTATCAAAGCCCATATTAAAATGTTTAACCTCTTTCAGATGACAAATTTTATTAGAGAGGCTGAACATACCTTGATACACTTTTTAAATGCTACAGTAACTCTAGCCACACAGGATACAGGCTAAGAGAGAGATATTCTTCCGATCTCCTTTATTTTCATTCCCACTTCTTCAGAGTATTTCATTCCTCTGCTGTGTCCTCGGTATACGAAACAAAGATAAAGCTTTTTGAGAAAAGCTGTGAGGTGATCAATTTACACATTTTATCATTCGGATATAATCGAATGTGGTCATTTTAGATGATCTAAATTAAAATACCTGGAAACTTTTATAAAAATTAGAAGTGACACATTTTCTCTCTCCAATTAATTGCAACTAAACTATAATTGCAGTGTAATTGTGACACATGGACACTGATCATACGTTTCCAATTTATTCTCTGTGGGAAGGTTTTTCCTCTGAAATTATTTTTTCAAGCACTAAGAATAGTGATTGATGTGTAGCTACATCTACCCCTTCCAGAACCACGAAATCAACCAAACCATTAAACCATTTCCAGAGCGCTGCGTTTCGCACTTCAAATACTGTACCACAGTATATTCTTAAGTGAAAGAGATGAAGTATGACCGACAGGGACAGAGATTTTGCTGGCTTGGCTTCTAAATTTTTCTAAAAGTTGCTTTCACATTTCAGTAGATGCACATATTTAGTCAGGAGGGTCAAAAATCTAGACGACAACATCTCAGCTCCGTCAATGTTATTTTTTCAAAGTTCTAGTAAATATTTCATGTCTGAAATGCCTGATTAATTTCAGCCACAGAGTAGGAGATGTGAGAAATTATGATAGTACTTCCTCCATGTTTTTTTACTTGAATTATTAACATCCTTTAATAAAATTGTTTATGCTTTTATTATTTTCAATATTTATGATATGAAACTGAATTATGGTGTCCTTTAAAATTTTCCCTCATTAATTATCACAGATATTTTTTATATAAACTGTGCATTTAGCAGAGCAAGATTATCCTCGTGCTGAAACATCTGGGTGATTTAGCATTTTCATTTGTAACAAATGTTGGCATCGTTTGCATCCATGCTTAGGTCAATGCTGACCGTTTTGTTGAAAGAATCAACCTGGCTTTAATTCCAGGAATAGAGCTTTCCTAATGCATTCTCGGATGTGTCAAATCCTGCTCCAAGCCAGCCGGTATGACGCAGCATCCGAAGATGCTCCAGGTGGCAGATCTCATAACAGCATCTCTTCCTTGTTCTTTGAAAGACTCGGAGGAGCGTGCTCGTGAGATTGGAAGGGAGCGTTAACACACCTACCCAGAGCGGGGCTGACAATATTTTATTCTGAATCTGCGGTTACTACTTACATAAGGAATTCAGTGCACCACTGCAGGAAAGCCTAAAGTTTTTCAGAAAACAGTGAAACAGGGAGCTAGTTTATCTGTAGCGGTCATAACGTCTATAATGAGTTTCCGTGGCCACGACAAGTCTCCATCAGAATTCACATCACTGTGGTATCACACGACACTGCCTTCGTCTCAGCCACTGCCGTGCTGCTGACCAACCATCGGGCAGACAGTCTGGGGTCCTCACCCTCAGTTGCTTCTTGAGGGCCTGTTGCTCAGGGCCGAGTCCAGGGGCACCGCTGGGGCTTGGATGGCAGATTACTAAATTATCGGGCAGGGCGGGCCTCTAGAGCGTGCAGGCGGCTTTCTCATCCAACTGGCAGAGCGAGGAGCTGGCCACAGTCCTCTGTCCTCACCCGCCCCCAGACTCCAGCCCAGAGGCTGGCACGGCTTGCATGCTCTGTGATCATCGGGGTGTTAGCGTGGGGTGGACCTGGCCTCCATCACGCCTCTTTGGGCACCCAGCCAGACTGCACATCTTGTCCTGGGGAAGGCCTTGGGTTATTTTCTTCACCCCAGGAGCACTAGATCAACACTGCCGGGAAATGGACCAATGAAAATTCTCAAGTCATTTACCCAGCTGCCTTCCATGAACGCTTTGAGGATGCAATGAGAAGATGTATCCAGAGAGCCTGCTTCACCTTCAGCCCCGAGGAACCACCAGCACCAGCTGGTCTGGCGATGCTGTGCCCACCCGCGCTCTAAACGCTCATCCTCGCCAGCACTCCCTTGGCGTTTGGGTCCACCCGTCCAGACATGAGCCTTCTTCCGGCCACCTTTTGCCCTCCGGGCACCTCCTATCTGCATACTTGAGGCTCGATTGCAAACTCAGTGACTCATTCCTCTGATTTGCCCACTAAAGGCCTGACTTCAGTCAACTCTCTGCTAACTGGGGTCTGACAATCCAACTCAAGTATTTGCTTTTAATAAAGATTCTGTTTCTCCTGTGCCTTCCACATGGACACGTTCCCAACATCCTAACAGCAGAAGGCAGGCGGGAGAGTAACCAGTGAGGCTTCTATAGTTACGGGGGTGAGTTGCAGACTGACCTTGCCGTGGGATTGATGGCACCACCGTGATTACTCAGGGCTGGAATTTCTTGCTGTCTGTCTCGACTGTCTAAATATTTAGACGCATGGGACCCACACTATACATATTTCTTTCCCCAATTACTTAGTTCTCAGCTTGGCCCACAAATAGAGAACAAGATCGTTTTGTTTAGAGTGGAATGAGAATGTCTTTTTTGAGAAACTCAGAGAATAGATTTTCTAAACTGGGCAGGATTCTTTACAGAAGTGGGAGACTTGCTATAACTATTCTTTGAAGGCGAGTGGGGAGAAAGGGTTTTACCAGCCTTAGAGAAGTTCTCAGGCATTGAGACTGGGGTTGACATCAGATCTGCAGTCACCGTGACCTCCAGGGTAGCATCATCCACCCACAGCATCCACTGACCTGGGAACCACGGCCCAGGAGCCCCGACGGTCCTGCAGTGGCCACTGCCTTCCACCCATGCACCCCCCGTCTCTAGCGGCTCTACAGCCTCCAGGGGTCCCCAGGTCTGGAGCTGAGGACCCTGGCTGAGAAGGATGGCTGGGAGGATGGGGGGTTGACTGGACATCATGTCTCCCAGGGGCTGGAGAGCAAAGGGCAGTCAGGGACCAGTCCTGGGGTCCCAGGGAAGGGAGAGCATCTCCAGGGAAATGGAAACGAGAAAATTCAGATAGACAGCGGGAAAGTATCAGCTCAAACAAATGCAGGTGAACAGGTCACCAGCCGTGGTCCTAGCGTAGAAGTACCGGCTTGTGCGGCCTGTCCGCCTAAACTCGGGTTCCCCCCAGTCACGCAGCCCATGAAGCCCACCCTGCCGGTGGGCTGACATGTGCCCGAACTGTCGCGAAGCATGCGCATGTCAGTTTGGTCACGTAGGAGCGGGCCACTGTCCCCGTCCTATTCAGAACAGCATCTCTCAGCTCCCTGGCCCGGCGGCCACTGCATCTGAATAGGCAGCAGGGCTGGTCACCCGCTCGGGGCTGTGTTCACATCCCAGGGGCCTCTCTCGCCCAGCCCCCGAGCCCCAGATGAGGAGGGACCACGCTCACAGTCCACTCCCGGGCATCACCCCCTGGCAGCAGGCGGGCAGGTCCTCACGGCGTCAGCACCGACCCGGCCCCCAGGGTGGTGCTCAGCCGCACGGAAGCCCCGTCCTTCCTGGGAAAACACCGCCGCCTCCTTTCTGCAGCCTCCACCCCCGCCCTGGGATTGAGGGCCTCCAGCCACTGCGGGGCCCCTGCTCTGCTTCCAGCTCCTCTCCCCCCCAGCTGGAGCAGGCAGCTCACAGCCTGACCCCCAACCCCGCCACCCCTCCTTGAGCTCCTCTCTGCAAAGTCCCAGCCAGCCTCGCCCCCCGGACGCCCCTCAGTCAGGCCTCTCCCATTCTCAGGAAGGTTCCCGCCTCGTAATTGCTGACCACGCGGGGCCCCAGCTCGCCTGGCCTGTTCCCCAGCCTGCAGGTGCTGCCTCCACCCAGCATGCCAGCCACACCCGCCTCCTGTCTCCTCCTGGCCTCGGTCCCAGGGGGCTCCAGCCACGGCCACGTCCCTGGCCTCTCCCCGCTTCCCAGCAGGGACCGCCGGGCTCCATGACGAGCGTGGCCTAGCCCATCACCTCCCCACGTGACAGGCCAGCGGTATGCCTGGGTCCCCACTGCACAGACTGGGAACTGGTCTCAGGGCGGCCACGCAGCCTGCTGGGATCACACCCCAGAGGAAAGCCATGGCAGGGCCCCCCACCGGCCTGGGCCCTGGGAAGCCCATGGGCCCCCTCCCGCAGCCACACAGCCTCTCTCCTCCAACTCCTGGACCAGATGTGAGAGGCCCCCGCGTGCAGGAAAGAGTCTAGATAACGCAGCAGGTGCTCGACTTAAACGAGCCTGCTGTGAGTCAAAGGCAGGAAGATGCGAGTGACAGAGTGACTCTTAGTGCTTAGCGCCGCACGAGTGGAAGCGATCGCGCTGCGAAAGAAGGAGCAACAGGTGCATTTGAGGCTAAAGAGGCCCAGACAGGGTGCCGTGGAGCAGGTGCATCTGAGCTGGGCCTGGAGCGACAGGTGTGCCCCTGTGGTCTGGAGCAGCAGACCGGTGTGGAGGGCCGGCTTCCGGAAGGATGCATCCTCACTGACGCCTCCACCAGGCCCCCCTCACTTGGCACACATCTGCCTCTCTGCTGGGCTGCCGTTTGTTGCTGCTGATCATCCCCTAAGATTTAGTCGTGTCTCCCCAGTGAGGGGTGGGGTATTGTCCTACGAACACAAACACACCCGAGTGTTGAAATACGCACATTCTCCTCCTCAACCAGGCGGCAGAGTCCGCGAGCAGGCCTTCCACATACTGCTCATCGCGTGCAGAGCCACGTGTCCCCGGGGGGCTGGCCAGTCCCCTGTCTTGCCGCTCACGGGCCTGCGCCTGCGGTCCACCCATCTTTGCATCCCGAGAGGCAAGGAGAAGGGCCCGCGTGAGTAGCCCCGAGTCATCACGGAGGAGAATGTTGGAAACAGAGATGCTGGGTCTCTGAGTCTGAGCAGCTATGGGGACAGCAATTACTCTGCTTCAAGAGACTCACTCTCAGCCTTGCCCACAGATGGGAGTCAGGTGGTCACGTGCAGATCCTCAGTGTGAGCATCGCTGTGTCTGCTCGGTGCCTGCACGGAAGATCAGGGAAGTCGAGCATCACTATTCAGAGCGAACGGGGAGGATCCAACGTCAAGAGACTGAAATTCCTCCTGGCCCTCTGTCCTTGCACACACGTCATGGAGCCCGTCAGACAGGGTATGTGACCCCTGCTATTGGGCCACACGTATGTAGGAGACCAGCGGTGCCTTCCAGCAAAGAACTCTGCACCATCACGAATCAGGCCCTCATGAAACGCTTGGTGGGTGAATAAATGAATGATGGACTCAGTCACTGAGCGTCATGGCCTCAGCCCTGCTCGGGCTCAAGGGACCAGGTCTGGCAAAGGCTGGCATGGGAGTGAAACCGAGAAGGTGCCCATGGCTCTAGACCCCCTTTCCTCTGCCTGCCTTTTGTCAGTGGAAAAACTTCAGCCAAGAATAAGTTTAATCAGTGAAGTGAGAAAATGCAGAAGCGAAGAAAAGTAGTCAAACAAGACAAAACAATAATAGTCTAGTCAGTAAGCAAAGTCAAGGACCTTTAGCTTCTCCTCAAGGGCTGTAGATAACATTCTGAGCCGTGTCCCACAAGCTGTCTTATGGATACTGAAACCCCCTCCCCAGATGGAGAGGCTAACTACCTGATGAGCAGACTGTAGCCGTAACATAAGCTGCCACAATTCCCAGAGCTGGCCTGAAAGAAATGGGGCACACCAGCACTGGAACCGAATACTAGCTGTACTTGATTAAGGTGGCGCTGGTCAGACCACCGCCGACCCATTTCGAGGCGACCGCGAGCTGACTGCGCTGGCTCTGCAGGTCGCCCCCTCCCTTCGCCTTGCCCGCTGACTCTCGGGTGGGGACAGCCTTGGGACAGGAGTCTGCGCTCCGCACTCCCATCCTGTTGCCAGCCTCTGAAATAGAGCAAAGTGCTTTTTCCGCTGACCTTGTCTCTTTAATGGCCAGACCCCCACTTTCAGTTCCGGCAGGAAATGCTTCCCGGAGTCGGGTCTCTGTCACGCCCCACCCGCACCCCTAACGTCACTTAATTTTCCCGGAACACGCGTCCTGTGTCCTCTCCTGGGTTCCGTAAGTGATTCCACCAAGCGTGACCCAGCCCAGGAGCGCAGCTGAGGGTGGGCATGCACCGACCGAAGGCCCGAGTTTCTGCGTCTGACCCCGAACCCCAGGCTCTGAAGGAATACGCTGTGGTCCACCTCTCAGGTCACACACGGGCCGGAACGGACGGGGCTGCGCTTGACCATCTCGTGTTGCCCAGCCGGCCGTGCTGGCGGCCACCAGGCCTCAGTTCACAATCCCGGGTCAGCGCCGTGGGGATCTCTCCACTAAGGCATCGCCCACGGCTTGCCTGATTATAGGAGTGATTCCAGAGCTTTACTGGGGTGATTCAGTTCCGTGTTAGTCAAGATTCCCCAGAGAAGCAAAACCAGTGGGAAATACCGACACGCATACAGAAAGGGATTTTAGGTGTTGGTCCCGTGACCCGAGGGCAGCAGGTCTGCAGCACAGAGACCAGGTCAGCAGGCTGGAGATCCCAGCCAGTCCTAAGCCTGAAGGCAGTCTGGAGGCAGGATTCCTAGGGAGGAAATCATAGTCTTCGCTCCTAAGACTGATTGGACAAGGTCCAACACATTCCAAGGTCACCTGCTTTGCTCACAGCCTGCGGATTTAAATGTTAATCACGTGGATACAGCACGTCCAAGCGCATCTGAAGGCGTTTGAAAGAACAGCAGGTCATGTCTCACCAAGCTGACACACAACATCAACCCTCGCAAGTGTCAAACTTCCCCTTCCCTTTATCTGGGCATCTTCTCTTCAAGCTTTACTGCCTCTGCCTTTGGCAGCCAGGTTCCCAGGGTGGGTTCTTGATGGACAGGCAGCCGGGCAGAAGCTTGCTGCCTCCAAGGCCACACGGCCTCACCTCCGCCAATGTCTCTGGTTGGGACAGGAGCCAGACCCCACAGGGACTCAGAGTAGGGCGACCTCGGCCCTCACCTCCCCAGGAGGAAGGGCACCTCCATGACGAGTTCCAGGGCCAGGGCTGGGGTGAGCTACACAGGCAGGGGTGGCCCCCACACCCCCTAGAAATGCCCTCGGGAATGCATGCGAGCACGTGGATGGAGGAACGGACGGCTGTCATGAGAACAGATGGCTCTTCTCAGCAGCGATGCATCAGGGTGTAGCCCAGACTGTCACACTGAATCCTGTTCCCTGCTTACACCTCTGGTTCTTCTCCTCCAAGTGGTGAGCTCCTTGAAGGCAGAAACCGTGCCTGGGGTCCCAAGATTAACCGGAGCCAGATGGGCAAATGGCGCTCAGTAGGTACTGGTCAGAAAGAAGGATGGAGAGAGGGAGGGGGGAGGGAGGGAAGGGGGGGGCCTGAGTCTGCTGGGAGCTCTAAGGTTCAGTGATGTGGGGCTCTGGTCTCGAGAAGCCACAGTTCTCATCTCTGCAGGAACCACAGCACAATCAGGATGGAAATGAAAAACTAATTCACTGCATTAATTCTCCCTCCAAGACCAGGAGCCATCTTTGCCTGAAGGGAAAAAAAGAGCCAGTTTTTTTTTTTCCCAAAAAAATCTCACCTTTGGACACATTTTATAAATTTAAAAGGATGCACCAGAATATTCTGTTTCGAGTCCAATAAAAGCTACCGTAACAAACAGTGGTTTCACCTTTTTTTCTTCTTCTTCTACATGCCAGGGCATGTTTTAGAAGAAATCATTCATTTACACCTCCACTGTACATTTCCTCTGAAAGCATGATGAAGAGAACACCTCAGAGATGAACGTATTTGCTCGTGTTAATACCGAGTCAGAAAGGAGAGCTTTCTGTTTCTGAATTAAACTTACCTTTTTAAAACAGCTGATGGAAAAACAAGTGTTAAATCCGAGCAGAAGCCTGGAGATTCACATAAAATCTGATAACAAAAATCAGCTCTTTAAGGACTCCAACATCATGAAAAGGGAGGACATTTTCAAATCGGTCCTGAGCTGGGAAATCGACCGAATCACTCTCCTGTGTTCCCGTGTGACGCTGCAGGCACCTGAAGACGAAGAAGACGTTCTCCCTATGCTTTCCTGGAGAGGAAAGCCTTCCATTTTCAAGCCGGATTTCATGCCACCTGCTGTTTGGCCGATGAACGTGGGCTTCCTCCCTTGACCCCAGCCCAAGGCCAAGACACCGGTGTGGATGTCCATCTCTCAAGCTGGACCTTCCACCAGCCACTGACCTGAGAGCGTTCAAAATCACTCTAATCAATATTTTTAGTGTTTCACCTGTGAATGTTTAAAAACATTTATCTTCATTTCATTTCTGAGTGCATCCTGTATTCCTACACTCAGATACCACCAGCGAAATTCCTAGCTCCCAGCGTGTATGTGCGGTTCACGGTAAGCAGAGGTGACTCCACAGAGTGTCCCCAGGAAGCCCACTAGTTACCCTGGAGCCCGAAGGGCGAGCGACCCAAATAATTTAGGCTTTTTAAAAATGGAGAGAAAGAAAAACTCTGCTTCCTTAATAACAAAGGGCAGTTCGAGGTGAGCTTTGCAGATGCCAGCTCGCCTGTATCGGGCGTGCGGCTGCCCGCAGGGTCGCCTCCGGAAGGAGCCTCAGCCACGAGCCTGACCCACAGTGGTCCCCGTGGCGGGAGCGTCTGTCCACACCGGAGCAACGCTCATCCTCTGCGGCATGGCAGTTTATAAATGCAGAGGCTGATCACAATCACTTCTCACCCAGAGGCGTCCCTCCCAGTCAACAGCTGAAATGACCTCTGAAATCATCCACACTGGTTGAATCGAAAGCTCAAAAATTACATCCCACCCCAATTTTTCCCACTCTTTAACCTCATAAGGCTTGCTCAGAACTGAAATGTTCAAAATATTGCATTTGCAAAATTTGTGCACGCATTTAACTTTCAGCCTATGGGGTTCCCTGATAGCTCAGTTGGTAAAGAATCCGCCTGCAATGCAGGAAACCCTGGTTCGATTCCTGGGTTGGGAAGATCCCCTGGAGAAGGGAAAGGCTACTCACTTCAGTATTCCTGGACTTCCCTTGTGGCTCAGATGGTAAAGAATCTGCCTGCAATGCGGGAGAC
This sequence comes from Capreolus pygargus, assembly GCA_012922965.1. NCBI lineage: Eukaryota > Metazoa > Chordata > Mammalia > Artiodactyla > Cervidae > Capreolus > Capreolus pygargus. Next base: position 1,738,164 of record SNSB01003849.1, on the reverse strand, counting down.
CTGAGTTTGATCCCTGGGTTGGGAAGATCTCCTGAAGAAGAGAAAGGCTACCCACTACACATTCTGACCTGGAGAATTCCATGGACTGTATAGGCCATGGGGTCACAAAGAGCTGGACATGACTGAGCGACCTTCCCTTTCACCTCTCAGCCCGGCTGTATCAAGCATATGAGTGTTAGTAAACAACCACATTCCTCCAAAGGCCAATTTAACCCTTTCACCTCTCAGCCCGGCTGTACCAAGCATATGAGTGTTAGTAAACAACCACATTCCTCCAAAGGCCAATTTAATTCAGTGTTCAGAGCACACCAGTTACTCAAAAAAATCTCAGAAAGAATATCATTTTATTAATAGCTGTGAAGGGATTCTATAACTATACATTATAAATAATATTTATATATACTAACTGTGAGAAGTCTGATGTAAAAAAGACAATGCCGTTAGGTGTTTGTATGATCTTTTGATGGAAAAAGGTTTTTGGTTTGTTTTGTTTTTGGCTGCCCTGCATGGCTTGTGGGATCTTAGCTCCCAATCAGGAATTGAATCCAGGCCCACAGCGGTGAAAGCATCGGCTCCTAACCACTGGACGCCAGGGAATTCCCAGAAAGGCTATTTTTTTTAACACACAAAAGTGAAGAAAGAACCCATAAACAAAACAGTAGCAGATTTTTTTTTTACCTAAAAATAGAAAATCTTTAGCAGTCAAAATCTCAATTAACAAAATTAAAAGCAAATGAAAATTAGAAGAAAATTTTTGAATTATACATAATAAACAAAGCATCAATATTTCTAACATGTTTGATTATTTTAGATATCAATAAATAAAAGATAATCCCCATGACCAAGATGGGATCAGAGTATTAACTGGCGATTCATCAGAAATAGGTAACAAATACATCAAATAGTATTCAACTTCTCTGAAATTCTAAGAAGAGTCTATCAGAACAATGAGAAATCCGTTTGTCATTGAATTATTTATTTGGGTTTTATTGTTTTGATAAAGGTCTCTTTTGGTAAAGATCTGATACACCGGATATTCTCAACACAGGTAGAAGGAATGAGAATTTACCAAGAGACTTAACAATTTCAGATGCTGTAAGCCATTTACTCCAGTTCTGTGAATCCAAGGAAGAATCAGAAATGTGCAGTCTGGGGACTCCTCTGGCGGCCCAGTGGTTAAGACTGTGCTCCCAGTGCAGGGGCCGGGGTTCAGTCCCCTGGCAGGAAGCTCCATCCCACAAGCCACGAGTAAGAAGCCTGCATGCTGCAGCTAAGGCCCGGCACAGCCAGATTTTTAAAATGCTTTGGAAATGTGCAGAGCTTTGGCTATAAGGATATTTGTGCAGCATTACTAACAATAATGGGTCCTAAATGTTTGAGGACAGGAGAAGGGAGAAATTGTGTTTTATTCTCCATTTGGTAGAAAATGATAGTCATTTAAAGAAATGTGATTTTGAAAAATATCTGTTGACCCTGGAAAATGTTTGTGACAAAGTTAAGAGGAAAAAAACAGGCTCAGATCTCTGTAAATAACAATGATTTTCCCAGGAATGCATGTCAAAGTTACCCGTGCCTCTGTATTTATTAAAAGTTCACTCACTGATTCTAATGTGCACTCCTCCTCTGAGAATCACCAACATGCGGTATTATCCCAGTTCTATTACACAGAAAAAGATGGAAACAAAATCCACAAAGTATTGCACACCCTCCTAGAGAGTGGAATTAACAGGCAATTTTTATCCCAGTTTAAAACACTATTTTTCCAAGTTATTAATAGTGTGTATTCATTACATTTATCATTTTAAAAGACGGTCATTTTTTAAATGTAAAAAAAGCCCTTGATTTTGGGTGAACTACACCTTGAAAATGTTGAGAGAGTTTGATTCCCAGAGTAGTGAAAATACCAGACGTCCTTGGTAACAGTATAAAAAGCATGTTTATTGAGTGGCTAACAGCTTATAATCAATCAAGCTCTAACTGTTTCACAGCCATGTTCTCTCTCTATCCAAATCCAACCCATTTGTTTAAAACCTGAGGATCGAAGCTCCCGTACCCAGTCTGCTATAGATTCTTGGTCCCCTGCATTCTGTCTGGCTCAGATCCTTTTTTTTTTTTTTTTTAATTTTTAACTTTGAACAAAACTGATTCATCTGTTTACTTCTGGATGTGCGGGGTCTTCACCGCTGCACTGCTTTTCTCCGGCGGTGGCGACCTCGGGCGCCCCTCCAGGTGCGGCCGGTGGCCTCAGCCGCCGCAGCTCGGGGCCCCAAGCACAGGCTCAGGGCTCTGCTGCTCTGGGCTACGTGGCGTCTTTCTGGACCAGGGATTGAACCCCCATCTCTTGCACCGGCTGGCAGATCCTTTACCACTGGACCCCCAGGGGAACCTCGGGTCCTCTTTCCTGCCTCGATTCCCACCCTACCTGTTGTCTTCCGGCACCCGGTGAGGCTCAGAGTCTCAGGTGCAAAGTCAGGGATCCTCACATCACGCAGCTCAGGAAACACGTGGCTCCACTTCCTGATGGCACAGTGGGCCGGGGTCTTCCAAACCGAGGTGCTGACGCCCTCACCTCGCAGCGGGTGTGTGCTGGGGCCGTCCTGAGTGGGGCCCTCCGGCACCGCGGGCCCCAGCGGGTCCCTCGAGCTCGGACAAGCGTGTGTTCTCCGTGCCCAGCGGGGCCTGCCCCCGTGGCCCGCCTGGCCGCCTGCACAAGCCCCACCTGCTTCTCCCACGTCCCCTCTCGTGGCACCCACAGGCCACCTCGGCCCCAAACATCCCCCGACCCAATATCTCGCCCTGCTCTCTGCTGGGTTCCAGTGGTAGCAGAGTCTTCCTGAGGTGAAAATAAATTCAGCACAAATCAGAAATCAAGGCGGAATCTGTAACTTGGTGCATAACTGACCTATGTATCCTATGGACACTCAGGATAAGCGTATCTCTCTGTCTGCACACACGCTTCTCTGCCCGTCATTACATCTCATGGAGGAGATCGCCTCTTTGCAGACTGTGGTGTCCTGGACGGCAGGCCTATCCCACCTCCGGGCACCCGGCCAGAGCAGCTGGTAATCTGTGGCCACATTGCAGGGGGGCGGTTCTCAGTGTTTCATGAAGGGTGGTCACACAATTGTACAGCATTTCACGTAATCCTGGCAGTGATTTTTTTTCTATTTGCATGGAATTTAATTTTATCTTTTTTTTTCACTTTACATGGAAAATTTAATATTTCATTTTTAAACCTCCTAAAATAATGCGCTTTGAAGCAGAAAATCGAGGTAACTAAGGACACAGGCTGGAACCTTCAGCACGAGGCCTGTCAGTTAACATCCCTCCTGCAGAGATGGGCTCAAAGCAGGTCCCCGGCTGTCCCGTCAGAGGCCACGGCCGGCCGAGCTCCCAGCTCCACGCTCTCTGCCGCTCACCCACGTCAGAGGGGCCGCCCTGTAAATGCATTTTGCATCGTGTTTTTATCCTGTCTGATTTCTCTTAAATTATAACTGTGAAGGGTGCATGTGTTGGTGCTGGCGGGGCGTGGACGGGAGCGTGGAGGCCAGCGCCCCAGGGCCCTTTTTTCTCCAGCAGGAAGTTGAGCCCCGGCCGTGATGAAGGCCCGGAGGCTCAGGGAGCATTCTGGTCCCGTCCTGTCCTGGGGACCCAGTGTGCCGGCTGCCCCCACAGAGGCACAGCGGGTCGTCCTGAGTGTTTCCAGGAGGTCCTCCGATGGCCAGAGTCAATGACGAGACCACTCAGGTGCAGCCAGCAGCCAGGGCAGGCTCTCCCCTGTCTGGAGTTTGGGGCCAGCTGGCCTGCGGGGTGTTAGGACGGTCTCAGGGGAGCAGGAACGCAGCCCTGGGCTCGAGTCTCAGGCACAGCCAGGCCCCTCATCCTGCCGCAGCGCGCCTGGGATGCCCGGGAGACACCGGAGATGCATTGGGCAGGAAGGAGGGTGCTCAGCACCTCAAATGAGAAGTCTCAACGAGACAATTTTCATGATTGTGCAACAGCTTGATTTAACGAATACCTGCTTCACCCATGATTATCTACTTTCACACCCGATTAAAGCATATTGTAATCAAATCTCATCAATTTACAATTATAAAAGTAATGCCCCTCTAGTTCATTAAGCATCTGAATTACAACATAATTGAAGAAAAATGCAACTTTCTTACTGGTAAACTCAATGAATTGTATAAAGATGTAAATGAATAAAAATAAAATGTTTTATAAAAGGACTTGTATGCTTAGATTCTAGACTGCTAAATGCAAATTAGAAAAACACCCTAACAATGAAGTATGGGCTTCCCTGGTGTCTCAGCAGTAAAGAAATCTCCTGCCAATGTAGGAAATGAGGGTTCGATCCCTGGGTCGGGAAGAT
>SNSB01003849.1:1708041-1728792 GCA_012922965.1 Capreolus pygargus | reverse complement strand
TCCTGATTCGGTGCAGAAGCCTCGGTCAGCTACTGCTGAGACGGAGCAAGCAGGCAGTGTGCCGACTGTCGTGGAAACGGCATGTTGTTGCTCTAGACAGGCCGGCTTTCTTGGTTTCAGCCCAGGTTCCGCAGGTCACTCGGATCACGTCTTTGAGTATTAACTACACACCCAGAGCACATTGAGGGCCATGGGAAGGGCCCTGTGACAGAGGAAAGCCGGTGTGCAGGTGGAGACATTTACCTTCTGGAAACATTCATATTCTGGCCCAGAAGACACACCCAAGAAGCCACAGTGAGAAAGCAGAGAAGAGGAAGACAGTTCTGGGTGGGGTCAGAGAGGATCCCTCCAAGGAGGCGGGACCTCTGGTCCCAGAATCTCTGGAGGCTCCTTGTCAGGGCAGGGATCTGAGCCGCAAATGTTGCTCTTTAAACCTACTGGTCTTCAGAGGAAAATTGAAAGGCAGAGCTCCTAAGGTTGGATACATTTGCCTGAAACACCTAAATTTAATCTGGTAACAAACTGAACCAAGTTTCAAGTTACTCAAATCGGCAAGTAGCTGTCCATTAAAAAGTTTTTTTCTTTTTTCTTGAAAAGAGGGCCTGGGACAGCTCAGCGGACCCCTGCGGTCCAGCCCGTGCTGCTGGCAGCCTGTGGGACCGGGCGGGCGGCTCCAGGGCCCCGAGGCCCCAGGCTCCAGTCCCACCACCCAGACCCGCTGCTCCCCTCCGCACCGTCTGTGAACACCAGTCCATCCTGTGCGCACTGGGGCGCCGATACTTTATTTGGTGGGCGTTACTAGAGACTGAACGGTTTCACACGATTTATTTTTCTAAACAATGGAAACTTATTCCCTTAAGGGCTAATACTTCTACAAATTTTTTTCAGTTCAGTTCAGTCGCTCAGTCCTGTCCGACTCTTTGCGACCCCGTGAACCACAGCACGCCAGGCCTCCCTGTCCATCACCAACTCCTGGAGTCCACCCACACCCATGTCCATTGAGTCGGTGATGCCATCCAACCATCTCATCCTCTGTCGTCCCCTTCTCCTCCTGCCCTCAATCTTTCCCAGCATCGGGGTATTTTCCAATGAGTCAGCTCTTCGCATCAGATTTTTTTATTGGGGATAATTGCTTTACAATATTGTGGTGGTTTCTGCCACACGACAACATGAACCTAGAAAGCTGGTGCAGATGAACCTCCCCGCAGAGCAGCATGAGGACAGATGTGTGCACACGGCCGGGGGAGGCTGTGCCGAGGGCAGGACGAACCGAGAGCAGCGTGGAGACGCGCACATTACCACGCGTAAGACGCACAGCCAGCGGGAACTTGCTGGGTGATCGAGTGAGTTCAGTCCCTGCTCTGTGACAGCCTGGAGGGGGGATGTGGAGGGAGATGGGCTAATACTTCTGTTTTAGACAGCTTGTGATGTGTGAAACCTTTTCTTCTGCATTCTGAAACACATCCCAGTTTAACCTTTCTCTAAGTGTGTGATTCCGTGCCTTTGTTAAGGGAGTAATTTTTGGACAATTATGCCATTTAGAGCCATGGAATTAGAGAGGGTGCTTCGAACCCACAGTCGATGGTTCCAGACTTCAGTGACCTTAAAATCCCATATTTGTTCTTTCTATAGCTTTTCTTCTTCTTCCTCATACTTCTTGCTGTATGTTTCTTTAATAGATTTCATCTCTCAGCTTGTGGGCTAAGAAACGTGAAAGAGAGTGAAGGGAAGTTCAGGACAGAGCCAGCTCAGGATAAAGAGAAACTCCGAAGCTGAGGGGCGCTGCTGTTGTTGGAGAGACCCCCAGACCCGCCGCGGGACACAGCACACGGAGGTCCGGCCAGAGGGGAGACTGTGGGGCAGGCGGTCCCACCCCATCTCCTCTGCGTCCTCACCCCGCTCGGCGCTCCTCTGAGGCCGCCCTGTCGCCATCGTGGATGTATTTCATCATGCCTCCTTGGAAATCCTCAGTCTCCGCCCTCCTATTCTGCTGCCTTCGCCACCAAACTTCTTAAAACCTTGCACTTTCTGATTCGACTTCCACCCTTTCCTTCACGCTTCACAGAGCTGAAGTCTAATTCCCAACCTCCCAACTAGTAGGGAAACAAAACTTACCAAGCCCGACTCCCTGGAAAAGCTGTCCTTGCTGGCAGCCCATGAGTTCCGAACCTGATAAACCCGAGAGCCGGGTCCCCTCTGGGGACCCTGACGGCCGTTCCCTGACTCTCCCCGAAGGCTTCCTGTGTCTTTCTGAGCCATGTCCTTGCCCTCCTTGGGCAAGGGAAGTCCTGGACTTCCCTTCTTCCTTCCGTCCATCGGCGCTGGATCCCCCAGGAGTCATCTAGAGTTCTGCCAACTCCATGATCAGCGGAGAAGCGAGAGCCCACGGAGGCCCCAGCCTGCCGAGAGGCCACGGCTCCGTCCGCTGGTTCTCCCCTTCACTGCCTTCTGTAGACTTGCTTCCATTTGTGGCCGACCGGAGCCGGCCTTCTGCGGTGCCGAACGCCGTGGGTGGAGGACGGGCCAGCCAGGGCCACGGGACCGGGGGAGGCGATGGGAGATGCAGCGGAAGGCCTCGGAAGGGTGACGGGGGCAGGAGGGCGGGGCTGGGGTCTGCACGCCTTTCAGGGAGCAGAGAGCCTGGGCTGCTCCCGGCGCGTCTCTGGTCCTGAGGGGGCTCTGCGGTGGGGGGGGGGGGGGGTGGGGGGGGGGGGGGGGTCGGGGCGGGGCCGCGGGGCTGCGCAGGCTCTGAGCACCAGGGTGGGCCCCCACAGCAGACGCCCTGTGGCCGGCCAGCCGGACGCCTGTGCCTCCCCTTCTTCATTAAGCGCGTCACTCGCCTGGTGCCCAGAGCTGGGAAATCAATTTCTCTTTCTTTCTTTCACGCCACATTGGTACACAAGTCTAAGCCAGTGGGCTCCGGGCCAGAAGGGGTGGCCCGCCGCTAAGGGTTCGGCCGAGGAGACTTCTGCGGAGGCAGGGTTTACACAGACGCGGGCAGGACACGAGGGGAGGGGAGGCGGGAGGCGCCCCTTCGTGCGAAACGTCCAGGCGCAGGGCTGCCGCGGGGCCAGGGCCGCGGGCGGCGCGCGGGCTTCTCCTGCGGACAGCGATCTAAAGTTGCCGGTGCCGACGGCCGCACACGTCTGCACGGAGCCCTGCCCGCCCAACGGCGGACTCCACACGCGGAACCGCACGGTATGCGAACGGTATCTCCATAAAGCGTGTATGGAGGGCGGCGTGCGCGAGTGAAGCTTCCGGACCGCTCCGAACTAAGCAACAGGGGAAGCGGCACCACCTGTCAGCCGCAGACTGGAGGGGAGGGACGAGTGATGTCGGTCCCCGAGACGGCGGCTGTCCCGAGGGCCCTCGGCAAGGGCCGAGTCCCAAGGATAAAGCCGCTGCAGGCGGCAGGAAGTTGGGGAGCGGGGGGCCGGGGGCGGGGGGACCCCACGCTCTCTCTGCCCCCCACCCTCGGGGGGGGACCCCACGCTCTCTCTGTCCCCCACCCTCCGGGGGGGAGACCCCACCCTCTCTCTGCCCCCCACCTTCTCTCTGCCCCCCACCTTCTCTCTGCCCCCCACCCTCCAGGGGGGAGACCCCATGCTCTCTCTGCCCCCCACCCTCCAGCCTGTGCAAAGGGAAGGCCACCCCGGGGCACAGAGCAGGCAGGGAGGGCTGGCTGAGAGCGAGCAGGCACAGGAATTAGGAACCATGTCGTCCCTTCCTCCACCGCTGATACCCGAGGACCCTCACGCGGCCAGGCCTTGAGCTTCCTAACATCCTGCCTCTCGTCTCTCTACAAGCTAACCAGGATGGGGAGCAGTGAGACCCGGAGGACGCAGAGGGCCACACACGCCTAGAGAACTGAGTGTTGGGAAGACAGGCGCCGTCTGCCCAGAGCCTGGCCACAGGGCGGGGGTCCGGCTGACCCCAGGCGGCCCTGATCGGGCAATGCGGGTCTGTTCTTGCCCAGAGCCGGAGCACACCAATGTTCTCAGACAGCAAAGAGCGCAATCCTCACACGTCGTGTTGGGGTTGCTCACTGCCCAGCCACAGCCAGACCCGTCATAGACGTGAACAAAGCCTTGGCTGGCAGAAAAGCACCCCAGAGTAGCAGGGAAACTCCAATCTGCGACAAACAAGACGCAAATCGGGCTCACGGGTGTATGATCTGGGAGCGGGGCTGGAGAGGAAATTCCCCATAAGCGCGTTACAAAGACACTGTTCACTGGGACCGAACTCAGCACAATCGGGTGGTTTGGGATGCTTTCCTTAAACAGAAGTTACAATGAAATGTTTTGACAAAGAAGTGCTATATCACGTGGTTTAATATTCACGATTTCTCTGTGAAGTTTTTTATGAGCTCTGGCAAGAATCTTAACCACTGTGAACTCTTGCAGGGCGGTGGTCTCATGGACGATCAGTATCCCAGATTGGCAGAGGTCCAGCGGGCAAGGATGCAGTCACAGAAGTTAGGAGGCCTCCGCCCTGCTTTCAAACGGGAACTGGAAACAGAGGAAGTCGCCACAGCACTTACGAGGCTCTCAGGAGAATCCACCCCGAGAACAGGCCACGGTTAGTTTCGGGTCATACCGCGGTGCCGTGGTGAGCCCTGGGAGTCAGCTGGTACCTCCATGAGGATGAGTTCTCATTCTTCTTTTCATGATCTAGTCCCAGTCTACGCGCCTGTTTCCTGTCAACAGGACAGAATTAATGCACGACGGACATTCTTTGCTTGCATATTTTTAAAACAAACATGCAGTACTATACAAGGTGCGCATTTGATGGAAAACGTTTAAAATAGGTCCCGATGCCAGATACTCGGGTACCACCCGGCAGGGAAAGCTTCACTCTACCCTTGGAGATACTTGAACAGCCGACTTGAGCTGCGAGAAAAACGCTGGAAAAGGCACATCCTTTTCATCTCCCTGTGTGTCCCGTAGGTATAATTAGGATACGGAACTTGAATCTAATTGCGGGTATCAACTGAAACCTAAAAGAAGTAATGATGAGTTGACAAGTATTTATAGTGAAAAAAATAGCTCTTTGGTGTCAGAGAGGAAGGGAGCATGACTTTGAGAGACTAGCATTTGCTTCTGCCCATCCTCCCAAAAACTTGAAGGTGAGTGTCAGCGGCAGGCAGAAGGCAAGGCTTCACCGTGGAAACTGGTGGGCTAGCCTGGCACAGTGCCGGGGAAGCTGGCGGAAGACAGAGCATCCAGGCTCAGAGTCAGAGGGCCCGCCATGCCCAGCACAACAGGCAGCCTGAGTTCCATGCCTGCCTCTGTCCCCCACCCCCAAGTCCCATGGGGGTTTGCGTTCCAGGGGACCAACTCCAAGCCCAGGGTCCCCCAATCCTTTACGATGGGCTACAAGCAACCTGCCCCGACTCCAGAGGGAGACACTGTGTCTACTACAAACAACAGTGAAAACCCGCCCCTTGGGACTCGATGGAGGGAGCTGCCATCCCTCCTGCCATCCCAAACTGTTTGCTCCACCTTCATCCTGGGAAAGATGGTTGTGACAAAGCACATCAGTGCTCCATCAGTGTGAGAATCATGTCCCAACGGTGGGCAATCTGATTCCAGTTATTACAGATACATAAATCAAACACCGCAAGGAGATCCAGCCAGCCCATCCTAAAGGAAATCAACCCTGAATATTCATCAGAAGGACTGATGCTGAAGCTGAAACTCCAATACTTTCGCCATCTGATGTGAAGAACTGACTCATTGGAAAAGACCCTGATGCTGGGAAAGACTGAAGGTGGGAGGAGAAGGGGACGACAGAGGATGAGATGGTTGGATGGTATCGCTGACTCAATGGACATGAGTTTGAGCAAACTCCAGGAGATGGTGAAGGACGGGGAGGCCTGGTGCGCTGCCATCCATGGGGTCATAAAGAGTCGGACATGACTTAGCGAGTGAACAGCAACAAGAACAAATTAAACACCTAGGAAGGCGTCCGAGCTGCTCAAAGTCACAAAATTGAAGCTGAAGTATCAGGATTCCAGTGCGAGTGGGTCTGATTCCTGCACTTATCTCGACTAGACAGGTGCTCAGCTCCCTTCCACGTGAGCGAGGAATCGTAATACAAAAAGGCAGTAGACCACAAACGCCAGAGCTTCCCTCCTAGCTTCCTGAGTATCTAGATTTTTCAGTGACAGATCTATTGCTGTCAATGCTTTTAAACAGGCCTCACAGCCTGGCACTACCATCCTGCGTTTTTCACATGTCGAACATGAAATACAGAAGGAAAACCAGCAGGGGAATCAGAGCTGTAGCGGAGACACGGCACATCCTGACCGAGCTTGCTTCCTGCTTTGGGACTCTGCCCCCAGCTCTGGACTCCTCAGACCAGGCCACGTTCAGCACTACGCAATGTGGCACCTGAATGGGAGCACATCGTGCAATTCTTTTTTTCTTGCCAAGCCAATTATATTATATTAATATTTCTCAATAGCTTGACTGTTCTGGCCTCTAAACAAAATTTCTAAGTCATTACTATGTGTGCATTTCTGCAGGGATTTCTTACCAGACACCACTTTTACAAAAAAAAAATTATATTTAGAGAGTATAATTCATTTCTAGACATAGAGAAAGATTTTACACAGTTGAAATGTATGTTCTAGTTCCAATATTGATTGCTGATTTACTTCTAGCATGTTTGTGCTATATTTGCCCATGAAAAAAAAAAGCAGCGAAATTGCCAAAATGAAATCTTCTTAAAAAGGATCAGAAAGAAAAAAGCAGCCAGATTTTTGCCCAAGCCTAACTACTTCAAGCAGTGAAAACCACACAGGAAACCACGGTCACCAAGGCACAGCACTGAGCAGACACACGACGTGACTGGGGTTTCCGATAGGGGAGAATCTTTTCGCCAGCTTTACTGAGGTATGACTGACATACAATCAACTGCACGTATTTAGAGAGCATACTTTTTTTTTAGTTTTCACGTATGTTCACACCCATAAAAATATCACCACAGTCAAGATATTGCCTTGTGACCCATTGCGATCTTCATTTTCTCCCCTCCCCAGATGTATGTGTTGTAAATATTCCAGACTTGAGTAGAATCTTGGCATCTCATAAAATCTCAGGCCTGAATGTTTCCAAATTAAAGCTTCTCAGGTTAGCTGTGAAGTTTCACGTTTTTAATTTGCTTAGAAAAGCAAGATATGTTACCCTCTATTTTTAATGAAAGCTTACGATTTAATAATTACATCGTTCCAAATATATTATCCAATTTTTTAGTTATATCTAATAATTCAGGAAGATTTTCTATCAACTAAGAATAATTGTACATCATTACCCTGCAACTTTTTTCCCCCCTTTCAACAAAATGAACTAAGGCAAGAATGTTTTAATCTATAAATTTCATTATAAATATTAGCACCTTATGTACAAAACACCCTGGGCAGGAATAACTGAGTCTATTATTGTAAAGGTTATATCTTGATCATAATATAAGGTTTGTATGGTAATCTTTTTCATTTTAAAACAAAATTGTTCTGTAACACGGACAAGCCTTGAGAACATACTAAATGAGAGAAACCAGTCACAAAAGACCACATATGGACACCTTTTAAGTGAAACATGGAGAATAGGCATCAAAGTAGAGAGAGACAGAAGCAGGTATCAGAGTGGAGAAGGAAGGTTAGTGTTTACTACGGTTGTGGGGGTTGGGCAACATGAGGACTGACTGCTAACAGGTTTGGGGTAAAAAGATGTTCTGATATTGCTAGTGATGTTTGCACAACTCTGTGAGTATATGAAAACTCACCGAAATGTACACTCGTAAAGGTGAATTTTATAGTATGTGAATTATATTTCAATAAAGTGACTATTTTTAAAAAATTTGCTGAACTTCCTGAAAAATACCAATAAAGCCCATCTTCCACTCTAATAATGTGAGTCTCTTTGTTTTCTCAGACACTCAACATTTCCCATCATTCGTTGTCAATTTACTATATATACTGAAATTCAAACTGCAGTCCCGTCTTCTCCAATTAATACTGATGTGGGGAAATTTATAATTAAAAATTGCTTCTTGAAAAAAATCTTGTTATTAAACAAAAACAACCCATTTCCAGAATCCCAATGGAAATAAAAGGATTCAACCATAGAAAATTCTGCCATAATAAACCACTGACATCACTGTCTTAAAGAGACTAAATACTTCTCATGGGAGCTACATCCATGCCACAGTGAAACTACACAGTACCTGGTGCCGCTGAGTTAGAGATGTATGTATTCCTGACCACGCTGCGGCTCTCTGCTAGCCTAGTGAACGAGTCATGGTCTCGGGAGGTGTTAACACGTAAGAAGAATTTACTATCCAAACAACAAATTCCTTCCACCGAATATAAAAATTCCTTCCACCTTCCCTGGTGGCTCAGACGGCAAAGCGTCTGCCTACAATGTGGGAGACCCAGGTTCAGTCCCTGGGTAGGGAAGATCTCCTGGAGAAGGAAATGGCTGCCCACCCCAGTATCCCTGCCTGGAGAAGCCCGCGGATGGAGGAGCCTGGCGGGAGGAGCCTGGCGTGGGGTCACAAAGAGCTGGACGCAACTGAGCAATTCCACTGATGAGGGTGAAAGAGGAGAGAGAAAAAGCTGCTTAAAACTCAACACTCAAAAAACGAAGATCATGGCATCCGGTCCCATCACTTCATGGCAAATAAATGGGGAAACAGTGGAAACAGTGACAGACTTCATTTTCTCGGGTTCCAAAATCACTGCAGGTGGTGACTGCAGCCATGAAGTTAAAAAATGCTTGCTCCTTGGAAGAAAAGGTATGACAAAGCTAGACAACACATTAAAAAGCAGAGACATTACTTTGCCTACAAAGGTCTGTATGGTCAAGGCTATGGTTTTTCCAGTGGTCATGTACGGATGTGAGAGTTGGACTACAAAGAAAGCTGAGCGCTGAAGAACTGATGCTTTTGAACTGTGGTGTTGGAGAAGACTCTTGAGAGTCCCTTGGACTGCAAGGAGATCCAACCAGTCCATCCTAAAGGAAATCAGTCCTGGGTGTTCACTGGAAGGACTGATGCTGATTGATCTCTCCCTGGGGAAAGGTACCGTAGTCTGTACGATATGAACCTGAGCAGGGAAACCCCAATGGATTTCTAGTCCATCACCTTAACCACTTGGATGCTGAAGCTGAAGCTCCAATACTTTGGCCACGTGATGTGAAGAGCTGACTCATTGGAAAAGACCCTGATGCTGGGAAGGATTGAAGGCAGGAGGAGAAGGGGACGACAGAGGATGAGATGGTTGGATGGCATCACCAGACTCATGTCCATCATCAATGGACATGTGTTTGAGCAAACTCTGGGAGGTGGTGATGGACAGGGAAGCCTGGTTTGCTGCAGTCCATGGGGCCGCAAAGAGTCGGACACGGCTAAGCGACTGAACAATAGCTGTATAAAGTGTGAGTTACTCTGTATTTGTTCATTCTATCCCTGATATTTAAGTATGCATTAAACAAACCAAAAAAAGAAAAGAAAGAAAGAAAACCCTTGAAACCAAAAATTGTCCCACATTTCAAAACAGATACTCACTCAGGTCAAAGGTAATTGGAGACATTATATGAACAACTAAACTTGTTCAGTCTATGGTTTTCAACTTTTCTGATACATAATTGGCTTTTTAAAATTGATTTTCTATAAATTTATATAAAATGAATCTGATTTTTTTTAAAGAAATATAAGAATATTATTGTGTAATAATGTTATCAAATTATTTATAGCTATGGTTTGCTTTGTGAACTACCCTTAAAAATGAATATCTGCACCTTATTTAGAAGAAATCAAACTGGTAAAAATATTGGGCAGAGAAATTTATCTGTTCAGTCTTGTCATTATTCTATAAATTGCAGAAAAACAAAAATGCAATCTCATGCTCTGGGACTACTTTAGGGTTGCGCCTTTCCTATACCAAGAAGAGAAAACAGTGTCAGTGGGAAGGCTCTCCATCTGGGGAGCTCTGCATCGGTATCACTGCACAGATGCAGCTCATTCACCCACCACGCTTCAGAGGCATCACGTCTGCTATTTAGACACATAAACTGGCTTTCAGAAAAAAGTTCAGGGGACTTCCCTGGCAGTCCAGTGGTTAGAACTTCACCTTCGAATGCCAGGGGTGCAGGTTCCATCCCTGGTTGGGAAGCTGAGACCCCACATGCCTCATGGTCCAAAAAACAAATACCATGTATTGATATAGAACTATCCATAGTACATACTGTTACATGAAAACCACATGGTGCAGAAGAGTGGATATTTTTGTGGAAAAATGTAGAAAAAAGCAATTTAATTGTACGTGCATAAACACTCTTGAAATACAAAGGATACTAAAAAAATTTTTTTAAATAGTTTACTTACATGAAATGGGGATTGGATGTGGCAAATAGAAATAAGACCACTTACAATACCTTTGTGAATAGTTCTGATTTTTGGTCCACATCAATGTATAAGCAAGTAACAATCTTTTTAAATCAATAAAATCATTGTCCATTTTGACTATTAAAAAAACAAAACAGAAAACAGAAGCAGTATTGTAACAGACTCAATAAAGACTTTAAAAAGGTCCACCGGTCAAAAAGAAACTTTGGAAACAAAGAGGGTTCGGCATTAGTAGCCAAGGGCAGTTTGACATTCAGCGAGGGTCACCCCGGGTTAGGACCACAAACAGAGAGACAGACCACGGTGGGGGGTGGAGGGACCCCGCAGCCTGGTTGGTTCGGGACCACTTCCGGGGGGAGGGGGCGTCCCCGTGTCTGAAAGTCGATGACGGCTCTGCAGACAGGCCAGGCTGTGCCCTGGTAATAAGCGGCCCTAAACTGCCGTGGTCACACCCGCCACGGGGCTCAGAGACCCTGCAGGGTCAGCTGGGGCGGAGGCGGCCGCTTGGCTTTATGAAACCTTCGTTCCCACACGGACTAAGACCGCGGGCAGGGCCAACAGGGCTGACGGTCACTCACGGGCTCCTTCTCCCAGAAGAGACACACTCCACGTCTACACGGTTTCATTGACCTAGGCAAGTCCCGTGGGCCGCCTGACTTCCCACGTGCAAGGTGACGTTCTGCATGTTTGGGAGAGGAAAACAGAAACCAGTCCTCGGTGCTAAGGTCTGAGGGGGACGGTGAGGGTCCCCAGCAGTGGCTCTGAAGGGGGCCTGCCCCCTGGAGGGAAGAGGGAAGCTGGCAGGTATGGGGCAGAGGGTGTTTGGAAGATGGAGTCGGGGACAACCTGCCTGGAACTCACAGGTTGAGACAGCAGGAACTGAGCTAAAAAAGGAACTGGTCAGTCAACTTGGAGGACTTGGTTTTATTAGTCTGGACAGAGATACGACCAGAGCAGCGTGTTGGGAAGATGGAGACCATCTGACCTGGGGAGAGGGTGCGGGGAAGGAGCCCTCAGGTGGGGAGAGTCACAACTAGAGCTGTTAGATTGGGAGCCCAGGAGGACAGAGCAGAAGGCAGGGCGGACAGTGAGACCAGGGGGCACACCCCTAAGCCAGGCTTTCCCAGGAGGCCTGTGATGGGGTGTGGAGGGGGAAGGGGGCGGCAGGGAAGCGCGGGGATGGGCAGCAAGACACCCTGAATCCTGCATATGGAAGCCAGCTGGAAAGGTGGCTGAGGAACGTAGGAGGAGAGGGTGGGCCTGCGCGCTTGCTCTCCCCCACGTCTAGGATGCAGAGTTTAAACATTTACAGTACTAACCGACTGCAGTGTTGCAGTGAAAACCATCACAATGAACCATAGCCCAAACAAGGACAATACAGTCAGTCAGCCCTTACACATACTATGGCTTGAAAACCTCCCAAGGCTTGCTTCAATACTCTGCACAAACAGAAGTGCTAATGTAGTTTCTTTTAATAATTCAAATTTGCATACAAAGTTAAAATTTAATGTTTTTTTCCCCACACACATAAGCATGAATACTTCTGTACTGTTTCACTTCCATCCAAGTCTATTTAAAAAACATTTTTTTTTCCCCTAGACTTTCCTTCTCCTCATGCACCTTTTAAACACCCTGCAGGGCCAACATTCAATGGCCTTCCCAGGCGGCTCAGAGGGTCAAGAATCTGCCTGCAATGCAGGAGATGGGAATTCCATCCCCGGGTAGGGAAGACCCCCTGGAGAAGGGAATGGCGACCCCCTCCAGTATTCTTGCCTAGAGAGTCCCATGGACGGAGGACCCTGGTGGGCTACAGTCCACGGGGCCATGAAGAGTGGACAGGACTGAACACGCACATGCCAGCATTCAAACCTAGGATGAAGATGTTGCTACACCCACAGGCACTTGGAGAAGACACTCACATGCTTAACTCTAACTTAAAGCTTACGCTCAGCTCTGTAAGATGGGTTGTTGGGGTCACTGCCATCAGGAAGTTATTTTTCACTGAGGGAACTGTGCCTCAAGAGAGCTACAAGGACCCTGTCCACTACCTATGATTCAGAGGTGGACCTCACACTTGAGGGCTTCACTTTCCCCAACAACCTGCTCATTCTAGCACCTCTGACCACACACATAAAACCGATTTCCAGGCTAGTTCAGTGATTCAAGGGAACCAGCTTCACCCAGGAGAAAGAAGAGGTGTCACTGCTGACGTGTGGCGTTGGGAGTCACGGTCTCAAGGTCAGAAAGGACCTCAGTGGTCATCCGGGCCAGGGGCGATCCGACCTGGCTCTCAGAATCACGTCCTAGGCCTGCATTTTGACTCTGCGTCTGGCATCAGGCAGAGGAAACAGGTTTCAAAAGCCCTCTGAGGTGTGAACACAGTTGAGAGTTGATGACTTTAAGGAATGACTGTTCAGTTTCACAGTATGACAATATTAGGGGAATGTGCATTTTAATTACTGTGCCAACAGAGGTCCATCTAGTCAAAGCTCTGGCTTTTACAGTGGCCATGTATGGAGGTGACATGACTATAAAGAAAGCTGAGTGCCAAAGGATTGACGGTCTTGAACCTTGGTGTTTGAGAAGACTCTTGAGAGTCCCTTGGACTGCAGGGAGATCCAACCAGTCCATCCTAAAGGAGATCAGTCTTGAATACTCATTGAAAGGACTGATGCTGGAGCTGAAACTCCAATACTCTGGCCACCTGCTGTGAAGAGCTGACTCACTGGGAAAGACCCTGATGCTGGGAGGGATTGAGGGCAGGAGGAGAAGGGGACGACAGAGGATGAGATGGTTGGATGGCATCTCCGACTCGATGGACATGAGTTTGAGCAAACTCTGGGAGTTGGTGATGGACAGGGAGGCCTGGCGCGCTGCAGTCCATGGGGTCACAGAGTTGGACACGACTGAGTGACTGAACTGATGTATTTTAATATTTAATAGTCCTTGTCTTCCAAAGATATTACTACATCTAAGATAGTAATGAATCAATACGTCTAGTTTTCTGGTTTACTTTTTGGTTCTTGTTTTGAAACAATCTGGGGATGAGGGAAGAGGGCAGAGGGTCCATGAAGCAGGCTTGTGGTAACCGCTGGAGCCAGAGCATGGGGTAACCACTGGAGCCGGGGCATGGGGGTGGGAGAAGGAAGAGCGCCTTCTTATGACGCCCCTGTGTATCACTGAAGCGCTTCTGGAAGAAGTCACGGGGAGCCGCTTCCCGGAAGCGCTTTTGCGATGAGGTAGCTCCAGCGATAGCGGCGCCCGTGACTTGGCCGGCGTGCAGACCTATGTCTCAGCCGGGCCGCTGCAGACACGCACCCACACGCGCCTGGGTGAGGAGCCAGAAAGGGCGTGACCAGGAGGGCGTGCAGAACACGGGGGAGAGGGCCGGTGGCCAGCATCCGTGTCCTCGGGACGGTCTGCTCCCCCAAACCTGGAACCTGTCTTTGATTCTACCCTTTTCCCTCTGTTTTTAGTCTGTTCCCAGGTAACCGGTAGCGTTTCCACCTTGACCTTCGCCCTGCAGTTCCACTACTCTGTACCTGCTCCAGGCCTGAGAATCTTCTAAGCTGCAGACTCATTTCTCCCATTCTGGGTGGCTCCTCTGCATTTCCCATCCCCTGGAATGCTGATGAGACGGAACTCCACCAGCCAAGCTGAGGCTCACAGACGCTTACGTTTAGGAGCCTCTCTCTCCCCACTCTGCTTTCCAGACGTGCTTCTCAGCACTTTTCTTCCTTCTATGGTGGTTTTTTTACGTCAACGCCCACATGGATCGTTTCTAGAATCTCGTTTCTTTATAAATATGTTGCTTTATTACTTTGAGTTCTTCGTGGATTTTACTTGATCATATATTCCCTTAAGTTTCCCAAACACTGGGACTTCCCTGGTGGCTCAGTGGCTGAGACTCCGAGCTCCCGGTGCAGGGGCCAATCTCAGGTCAGGGCACTAGATCCCACATGCCAAAACTAAGACCTGGTTCAGCCAAGTAAATAAATAATTTTTTAAAAAAGTTTCCCAAATACTTCAAACTTTTTCTAGAATGCTATGCTTTTCCTAGAGTTCATCTTTAGATTGCTGCTTCTGAGGGTCCTCCAGCAGCTGGTCTACACGTGGGCCTTGGCATTTGGGGTCTGTCAGCTCACCCCAAGTGGGGGCCATCTCCCTTGGTCTCTTGGAGCCTCTCTGCTCACTCCTGTCTCTGGCTAACACAGGCCTTGCCCGGGCCCACTCCTCCTGGAGTGAGTGTGGTCTGGACGGAGGGTCTCCCAGAGGCAGCCACTGCGGGCTCAGCCGTTCCAGGCCAGAGGATGCAGCAAGGCCCCTGCTCCTCCTGGGGCATGCTCGGAGTCCTCGGCCTGCCAGGACCCAGCTCCTGGCAGATCCGCTGCCTTGGGCCCCCAGGCCCACCAGGTCGGCTCCTCAGGTCCCTCTCAAGCTGTGCACTCTAAACTTACATTTTCTCTTTATTTTTCACCTGTCACTCAAGTATAATCATGTATAATCAGAGCTGGAGTCTCTGCGCATAGACCTGTAACACCATTATCACAGAAGCTGACCCAAGCTTCCCACTTCTCAGGGAATTCCTGCACATATCAAGAGTGCCCTGTCTAAGCTGTGCTGTTTCCACGAGCAAACACCTGTGATTTGGTGTTTCTGGTTTCCAGAGACGCTGATGGGTGAGGAAGCGCTTCCAGGCTCCTGTGGACAGAGGAGCCTGGCCGGCTACAGGCTACTTTCTTCTCTGGTGGATCTTATTTTCACTGCTTTGTCTGTACTCTGCTGAGTTGCTTTGTCCGACTCCTTGCAACCCCAGGGACTGCAGCCCACCAGGCCCCTCTGTCCATGGGGATTCTCCAGGCAAGAATACTGCAGCGGGTGGCCATGCCCTCCTCCAGGGGAATCTTCCCAACCCAGCGAACGAACCCCGGTCTCCTGCATAGCAGGCAGATCCTCCACCTTCTGAGCCACCAGGAAAGCTGCTAAAGCCTTAATAATATGCATTCCCTTCATTTGGTATGCTTTTATTTGTCTAAGTACAACTTAATTGGAGTTTGCATTTAAAAATGTTTTCCAACAATTAAAAAAAAAAGCCAAAAAGACAACTGATGGAATAAGAGAAAATATTTGCAAATGACATGACAGGCAAGGGCTGACTCTTCAAATACACAAACAGCTCACCCCACTGAACCAAAACCCAAATCATCCCACTGAATCAAAACCCAACAACTCAACTGAAAAATGGGCAGAAAACCTCAAAGAAGACATGTAGATGGCCAGTAGGCACATGAAAAGATGCTCATCACTAATTACTTGAGAAATGCAAGTTAACACTACAATGAGGTACCACCTCACACCAACCAGAATGGCCATCACTAAAAAGTCTACAGATAACAAGTGCTGGAGAGGGTGTGGAGGAAAGGGCACTGTCCTACACTGCTGATGGGAATGTAAGCTGGTGCAGCCAGTGGGGAAAACTGTATGGAGGGTCCTCAGAAAACTCGAGTTACCGTGTGACCCAGCAATCCCACCCCTGGAGATATGCCCAGAGAAAACTATAATTAAAGAGAGACACATTGACCCTATGTTCACAGCAGCACTGCTCACAACAGCCAAGACATGGAAACAGTCTAAATGCCCATCGACACACGGATGGATTAAAAAAGAGGCAGGACGCACATACAACGGGCTACTGCTCAGACATAAAAAGATGAGCGATGCCATTGCAGCAACTTGGATGCAACTAGAGACGTCAGACCAAGAGAAGTGAGAAAGAGAAAGAGAAAGAGCACGCGATCCCACTTACACACAACATCGTATCTTGTTGCTTAGTCACTCAGTCGTATCAGACTCTGTCGACTGCATGGACTGTAGCCCGCCAGGCTCCTCTGTCCAGGCTAGAATACTGGAGTGGGTCGCCATGCCCTCCTCCAGGGGATCTTCCCCGCTCAAGGATCGAACCTGCATCTCCTGTGTCTCCTGCAATGCAGGCGGATTCTTTCCTGCTAAGCCCCTGGGGAAGCCCGGGGAAGTATATCCAGGGATACTTCAATAAAGTAGTATTGAAACAAAAATCAGACAAAATCATGTTTTCCAGCAAAATCATACATATTCCATACCTCAGCATATATTATAAAATTATATATAGCATGTAAAAGTTTATATATTTATATTTGTAAGTATTATATATGTATATATATGCAATATGTAAATACCCGTTTTCTAGAAGAACATGGTATGAGACACAGAGAATAACAGTTAACATACCTGTACCATTTGCCTTCTTAGGTCTATTAAGTCACTGATCTTTTTCCTGACACTTTGTATTTTCTGGAGCCTGTGAAAACTGCTGCAGGAGTCAGGTTTATTGCATTTAGTTCATCGTAGAACCTAGTTTCCATAAGGTCGCCTACATTTTCTTTTGCTGTGTTGTATCAATGACAGTCGGGTGACGGACTCCTACAGAAGCTGCTCAGGAACTCAAGACCTCAATTTCAGGAATGAGGCACTCTCCTCATCCAGCTCCATTCATGAGAATAGGAAAAAGCTGATGGAAAACTCCCGAGCTCTCCAGGCTGAGGACACCGCCTGGTGCAGACCCCTTGCTCGAGCGCTGGCCCGGGTGCGCCGGCGGCCCGCCGTGTGCCAGGCTCAGCAGTCGGCGTGAGGGCCCGACACCCACTGCACGCAGACCTCTGCGCTGCCTCGGCGCTGGGAGCGGGGGCGGACTCAGGAACTGCAAGACAGGCCTGGTCACGGGGTGGCCATGTGGCGTCACTCTACAGACATCACAGCGGGGGTGAGCAGTGCTCATGGGGTGAATTCTCCATCTACCACCACACACACAGACACAGACACTCACATAGACACAGTCTAACACACACTCAGACACAGACACACACACACACAGGCCATTTTCTTTACACTCAGTGTAAATATCTTATTTATCTGTTTTAGATAAATAGATCTGTTTTTTTCAGCATTATCTTTAGTTTACAAAATGCTAGAGAACACACACCACGGAAGTTTGAGTTAGTAATATATATATATGTATACATATTTTTTAAATAAGATTAAATTCTCATTTTAAGGGCTTTTTATGGCTCCGCTCTTTGAAATCTACATAATCTAAAATTTAACTAAATATCAGGAACATTGGAATATAATGAAGAGAGTATAAAGTATATTTCTTTCAAGTGTAAGTATACATTTCTCCATTTACCAAGTAAAGTAACACATACCCTACTTTTATTTCTTGAGACCTAATCCTCTAGTTTTCTTTTTTAAACTGAATTAACCACACTGACCTTCCTAGCCATGGGTTAGGCAAAGGAAGAGTTTGGTTATTTAACTTTTAGATTAGCAAATTAAATTATCTCTTACTTGCTTTAGGCTACTAAGGTAGGTGGTCTACCCTAGAAATTCTATTTGAACCTTTATTATACCCCTTTACTTTTTGCTTAAAGATGATCCTCTGAATTGATATATCCAAGAAAAACTTATATGATGCTCAGCACAATTACAGGATGAAATATTTTCAATTTGGTTAATTTACTGTAATATGAAATCTATTGGTGGCTAGAAAATGACCCATAGGTCACTAAATATAGTTGATATATTTATATATAGTTAATATATTTGTATCATATTTTCCTTCTGAGATGGATTAAGCTCCTGATCTTCTGTCATTTTCTATTTTCCAGAGCCTGTGAAAACTGGGGCAGGAATAGGTTCATTTCATTTGGTTGGCTTCAGAACATGGTTTTCATGTTTCAAAAAATATTTGTAAATGTTCAGAGCTTAACCAGAATTTTAAAATTATCATTATTTATTTGTCCTTACATAAGATATGAAACTGCAAGGCTTTATGTAGATTTGTTTTACAGATATTTAGAATTATTGGTAGGTCAGTGCTGACTCAAATAGAAGCTCTTAATTTTCTTAAAAATGTAGCTAAAAATAATACTTAAAAAGAAAACCAAAAGGTAAATATATAAATTGGAAATTTAATTTTAAAAAGTAGACTCAGATTAAAAAATCTTTTCACCCTCATCCAGTGCAGAGTTGTTTAGTTTCAGTCTGGTCTCTCATTCCATACCTCAGTTCTTATCTACATGGCAGGATTAATCACAACTTAATTTTCATATAGCATCTCTTGAATAGCACTTACATATGATTTCCAAAATGTATCAGAACTCAGTAGTGCAATGAGAACAGAAGAGGGATAGCATGTCTACTTATTATTCTTATAATGTGGTATCAAAATTAACATATGGCTCAGCACATTTTCTTGGGCCTTGAATAGTAACAACTAGTAGAAGAATATGTTATCTTTAAATTTTCACGGCCTAAATAGATAGGCATCTTCATAATTTAAGAACTTCCCTGGAGCTCAAACAGTAAAGAATCTGCCTGCAATGCAGGAGACCAGGGTTCGATCCCTGGTTCGGGAAGATCCTCTGGGGAAGGAAATGACAACCCACTCTAGTATTCCTGCCTTTAAAATCCCAGGGACAGAGGAGACTGACAGGCTATAGTCCATGGGGTTGCAAAGAGTTGGACATGACTGAGCAACTCACACACACACACACAATTTAAGAATCATAGGTATTCTATGGGTTTCACCTCGCTTTTAAACCTTTGTCAAGAAACTAACATTGGTTGGGACCTTCTATGAACTGTATGGGCTTACCTGGTGGCTCAGACCGTAAAGAATCCTCCTGCCAAAGCAGAAAACACGGGTTTGATCCTTGGGTCAGGAAGATCCCCTAGAGAAGGAAATGGCAACCCAGTCCAGTGTTCTTGCCTGGAGAATCCCATGCACAGAGGAGCTATATGCTCATATACTCATAACACCAATGGGGATTTTTTAATGAGTCAAAAAAATAATAATGAGCTTTGATTTAGAGCCTTCTCTGCATCAAACTGTAGGCATTTCATGTATGTTTTATATTTTTATTACAAAAACAACACTTCAGGGAGCCCATTTTTATTTTCCAGCAATACTAAATTATACTAAATTTTCCACGTGTACTTATTTCAGACACCAGCAACCTAACTGCCAGCTTTGCAAACTCATTTTTTTTGCTCTAAGAGCCAAGTGATCCTTGCTAACAGCATTGTCAGGAATAAAGCTCTTACTGTTAGGATTCAGCTGACAATATAGCTGATGACCCACATGGCATGCGTGCAACCTAGCTGGACAGTTTTGAGCTGTATGGACACTGTGATGTTCAGCACAACAAACAAAAAAAACAAAATCTCAAAACAGAAAACGACTTGAGTCTATAAAGAAGCACAGGAACTGAAAGACATAAAGGAACAGAATGTCGGAACAGGGATGTGCTGTTTACACACATATGCTTTTCTGCAAGTCACCACATTTTAATTTTGAGAAAGGAGGCCAGAGATCTATTGAAGAATTCATCCCCCCGTGGCACTGGTTCAACACCGCAGGCTTCTCTGCTGAAAAGCCTCCTTATGCAGCTGAACTGTACCAGTGCTGCAGAAAACAGAGCTGAAGACAAAACCCAGCAGGGATGGCAGGATTCTCATCTTTCCCAGAAAAGAAGAAATCCAATTGGTGGAGAGGAAAATCGTCTCCGCCGCAAAAGACAACGTAATGTCACAAATAAAGAGGCTCTGTCAAGCAGCTCGCTGTTTTCATCGCTTGGCGCGGTGTTTCAGACGCGAGGGCTTTTTGTTCCCACACATCACAGATAAGGCGGGAGGCTGGTTTTACCTGGCCGAGCGCTGCACGGAGCTCTGTCTGCTGGAAGGTGTTCTGAGGCCAATTTTTTTTTTTTTAAGGGGGCGGGGGGGGGCCACGGGGGAGAGGCAATTAAAAACCCCTAATGAAATAAACATTCCTAAAATGGGCAAAACTTGCTACTGAAATGAACGTGGGGTCTGCACGGACACCGGGAGCCTGAGAGGCGCCCGCGCGGTGGACAGGCAGCATCTCCCCGTGGGGGCACCTCGGGGACCCCCCTCCCCCGTGGCTGGAAGCCTGTGCTGGGAGAGGAGGGGTTTCCCGGTCCACACGTGGAGGACACCGCGGGACAAACAAGGGCGAGGGGGCCCAGCCCCGGGCGGGGCGGACAGGGCCACCCCGGAGCTGGCCCGGTCGGGCGCTGCGGGGCCCGTGTGGTCAGCGCGCACACGGGCTCCGCGCGTCCTAGCCCCGGGGCCTCGATAGCCCAGCGCGCCTGGCCGAACGCGGCCCGCCCGGGGGACCTGGCACCGTCCATCCGAACTCCACCCACTAGCTCGACCCGAGGCCGGCCGACCCAACACATCAGCACACGGACCCAGCCAGCCCGCCTGAACCCAATACCGTCCGAA
>SNSB01003849.1:1690579-1707641 GCA_012922965.1 Capreolus pygargus | reverse complement strand
GGCCGGGGGGAGGGGGAGGGCGCGGGTCGGCAGGGGAGGGGAGGGGGTCGGGGCGCTCGGGTGGGGGCGGGGTGGGGGGCTGGGGGCGGGGGCGGGGGGCGGAGGGCGCGGGGCGGGGCGCGCACGGTGGCTCCCGGCCCGGCTGGGGGCAGCCCGCCCTGGGCGTGCTCCTGGAAAAGGAGGAAATCTCCCTCGCCTTCGGCCTGGGACAATGGTGGTTGTTTGTGGCAAAGAGGCTGAAAGAATTCCCAGCAGTTTTCTGTTTTTTAAATAGGTCTCCTCCCCGTGCGTTGGTCTGGGAGAGGTGTGGGACGGCCGTGGAGGGGAGGGCTCGGGCGGGACCCTGAGAGCCCGTCCTCCAGCCGCGGGAGAGACACCTTACCCGGGACTCGTGTCCTCTTAGGAAATGGCTTTAGCAGCATCTATTTCTGATTTGTCCCCGTAGGTAATTACAAGTTAATACTGTTGACTGAAATGCCGTCTTGGGGCCCCAATCCTGTTGGATGAATTTGAACATTCTCATGAAATTGAATCCCTTGTCATTAAATCCCAGTTTATAGTTTTGAGCAAACTTGACTTTTAGCGTCTCAGCCTCTTGATTTTGCCCATGGTGGGGGAGAAGGTCCATTTCTTCCGTCTGCACTGGCGGAGCCATTCGTCTTAATCCGTGGTTGAATGCCAATGTGAATTGTTAGGTTCAGGTTGCCAATTTGAACACTGATGATAAGTTACTCCTGGTTCACAACTTATCTTCTCTAATGATTTTACGAGTTAGGTGCTAGTAAACAAATTAATAATGCGTAGTTGTGTTCATTCATAGGTTTATTAGCAGGTCTTTGAAAGGTGACGTGCAGTCATTTAGCCTTCAGGATTATGCTGTCTTTCAGAATAATGAGTTCATTTTTATTCTGATTTTAAAAATTCAGGTGGTACATAGTAGTTTTGTTTTTCTGTTTGAATGCACCTATTTATAATTATTTTTTTCAGAAATTTCCCAAGTCTAGTTGAGAAAAGGAACTTTCTTTCAGTTTAGTGATAGATAATACAGTTTACTCTTTGGGATTCTAAATTGCATTGCCATTTTTAAAAATCCTGACTCAGAAACACAGTTGATTTTATTAAATTCTGTTTTTAAGCACTTGGTTGAGACTTTTTCTCTCCTTTCTAAGATACACTATCTGAGTAGTTTTTAAAGTAATAACTGGCCTGTCATTCAGAGAACTGTGTTTTTTTCTGGTTGTTCTGCGGGTGAAAAGTTGCTGTGCAGATGTTGACGCAAAGCAAAAGTCGAAGGACATTTCAGGCAAATGGTTCTATATTTCATTCAGAAGTGGCAACCCACTCCAGTGTTCTTGCCTGGAGAATCCCATGTAAAGAGGAGCCTGATGGGCTACAAGCTATGTGGTTGCAAAAGTGTCAGGCATGACTTAGCAACTAGACAACAATCTCTCCACTTACGACTGAACATTTCTAGAAATGATCCTCCAGGATTATGTTAGAAAGTGTTTCTTGATGAAATAAATTGGCTTTTTAAAATATTTTTTTCTTAGCTCTTATATTATCTAGTACCTAGTTTACACTTGCATTTTTTGTTTTCTGGATAACCTTTGCATACTGTTATGTTTATGTTTATTCTGGTCTTTGGAAGTTTAAGCATCACATTTAGCATGTATTTTTCATTATCATGAAGGTAAACTAAAGTTAATAATTCCCTAAATCAATATTTTAAAGGCAGTGGATTTGAGTTGCTTTATCTAAACTTTTTTGTCTGAACTTTTTTTAATATCTGGGAAATGATGAATTTTCACTCTATTTGTCCACCACAAATAATTTTTCTTGTAAGAATGTAACATCATTCTGGCCTTTATTATGGTCAATAAATGTTGAGCAACTTTATTTCAGAATTTGATTTGTAAAAATAAGATGTAAGCCATGTATTTATATATTTGGATAATTTTTTTTATGTACATATACGAGTGTAGTTGTTGGTTTGTTTTCTTTTGGCAGCGGTTTTGGAGGGCTTACAGTGATCAGTATCTGTTACCAAATTACATAACTATTGACTGTCTGTGACTGGTGGTTTCAGGCAGCATTGCTAACTGCTGATCTGGAGTGTTTATGTTTAGGGAGACAATAAGCTTGGCTTTTTGGATTACTCTCACTTTTGAAGAAAATTAGAATATGTTTTAACATCAGCTTCGTTAAGTCTGCTTCACATTCACCTTTGTATGTAGAAGGGCTTCCAAAGAAGAAACAGATTATATTTTATCATTGTGTGTTTTTCATCTCCAATTATATTTAAAATGAAAGTTGATGATCTAAACTTAGAGTCAGTGCTTTATCACCAAGAAATTGATTTTAAGCTGAATTAATACCTTGATTACCATGGAGCGATATAGTGCGTGATAATGCTTATAAGAGCTTCTTAGTCCCGCCTTTCCTTGTTTTATTTTTAATGTTAAGCCTTCACTTCTTTTAGGGGTTTCTGGTTATTTATCATGGCAGAGTTCTTGTTGTTAAACTCTGTACTTCCTCAAAAGAGGGCGTCTCTGGTTACCCAAAAGTCTGCATGTTGTTTTGGGTGTTCTGTTGTTTATCTTATCCTAATTTTGTCATTATAGCCATTGGTTTTGTCCGAATCCTTCTCTGATTGCATGAAGGCAAGAGCTTAGAGTTTTATTGTTTGAAATGTCACTTTTATGTCTGTCGCATGGTACGTGCTCAGTAAACACTTTGTGAAAAGAATGCTGAATATGGCTTCCTTTTTGTGTACTTTTATTCTTGACTAAACAGGGACATGTGCTTTTTAAAAACTTAGTGAGATCGTCTGTTCGGCTGTTAAATATTTGTCATTTCATGTCTTATTCTTTTGCATAAACTTTACACCTGAATGCAGAAACCTTGCTGGGTAGTTAGTTGACCACTTCACTTTTGTGAGATATTTGTTTTGTGTAATACTTTTTGAATTCATTGCCTTTTTTTGGCATCGATGGGGAAAAGATAACCTAGAATTTTTGTGGACACCCCTGTATTCTTTATTGAAGGTAAATGTGTTACACTTTAATACTCTGATTAGTCTTGAGAAATAATGTGGTGCTTCATACTACCCAGACTACCCAAAGGTGTGTGTAAAAAATAACTTGTGGTTTGTCAGTAGAGGTAGAGTAGGAAGTCTTCAGATGAGGTCGTAGTAATCGCATCATTTGGATCTGAATCTGGGCTTCCCTGGTGGCTCAGATGGTGAAGAATCTGCCTGCAATGTGGGAGACCTGGGTTGGGAAGATCCTCTGGAGGAGGGCATAGCAACCCACTGCAGTGTTCTTTCCTGGAAAATCCCATGGACAGAGGAGCCTGGCGGGTTATAGTCCGTGGGGTCTCTAAGAGTTGGACATGACTGAGCAAATAAGCACAGCGTTTAATCTATACTTTGGACTAATGCTTAGGTTGTAACTATGCTTTCTCATTACAACTTAAGTATATTGGAGACTGTTTTGGAAGTAGCAGTTGTATTATTAAATTTTGGTACTTTGGAAGATCTGGTGACTAGTGTGTAATGAGCTAGGCAGTTGCCAGTGATGTGTTTTTAGTATTTATAGGTATCTCTATTCCTTTAAAAAAGATTTTTTTTCCTTTGGTAGTAACTGGTTGTGGTTTGTGTTTGTGGGTGTGAGGTCAGGGCGCCATTGTCTCCTTACCTTGAATTGGAGCTGCATCTCAACCAGCTTCACTTTGCTGTGTTCCTGCCAACGAAGCAGTAATTTTGCTTTATGCGGTTTATGGACTTAATGGAATGTAAATGTTGTAAATACAGGCATTTCTAGAACTGTCAGATTTTGATTGCGGTTAATAGTAGAATACAGAGCTCCAATACTTTGGCCACCTCGTGTGAAAAGCCAATTCACTGGAAAAGACCCTGATGCTGGGAAGGATGGAGGGCAGGAGAAAAAGGGGGTGACAGAGGATGAGATGGTTGGATGGCGTCACCAGCTCAGTGGCCATGAGTTTAAGCAAATTCTGGGAGATGGTGAAGGACAGGGAAGCCTGGCGTGCTGCAGTCCATGGGGTTGCAAAGAGACACCATTTAAAAACCGAACAACAGCAATAGTTGAATAGCAGAAGTGGTTCTTTCATATTCATGAAAAAATTTGATTCACAGAAAACCAGGATATGATACCAAGTTGGTGGGATGTTTGAGAGAAAAAGGTTTAGGGTTATGTCAATAGGGATTTGATTGAGTAATTGTAGTATATAAAGCATTATTATTAGTGCTTGGTTATTATTCTGGTGGCATAGATTAATTTGTTTATAAACAGTTTTGCCAGACTTGAACTTGAGTGTAATATCAGAAAACACTAATAGATAATCTAGCAGTTATTTTGGTAGAACCTCGCTTTCCTCTATTATACATAAAATAGACGCGAACAATATTTACATAACTTAAAACTGAACTGACCTCTTCAGTGAAAATGATTTCCAGGTTAGGTAGAGTCTGTTGCTTTTTGTTCACAATTTTCCTGCCG
Organism: Capreolus pygargus; assembly: GCA_012922965.1. Classification (NCBI taxonomy): domain Eukaryota; kingdom Metazoa; phylum Chordata; class Mammalia; order Artiodactyla; family Cervidae; genus Capreolus; species Capreolus pygargus. The sequence goes on along the minus strand of SNSB01003849.1, from coordinate 1,703,121 downwards.
CCTTTAGTTTCCTTGCTGGTTTTGTTTCAGGCGCGCTCAGTTACCCTGATGATGCCTAGGACAGTGGCGGAAATGCGTGTGGCCCGCAGCCCCACACCCTGGGGGAGGACGCGTCACCGTCGAGCCTGTCTCTGCCCCCGACGGCGGTGCAGGCAGCGGGACAGGGGCTTCCACACGGGCTCGGGTCTCCCCTGGCTCCCTGGAAGCCCCCAGCCCACCCCAGCCCACCCTGAGAGCTGCGTGGAGGGCCTGGCTGACTCCGCACTGCTCAGCCTCACTGTTGTCTGCTCACGAGCAGTCTGGGGGGTTTGCCATATTCTGAGTCACGGCTTGATGGTTCTCTGTTGCTCCATTCCACACATGTTCCATTCAAGCAAAGTCAGGCTCCGGCTCCCCACTAGTTTAAACCATTTGCTCCTTTAAAGAACGTACTTTCTCTGTATCCTTGTCGGTTAATAGTGGTACTTTCCATGGTGACTTAATATTCTTTTTATTTCCTGAGTCTTGCAGGAGACCCAGCATAATTTCTAACTTGTAATTTCTTTTCGTTCTGCTGTTACCAGATTTTAATATGGAGGCTGGAGGTTGCCAGTTTCCCCCTATTGCTTTGAGTCAGGTCTAGTTCTACGTGGTTGGTAGAGAAGATGGGCTGGGGGTTACAGTACAATCAAATATTTAAATACCACCGTGTTCTTAAAAGCGCGTGCCTCTCTCCATATACATACTTCGTTCTGGACCTTGGGAAGATGTCTTGCAGAGACATTATTTTTAGGTAGGTGTTGATATTATTTTCTGAATAAATTTCTGAGTGCTCCAGATTTGCAGAAAAAAGCTTGTAAAATCTACCATGGTTTTATATAAGTTTATAGTGCACCGTTATTATCCATGAGCTTCTTAACGAGTTCTTAGGTTATCTTACATTTTTCACTGTAATGTGTTTTTGTGTTGGCAAATACTTGGGGGGATTATTGGGGTGATTATTTCTAGGAGACATGGGAAATAAAAGTAAGAGTCAGTTTTATGAAGATTTCTAGTTTGAGCCTAAGTGTTTCCATTTCTGGCACTAATTCTCCTTTGGAAGATTGTCTTAAATCTTTTCCCATATTCTGTTAGGTTAACATCCATTTGTCTGTCTGGCACTTTGAATGGGTCTTGTACCCATGCGTGGTTTTGTGCCATCAAGCATTGACCACTTGGAAAATACTGGTTCTCTGAGTTATGTGAGGTTTTTCCACATGTTGATAAATGTCTTTAAACCCTATGAAAATAGCCCATTTGTTAATGTCAGCACTGACTAGAAAAATCTTAAGTATTGGGAAGCTTCCCTCGTAGCTCAGTTGGTAAAGAATCTGCCTGCACCAGGAGACCCAGGTTCCATCCCTGGGCCGGGAAGATCCCCTGGAGAAGGAAGCGGCAACCCGCTCCAGTGTTCTTGCCTGGAGAATCTCATGGACAGAGGAGTCTGGCGGCTGCAGTCAGGAGGGTCGCAAGAGTTGGACATGACTTAGCCGCTGAACCCCCACCAGCAAGCGCAGCGGTGGAGACCCGTTTTCGGAACACGGAGTCGCTGTCAAAGCCCAGGTGTCGTGGTCGCTGGTGGCTCTTCCACAGGCGGCCCTTGAAGGAAGAAGCTCGCGTCCCTGGTTTCTGAGCAAAGGCCCGAGAAGCCGGGGTGCGCCCGCAGCTCTCCGGGGTGGATGTGGTCTTCCGTGAGAAACGTGGCTTGTTCGGTCCACAGCAGCGTTCACTCAGCTGCCCGCGGGCTTTCCGTCTGATATTTGCTGGACTCTGACGAGCAGCCCGAGTCCTTCACCCGCGCTTCGTATTTTAGCAAGTGGGGTGCCAGACAGAGGTACTTGAGTCCACGTCTGATGAGACTGATCGTCCCTCCTGTTTCATCAGAGACGGTCTTGGGCGAGACGGGCCCTCTTTAGGTGTGACTGCTGCAGGGACAGGACTGTCCTCAGCGCGGTGTTCCCGCGGGAAGCTTGAACCACCCGCGTGCCGGCCACTGCTGCGAGGCCCCACCGCCTGCGGGTCCAGGAGAGCCTCCGACCTCACCGCGGACCTGAGAGGGGCCAGGGCCTCCTGGGTTAGTGTGAGCGGCCGCCTGGAACACTTGGTGATTGCTTTTAAGAGTTTTGGTTTCAGTCATTTTTGTATTCTAAGGCAGATATTAAAGTCTACATTCATGGTTTTTTCGAACTAGGGCTATACAGTTAACAGATACGTATCGTTTAAAGTCGAACGTAATACTCCTTCTGATAGAAAGATAGGTTTTAACATATATTCATTTATTTTGCATATATTTATTTTTTATAAATACCTATTTTCATTTGTTGTTATTCAGTCGCTAAGTTGTGTCTGATACTCTTTGCAACCCCATGGACTGCAGCACGCCAGGCTTCCCTGTGCTTCACCATCTCCCAAAGCTTACTCAAACTCATGTCCATCGAGACGGTGAGGCCATCCAACCATCTCATCCTCTGTTGTCCCCTTCCCCTCCTGCCTTCAATCTTTCCCAGCATCAGGGTTTTTTCTAGTGTGTTAATTCCTCGTATCAGGTGGCCAAATTATTGGAGTTTCAGCTTCAGAATCAGTCTATCTAATTCAGGACTGATTTCCTTTAGGATGGACTGGTTGTATCTCCTTGCAGTCCAAGGGACTCTCAAGAGTCTCTCCAACACCCCAGTCCAAAAGCATCAGTTCTTCGCAATCAGCATTCTTTATGGTCCAACTCTCACATCCATACATGATTCCTGGAAAAAGACAAAGTTTGAGTTTGTAGTTATCAATAATAAGATGAAAGCATGTACATTTTTGCTGTTGAGAGATACTGGCTACAACCTAACCGAAGGGTGACTGAAGGTTCATTGCCCTGATTCACTCGGGCTGTGGCCTGGCCCACTTCCTCCTGGTCAGTGTCTGGTTCTGAGCGTTGGCGTCTGATATCCCGGGTCATCTGGTCGGTAGGTGTGTTGCTGATGTGGGCTCTGTCTTCTGGCGCTTGTCTGTCCTTCCGGGCCTCCCCTTCCAAGAGTGAGCTCGGCACGGTGCCAGCGACCGATGCTGAGAGGCTTTCTCCTGCTTTCGGTTGTGCTCCCCCTTAGCGTCACTGTCTCTCCTGAGAGAGACAGACTGCACAGATTAGTGTTTGCATTCCAAGATCCGCCATGCACAACGTGGGGTTTCAGTACTTATAAATAGTATGTGAGCACACTACTTTTAAAATTGCATATGGCAAAAACAAAATATGAGAATATTGAATATATGTTAAAGATTACCAACACTTAAGATTGATTTATCTACTCAGTGGCAACTTTTTGTAGCAGATAATGTTGTGTGGTTCTTTCATGGTGATGTGTAAGTTCATTTGAAGCTTTGGTGACCATTTTCTTTTTATAGGTAGTATTGCTAAATTATTTTGATGGAGCACTGTTTTTAACCACATAATGAGACATATTTATTAATAGACATGTTGTTTTAATTTACCAGAATAATACAATACAGATCCGAAACCTGAGTTGCTGAATAAGTGAGTCTGTGAACGGCTCCTTTGTAGAGGAGCTGGGCTTGTCTTACTCAGAGGAGGGTTCTGCCCAGAGCACCGTGGACAGTGTCTTCATCATGGTTCATGTTGAGGACCTCAGGTGTTTTGAAATATGTTTTTAATTCTGTTTTGGCAAAGGTGGCCTTGTAGACTTCATAGAATAATTCATGTGTTTTTATGCCAAACTTGATTTCAGTTTTTAAAAATAATTTTTTATAACTTTCATTAAATTGTTATTTTGGAAATGTCAAGAATGGTAAAAATAAGGCCAGTGAATCTGGAAAAGCACTAAAAAATTTGTGATGTTCTTTTATGGTTTATTTTTGAAGTATATTCTTGAAAATGTTATTAGACATGAAGGAGTTAAGGCATTTGCTTTCTTTGTATTATGAAAATTATATGTTTCTTTTGAATATTTGGGAAGTGTTTGAAGTATACGTACTTAGTTATTAGTTACTTGCATTTTTTAACCCAGTATTGGATCATTCGTTATTAATCATGTTATTAAGTTTACAGCTTTTGTCAGGAGTCCAGTTTTAAAAGCTTTGTAGGCTATTCTGATGGTAGCTGTGATACTTAGCATTCTGTGGGCGTATAGTGTCTATACTTGCCATTGGTGTGAGTGCATTGCCTGCGTCATCTCCCTTGGTTTTCAGAGCGGTCCTGTAGGTGTGTGGTCAGGTGGTAAGCTGGGGGCGGTGATCTGCTCAGGTCGCATGGTTCTGGAACAGAGCCGTCCTGTAACACAGCGCTGTAGGCTCTGAAGGTTTGAGATCGCTGCAACAGAAACAGTGTTTGCAGGTTTTATAGAAAGTTAATCTATAAATAGAAAAACTTAGAGCATAATTTTAAGGAATAACCAGAGGCATGATATAGTGAAACGTTACGTTTATATGTATATATATGTTCTGATAGGTTGGTACAAAAGTAATTGCAACTTTGGATTGAGTTTTAAATGATTATAACTAGGCTCAAATGCATCTTTATTAACCAAACTAGGAACCATTAGAATCAGCACATTTTTGCCAGTGAGAAATAAGTTTGTTCCTGTTGCATAAAAATCCATGCTTCGGGATTTGCTGAACTCTTGGAAAGCATTTTCTGCCTCCTGCTGGTTGTGGAAGCATTTTCCCTGCAGAACTTTGTTGGGACGCTTGGAGAAGTGGCAGTCGGTTGGTGAGAGGTCAGACGAATGTGGCAGATGGGGCAAAACTTGGTAGCCCAATTTGTTCAGCGTTTGAAGTGTCGGTTGTGAGGCATGTGGTCGAGCGTTGCCCCACGTGGAGGAGAACTGGGCCCTTCTGTTGGCCAGTGCTGCCTGCAGGCGTTGGCGGTTTTCGCTGCATCTCATCGATTTGCTGAGCGTACTTCTCGGATGTAGTGGTTTCACCAGCGTTCAGAAAGCCGCAGTGGGTCAGACCCTCGAACAGTGACCATGACTTTTTTGGTAACGTCTGGCTTTGGGAAGTGCTTTGGAGCTTGTTAGTCCAGCCACTGAGCTGGTCGTCGCCAGCTTTATAAAATCCACTTTTCGTCTCATGTCACAATGCGGTCAAGAACCGGTTCATTGTTGTTGCACAGAAGAGAAGACAGCACTTTAAATGACAGGTTTCTTCGGTCCGCTCCCGAGGCACCCACTTACCAAGCTCTTCCATGTTCCAGTTTGCCTCAGATGCTGAGTGACTGTGGACGTGCTGTAGTGCTGGTCGACCTGGAGTTCGCCAGCAGCTTCCCTCGTAGTTGAGAGAGGATCCGCTTCCATGGTTGTTGTTAATTAGTCGTTGTCAACTTCCGATGGCCGGCCACTGTGCCCTCGGCCCTCGTCGCCTTTGCAGAGCTTGGAGCCCCACTGTGCTGCACGTTTGTTAGCGGTTCCTGCCCAAAAGTGTGGATGCTGCGAGTCGTCTCCGTTGCTTTGCACTCGAATAAAAAAATCGCTTGAATTTGATTTTTGTCTAACATCATTACTGTAGTCTAAAATAAATATAAAATAAACAGCAGGTAATAAGTCGTTGGCAAAAAAAAAAACCATAAAGCAAGAAATGTGCGTTGAGATGATGTATAACATAACCACACCTAAGCATGTATTCCAGTGTCAGAAAAGTTCAACAGTGCGACTCCACAGCTAACTTTTGCACCAACCTGAATATAAACATGAGCATGCAGACTGGAAGGCCTTGCTGTGTCTTATCTTCAGACGGGCGAGTGTGCTGTGTGGTCAGCGTGGAGTGGCCGCCCTTCTCTTCTCACTTGTCTGCAGACGTGGACAGCTTGTGTCTCACACGGTCACCAGCAGCTGGAGTGTGAAGCATGTTCGAGATGGAGTGGTCTCCTGTCCCCAGGGAGGCACAGGTGGCCTGCCCTCCCCGAGGCTGGGGTCCTGCCACGTGGAGACCCTGCTCCGGCCGCAGGGCGTGGCCTGGGTCCAGCGTCTGCTCACCTGGCCCCTCTCCTCCTGCGGGCCTCCCGCCCCTGGGTCTGGGTGTGGCCCGGCCTGTCCCTGGCCTGAGCGTGAAGTGGAGCGACAGGCGAAACCTGTTTGCCCTGTCACCGCCAGGCCTCCCTGCTCCGCCTTCCCGGGTGCGGTTTACATATTAACCAGCAGTTTCCGCAGGTGACCCTGCGGTTTCACCAGAGTCGTCTGGAGCTGCGCCCCGCTTGCTGCTGGCGATTCCAACTAACATCTCCTGAGGAAATAGCTGCCCTTCCCGATCTGGAAGGGAGGATTTCAGACCAGACAGCCAGTTCAGGGGGCCTCCCGGATGATCACACTCTCCCTTCTCTGCTCAGGAGCCCGTTTGCTCCCCTTGAAGCAGACAGTAAAGCGTGGAGGAGCTTCCTTGGTGGGAGCTGGGTGTGCATCTCTTTTACGAGTCAGGGACTGAAGACTTGGCTTGGGGAGCTGCACGTCCGAGTGCCCGGGTTTGTGAGGACCGCGGCCTCCATGTGCTCCCTGAGCTGGTCTCCCAGGATGGCTGGACGCAGGGAACTTCAGGTTGTCACCCACCCCTGTTGCATTTGCCTCTCGATTCTTGTGGTTCATAGTCCAGTGCAAAATGTAATTTAACCTTAAGGTTATTAGTGTTTTTTCACCGAGTGACTCCTAAACTACTGAACACTACGTTTGTGGTTGTACAGACTTCTAAGCAAGTTTCCAATGCTCAGGAATGTTCCATGGATTAGTGTGACGACGTTGTTGGGCATCTTGTGTGTGTGGTTACAAATGTGCATGGTTGGTACCAACAGCTTGGTTCTTGAGAAACTATGCAGATTTTACGTTAAATAGAGTGAGAGTTGCTGTTTGCTTCTGTGAACTTCTGAGCAAAAAATTCAGGAATGGCTGTACACTTAGCTGAGGGCCTGAGTGTTGTGAGAAATTGCTTCTGTGGCATACATGTGTTTGTTTCTTTTTTTAGTGGCTTAGTGCTGTTAACATGATGACATTTAAGCCCTTCTCTGGGGTCTGTCATCGGCCAGTGCGGCGTTCGTTCATTCAGAGGAATATTTTCCAAGTGCCCCCTATGCTTCAGGCGCTGTGGGCAGGGCCTGGGCCTTGCGCGCGGCCTGCTCTGCCGTCGGGGCGAGCGTGAGGGGGCTGCTCGGCGTCACGTGCAGCTCCCTTGGCGCTCACCTCGACGGGCCGGTCCCTGCGAATGCGGGGCGCAGAGCCCCGGGGACGCCTGTGCTTTCCGCAGCGGCTCCCGTCTGAGCGTGCAAGAGCCTGGGAAGCGTGTCTGGAGTGTGGCGTGCGCCCCGCCTGGGTCCCGAGGAGCAGGCGCCCTGTGCAGCCTTTGCTGTGGATCTTCGGATGACAGGGAACCTCTGTGGTTCCGGGGAGGGCGTTCCTGGCCAAGAGCGTGACTCACTCAGCAAGTATGTGCTCACCTGATGCCCGTGGGGCCGGGGTGAGCCGGGAGACGCCTCCAGGGGCGCAGCCTGCCAGGGGGGCAGTGCGCCCAGGTCCGCAGGCCGTGCTCCCCGCTGTGCGGGGCAGGGAAGCGCCTGGGGCGTAGGCACAGCTTCCCACAGTTCATCTCAGGAAATGTTCGCTCTGAATCCTGAGGAGTTTGTAGAAAAGGTGGAAAGCTGACTTAGAAAGAACCCGGTGAGTCCGTCTGTGGGCCCGTGTGCACGCAGGTGTGCCATTCCTTGGGACTCTGCGCGCCTCCCTGAACGCGGGCCCCGGGGGCTCGCCTTCTTCACCAGGCCTGAGTGCCTGCCTTGCTCTGACTGGCGAGCGGCCCCCCTGAGCAACAGCTCTAGGCCCCAAATCCACGTTCTGTTTCTGCTCGAGCCTCTCCCGTGAAGCCGTGTCCCAGGTGGGGCTGGTGTGGAAACCTGGAACAGAGAGGTGTGTCTTGAGAGAGCAGTGAAACTGGAGCGGGGTGCATGAGCTCTTGGATTCATTTGTCTTTGCAGCGCGGCCTACTGACTGAAAATCGTGTGTGTCTGTGTATGTCTGGACGTACAATTGTGCAGCTTACTCATTTGAAGAGACCCTGATGCTGGGAAGGATTGAGTGTGGGAGGAGTAGGGGACGACAGAGGGTGAGATGGTTGGATGGCATCACTGACACAGTGGGCATGGGTTTGAGCAAACTCCAGGAGTTGGTGATGGCAGGGAGGCCTGGCGTGCTGCAGTCCATGGGGTTGCAAAGAGTCAGGCATGACTGAGCGACTGAACTGAACTGAACAAGTGTGCCTGCTGGCCCGTCTGGGCCAAGGCGCTGGCCGCTGGCTGAGGAGCTGCACGTGTTAACAGGTGGGTTTCTTACGGGCCTTGTAAGCCAAGGTAAGAACGTTGTAGGTGAAAGAAAGTGATGATGTTTGCAGTTGAGCTCTCCCGCCCTCCCGGGAAGCAGAGGCCACAGGGCGAAGGGGGAGCAGCCTGGCGGCAGGAGGCTGATCGGGTGCAGGCTGATCGGGTGCAGGCTGATCGGGTGCAGGCCTTCGTCTTGTGAAATGAAGGCCACAGCTCATATGCAAGCAGAGGATGAAAGAGCCATGCAGGGTCACCCCAGGTTGGCATTTGGCTACTTGGTAGATGGTGGTGCCCCTGAGTACATGCGTGCGTGCTAAGTCACTTCAGTCATGTCAGATTCTTTGTGACCCCATGTTCTGTAGCCCACCAGGTTGCTCTGTTCATGGGATTCTCCAGGCAAAATACTGGAGTGGGTTGCCCTGCTGTCCTCCAAGTGATCTTCCCCACCCAGGGGTCAAACCCGTGTTTCTTTTGTCTACCTACACTGGTAGGAAGGTTCTTTACCACTAGCACCAACCTGGGAAGCCTTGTTGGTACCCTTCAGTTCGGTTCAGTTGCTCAGTCGTGTCCGGAATCTTTGTGACCCCATGGACTGCAGCACGCCAGTCCATGTCCATCACCAGCTCCTGGAGCTTGCTCCAGCTCGTGTCCATCGAGTTGGTGACGCCGTCCGAGCATCTCATCCTCTGTCCTCCCCTTCTCCTCTCACCTTCAGTCATTCCCAGCATCAGGGTCAGCTCTTTGCATCAGGTGGCTAGTGGGGTGGGCAGCCATTCCCTCCTTCAGAGGATCTTCCCGACCCAGGGATTGAGCCCACATCTCCTGCGTTGCAGGCGGATTCTTTACCGTCTGAGCCCCCAGGGAAGCCTTGATGTGCTCATCGCCAAACCAGGCGCCCTCACTGGCCTCCCCCCTCTTGTGAGGGTGTCTGTGTGTTCCCACCCTTCCCTGGTGTCATGGGTGACTCCGTCTGGCTCCTCTTTCTTGGCACTGTAGGTATTTTCACATTGGATTCTGTCCTCTGTTTATTTTTTTCAATAAAGGCCTGTAATTAAGCGTGGCACCATTATCCTGAGATCAAGGAGGCCCATGGGTCAGGGCTGTGCCTGACGGAGTGTGCACACTCAGAACTCAGTGACTGTAAGGTCTGCCTGAGCCCCTCTGGGTCCCGGAGCTCCGTCTCTAGCTGAAACCTCGGTGGCTGCTTCTGTGTTAATGTCTGTGTCTGACTTTAGGAGTAGAACCTCCTGGGGGCAGTGGCTCTTGAAGAATTAACAGTAAGCTTTTTTAGGTGAGTGGTACCTGGGTTATTTTTACTTAGAAGGAAGCTAGGGAGACTTTTGTAACACATAAAATGCTCTTCCTTTTTAATGGCTGTGTAATATTCCTTGTACGAGTCATATTATTCACACGTTGTCTCTACAATACAGTGTTTAAGTAATGTTCCTGTGAACATTTTGCATAATTATCTCCCTGTAGTTGTATTTCTGTAAAATAGAAAGGATTTCCAAAAGCAGTTAGCATCGGAGGGGTGGACACATTGAGCATTTTGATAGACTTTGCCGGAGTTCTCATCTTAGAAGGCTCTTCCAGTTCACACCCTGCTGCAGTGGGTGTAACCCCTTCACCTAACACTGATGCTGGGAGTTCATCTTTTCTCAGCCTGGCAGAAAGTCCTTGGTTTCAGACTTCACATTTCCTCGGTCACTGTTGAGGAGCCGTGTCTTTCACAGATTCATTGACCATTATACTTTCTATGTGATGTGTCTTTTTTTCTGTTGGGATGTTTGTTTTAATCTCTGCAATTTTTGCAAATGCTGTTTATAAAACATATGATGTTTTATCTTGCATTAAAAATAAAAAGTTTTTTTCTATTTAGTCATTTTGGTCTTTTAATTTTATATCCATCAGTGGATGTGTTTTACTGGTTATTTGTTTCTTCATTGTTACGTACTTCAAAAGTAAGTAAAAAATCAAGGGAGCACCTATTTTAAAATCGTAACTGTCTTAGCTTGAGTTATGGCTGACAGCATATATTCTTTTGTGTTTAGTAATCGCCCTATTTTTTTAAAGTGTGGGCTGTCTTTTTTTCCTTAAATCAGGCTCAATTCTATTAGACTCTCCACCACCAGAATTCAGTTACCAGGAGGAGACTCACACAGATAGTTTTGTGTCTTAAGGATTTCATTGTGGAACTACTTTGGATATGAGGGGTATATTTTTCATTTTTAGCAGTGAGCTTCCCTGGTGGCTCAGATGGTAAAGAATCTGCCTTCAATGTGGGAGACCTGGGTTCACTCCCTGGGTCGTGAAGATCCCCTGGAAAAAGGGAAAGGCCACCCACTCCAGTATTCTTGCCTAGAGAATCCCGGGAACTCAGGAGCCTGGTGGGCTGCACTTCATGGGGTCACAAAGAGTCAGACACGGCTGAGTGACTTAAGCATGTACAGCACATAAATGAACTGAAAACCTTTCCAAAAACCAGAATATGAGCTTCAGAAGTTCGGAATTAAGCCATGAGCTTTGGGAAAATCAGACTTATTGGTAGTTGTAAATAGTTAAGGTTATCTGACTCAAACTTCCTTCTAATATGGAATTTAGAAAGATGGTAATGATAACCCTATATGCAAAACAGAAAAAGAGACACAGATGTACAGAACAGACTTTTGGACTTTGTGGGAGAAGGCGAGGGTGGGATGTTTCGAGAGAACAGCATTGAAATATGTATGTTATCTAGGGTGAAACAGATCACCAGCCCAGGTTGGATGCATGAGACAAGTGCTCGGGCCTGGTGCACTGGGAAGACCCAGAGGGATTGGGTAGAGAGGGACGTGGGAGGGGGGATCGGGATGGGGAATACATGTAAATCCATGGTTGATCGATGTCAATGCATGACAAAACCCACTACAATATTGTAAAGTAATTAGCCTCCAACTAATAAAAATAAATGAAAAAAAAACCTTCCTTCTAATTTGTTTGTTTTAGTGATATGCTTTTTTTTTTCAACTTAATGTCTGCAAACATCCCAGTAGAGAAAATAAGTTAATGGGTTAAAAAATGATTCAGTCCGACTCTCTGCAGCCCCATGGACTGCAGCACGCAAGGCTTCCCTGTCCATCACCAACTCCTGGAGATGACTCAAACTCATGTCCATTGAATCAGTGATGCCATCCAACCATCTCATCCTCTGTCACCCCCTTCTCCTCCTGACTGCAGTCTTTCCCAGCATCAGGGTCTTTTCTAATGATATTAACATTAAAAAAAAAAAAGAGGCGGTTTTGTTTCCTGGAGTTATTTTTGGAGTTTTCTCTGTGGTCCGCGGAGAGCCGGTGTACTGGTTGTGGCGCCTGTGGCGGCTCCAGGGGAGTCCTCGTTGTGAAAGTCATCAGAGCTCCGAGGTTGCCCGAGTAGGTGTCAGAGTTGCTTCCCTCTGCTAGCCCATGCGCCGCTGTGAAGACAGGCAGGGATTCTGCGGCTCTTGTGCCAGTTTGGTGGTTTGTGGATATGACCAGTGCAGTGCAGGTGCACTCTGCTATCAGTGTTAAGTTGTCTAATTTTAAAGATGGAATGAAATTTTAGAACTTTTTCTTTGCTCCTTGCCCTAAGGGCCCAACCCTCGAGTTCACCCAGACGGCGCTTGTCTGAGTCACTAGTGCCCTTCGGGCTGCCGGGGCCCGGTCATCACCTCGGGCCCTCTGATCCGATCCCCTGGCCTCGTCTCCACTTGGCCCCTGGGTCCAGTCGGTTCTCCTGTACAGAGTGGAGGAGCCCCGGTTTGCGGCCTCCTCTCTGCTCCTCCTTGGGGCACCCAGCGCCGACGCCGCCCTGAGCGGACCGTGTCCGCACCCGGCGCCCGCACCGCCTCGGAGGGACTGTGTCCGCAACCGGCGCCCGCACCGCCCCGAGCAGACCGCGCCCGCACGCGGCGCCGACACTGCCCCGAACGGACTGTGCCCGCACCCGGCGCCGACACTGCCCCGAGCAGACTGTGCCCGCACCGCCCCGAGCAGACCGCGCCCGCACCCGGCGCCGACACTGCCCCGAGCGGACTGTGCCCGCACCGCCCCGAGCAGACCGCGCCCGCACCCGGCGCCGACACTGCCCCGAGCGGACTGTGCCCGCACCGCCCCGAGCAGACCGCGCCCGCACCCGGCGCCGACACTGCCCCGAGCGGACTGTGCCCGCACCGCCCCGAGCAGACCGCGCCCGCACCCGGCGCCGACACTGCCCC
>SNSB01003849.1:1667137-1685579 GCA_012922965.1 Capreolus pygargus | reverse complement strand
GTCCTGGGCTCAGCTGAGGGTCTGCAGACAGAGGTGCCCGCCCCATAGGGCCGTGGCTAGAAGTGCCGTGGTCAGAAGTGCCGTGATCCTGGGCTCAGCTGAGGGTCTGCAGACAGGCCTGTGTCTAGAAGCGCAGCAGACAGCCTGAAGAACGCGCTCGGCTCCAGGTGGTGCTTCCCTTCTGGACTGGTGATGCTTCTTGAGGATGGGTACCTGTTGCCGTTCCGGTTATTTTATTGTCCTTGTTAGCTGTGCTTTTTCTCCTTTCCCATGTTTTGCTTGTCTGCTCCAGCAGAAGGTCTTCCTTGTCCGTCGCAGTACAGAAGCTCAGATCTGTTTGCTCAGCCTGGTGTCAGATGAGGTCCTTTGTTGGGGAGGGGAGGTCCCCAGCACCATGTTCTGGGTTAGTATTACAAGTTTTAGGTTGATTATGCTTTGCATATCTTAAGCTGAAAAAAAGTCTTATTTGTTGCTGTTTCTGATTTTGTCTAGAAATGGTAATATCTTTAAAAGATATAGTGTAACTTTACATATAAAAACAAATCAGTGATTTTTGAGGTTTTCATTTTATGGAACCTGACACTTTTTTCTTTCGTCATCATATTTCTGTTTCTTTGTCTTTGAGTTCATGCCTATGACATATTCCATTAGTTATCTAAAGAATTTATTCCAGAATGTACTTTTTTTTTAGCTTATACACTAATGCATTATAGTTAAATACCCCACATATTTGTAATACTTACTTCAGTATGCAAAATTATGGAATAGAAGTGTTATTTTGGTGAGCAGAATGACAGTCCACTTCGGTGGTTGCTGCTTTTCGTGAACGTTCTCTTGTGCAGATACGCTAAAAAAACTCAGCAGAACAGTGAGTTGTTCTCAGCTGTGTCGCTCTGCCCTCCTGGGTTCCTTTCTACATCAGTGCTGTTAAACATCCTCCTAAACACTGTGGTCCTTTCCGAAGTCTCTGCTGATGTGAGCAGCTCACCGTTTTGCCTCACTCTCACCTGCTACCAGGCGGCTGATAACCGCATTTCTGGTCAGCTGATAACCAGAGTGAGGCAGGAAGTGCGGTCCGCAGGTCCCGCTCAGCGCCAGGTACGCGGCCCGGGAGCCCCCATCCAACCAGGCAGAGAACGTCAGACCCGGTGCCGATTTCTCTGTGAAAGCCCAGCCAGAGGCGGTGGTGCTCACCTCACTGCTCCTGCAGTCTCTGCCCCCAACCCCCTTTCAAGTGTCTCACAGAGGATATGAAAGGCCTCAAAATATGGAAGAAGACTCAGAAACCATTTCAAAGTGTATTTGCTTACTAATGCAGTGTATATATAGATAATTTTTTCATTCACATAAGTTTCTTGGGTGTTTTTTTTAATAGAACAGGTTGAGTACTGTGAATTCAATTTTTAGTATACTACAGAGATTCAGATGGGAGCATTTCAGCTGTACAAAGCTTCTTTGAATCAGCTGTTGCAGGTGAGTATTTACCTGGGAGTTATGTCAACACAGTAAATGATAGTCTATCAGCTTCTGTATGTAGTTGTTTGGTGCATTACGCTTGTTCAGATTTAGGAACTTTTTAATATTTCACATACTTCAGACTCAGTGCGGACATAGGAAACAGGTTTTAAAAGAAAATTTCCTCGTTTTATTATTGAAGCTGAGTTTAGGGACATGGTTATCTGAGAGAAGACATTTCATCACTTCCCATCTAAAAATTCTCAAGTGCTCATACACTTAAACACGAGAAAATAGTTGGAAAAGTATATAATCCTATCTCTAGCGAAAAAAAAAAAGGCAGAACCAACCAAGCAAATTAATAGCCTATATGCATGCATATGAAAAGAGAAAAATATAAAGATTCACAGGATAAAACAGTGTACATTCATGATTCTATTTCTGAAGTTCACTGTCCAAAACTTCCAATCATTTCCAGTGGCGGTGGGGAGTGACTGTTTATGTAGCTTCAGAGCCGTGATGGGGCTGAGGTCCACACGCACGTGCAGCAGGGCCTCGGGGGTGGCCCCAAGCTGGGGCGGAGGAGGCACCCTGACAGCCTGCCCTCTGCACCCGCAGGGCCAGGCCCAGCGGCCTCTGCCTCCTGGCTGGGGTGGATGGACAGATGGACAGATGCCCATCCTCGCCCGAATCGAGGAAGCGTTAAAAAAAAATCCTGATTTCCCAAGTTCTGTCATTTCTTTCATGTTTACTGGCTGGAATTCTTTCAAAGACTGTCTTCCTAACCTGAGCTGCAGGAAGACTGTGACTTCCGCGTTCTGACTTGAATTGCTTATTTCCCAACCGAGGAGTCGCTGCCCTAGTAGCCTGCGGTGGTGACAGTGACCTTGGCTTTGGCCTCCTCCCTGCTCTTACTGACGCTGTGCAGTTGGGACTTTTCACGGCTTCTGGGTCTCGTCACTTGCAGTCATTACTGCTGCTGGTAAACAAATTGTCCAGATTTGGCCAGGTGCACCTATTGGTGGCTAGATGGTTTTTCCTAATTTTTTTTTTTTTTTCTGAAAACTTATTTGTTGTCTGGTGTAATAAGGTGTCCCAGACTCATCTTGTCCATTTTCTGACCATACCTGGATTAGACCATTTCTCCACGGATCCTTGGTTCCTTTCAGTGGAGAAAAGGATTGAGAGTCAGCAGTTGAGGTGCTAGAGATGCTTAATTTTACATCTTGTCTTTTGCTTTAAGACTTCTTAAGTGACAAGAGCTGCTGTTACTGAGTTGCTGATTTCTGACTCTTCGCGACCGTTCGGACTGTAGCCCACCAGGCTCCTCTGTCCTTGGGGTTTCCCAGGCTAGAATACTGGGGTGGGTTGCCATTCCCTTCTCCAGGGGATCTTCCCTATTCAGGAAGCGCTTTAGGGAAGAGGTGTCACTTAAAAGGCGCTTACTGTAATACACACACTGTTGTGTTCCTGCGTTCATTGAAACGCGGACTTGTGTTCTGTTCCATGTCACAGTGTGATGGCAGCGTTTCATTCCATTATGTGAAGGGACCAGAGTTTATTCAACCAGCGAACCTCGCCTCATCACTTCCAGACATTTGCTGTTATCGCTGGTGCTGCAGTGAACGACTGCCGGCGTGTCTTGGGACAGACCTGCAGAAGGGGCTCTGCCGGCGTGTCCTCAGGACAGACCCGTGGAAGGGGCTCTGCCGGTGTGTCCTGGGACAGGCCCGCGGAAGGGGGCTCTGCTGGTGTGTCCTGGGACAGGCCCGAGGAAGGGGCTCTCTGTGCCAGATGCACAGGGGCGTCTGTTTTGCCCAGCGTCACCCCAGGTCTGCTCCGTGGATGTGCATCTTGTACCCGCCCCACAAATAGAGCGGTTGTTAGAGTTTCAGATTTTTAACGCTTTGATTGAGAAATGTTCTCTTATTTGGAAGGTTTACAGTTATTTTGTCATTAACGAGGAGGATCGTCCTTTTTCCTATTTGAGTCATACTCACTTTGTGAACATGAGGTTTTTTTTAATCCATTTTAAAGTGGGGTGTTTTTTCTTCTCATATTTTAGGGACTCTTTATATATCTTATATTTCTTTCTTTCACGTAAGTTGGAAATGTTTTTCCCTCATTGTGTCACTTGTCTTTGGACTTTACTTATTGCATGCTTTTTTTCCCCCAAATGAAAGTTTATTTTTATGTAGACAAATTTATTTGCATTTCTTAAATTGCCTTATGATGACATCTATAGTTTTTAAAGTGTGGGTTTCCGTGAAGATGTTTATTACAGAATGCAGGTTTCGAAAGCGGCGTGTGAACTGACTGTGCATACTAACGCTGTGACGATGAACTCAAACTGATCCTAGAAGTGCTCTCTGGTGATGGAGGGCCTGAAAGGAAGCCCTGCGCGGGGCTGGGAAGGCTATGCAGTCCCACTCACAGGAATCAGCCCGGCTCAGCGGACGCAGTCACATCGCTGTGTGTGTGTGCCCGAGAGAGGGGGCTGCCAGCTTCGTAGATGAAGGAAGTGGGTTAGTCACAATATGTCTGGACGTCATCAAGGGATTCAACCCTGTCTTTCATCCGGCTCTCCTGTTAAGGGCCGGATATAAGTACAGTGAGATGAATTAGGAAGAGGTGATTGTGCTGTGCTGAGTCACATCTTTGTGACCCCCAAGGACCATAGCCCGCCAGGCTCCTCAGTCCATGAGATTTCCCAGGCAAGAATACCGAGTGGGTAGCCATGCCCTCTTCCAGGGCATCTTCCCCACCCGGGGACCGACCTGTGTTTCCTGCTTTACAGGCAGATGCTTTACCCCTGACTCATGGGGGAAGCTGGGGAACAGGTGATTAGTTGTACTCAGCGTCTGTGGTTTAACAGGTTAGTGCGAGCTGGAGAAAGGCTGCAGGTGGACTAAGGTGGCAGTGACTCGAGAATTGTCACTTTGCTGACGCCTCCTGTGAATCTACAACCTTAGGTGGTCACCGGCAAGCAGTGTCACTTTAAATCGCGTTAATTACAGGTGTGCTGTTAGATTTAGCAGTTCATTTGCAGCTGGTCAGATGCACCCGGAGCTCACTGGCCACTTCTGGACGCTGCGGCTCGGAGGCTGGAGCAGGAATCTGTTCAGGAGAGAAGTGGGATCGTGCCTCAGGAAGGAGGGCGCTTGGGGGGGCCGGAGCTGGAGCGTCATGCTGCGGAGGGCCCGGCTCGTCGCCGGGAGCCCAGGCAGGTGTCTGGGGACACCCTGGTCTCCTGGCTGGCGGGTGCTGCTGGCCTCCGGTAGGTGGAGGCCAGGGGTGTTCCAGGCGCCGCGCGGCCGTCCCCGAGGAGCCCAGGGGCCCGTCCCGCCTGCTGCCCCCACCCCCACCGCGCAGGGCACGGTGCCTGGGCCGTCAGCGCCGCCCCTCCACCTCGCCGGTGGTGCTCAGACCTTGGTTTGAGCATCGGGCTCAGGGATGCCAGCGGGTAAAGTTCAGCCCGGTTGGCAGAGCGGCGTGAGATGAGTTTTGCTTTTGTAAACGGCAATATTTTGTAGCTGTCAAGCATGTTTGTCGTCTCTGGAGCCGCTCCAGGGACGCCATCTTACTTGAGGGCTATAGATACATTCAATGGGTGAGAAAATAATGACATCTTAATTTCAGTAAATACATTTTTATTAGCCTGTAACCGAAATCTAGCATTTTCTTCACTTACAAGTTTATACTCATGTCTCCTTCAGATTTGAAGTTGTAAAATTTTAAATGCACAAAAATAAGCTCTAGACCTTATTTAGTATGTTAATAAAGACCACTCATGTTACTGTCACAGGTTTTAAAAATATTTTAAATATTGTACTTTTTAAAAGATTTCTCTGTTTATTGGCTGCATCGGGTCTGCATTGCTGCCTGGGCTTTTCTCTGGTTGTGATGAGTGGGGGGTGCTCTGGCTTCAGTTTGCAGGGTTCTCGTCACGGAGGCTTCTCCTAGGGTGGAGCCTGGGCTCCCAGAGCTCAGGCTCAGGAGTTTGCGGATCCCAGGCTCCAGACTGCGGGCTCAGGAGTTTGCGGATCCTGGGCTCCAGACTGCGGGCTCAGGAGTGCGGTTCCTGGGCTCCAGAGCGCGGGCTCAGGAGTTTGCGGTTCCTGGGCTCCAGAGTGCGGGCTCAGGAGTTTGCGGATGCCGGGCTCCAGACTGCGGGCTCAGGAGTTTGCGGATCCCGGGCTCCAGAGTGCGGGCTCAGGAGTTTGCAGATCCCGGGCTCCAAACTGCGGGCTCAGGAGTGCGGTTCCCGGGCTCCAGAGTGCAGGCTCAGGAGTTTGCGGATCCCGGGCTCCAGAGTGGGGGCTCAGGAGTTGCTTGCTGCCCAGGATCTTCCTGGACCAGTGACCTGTTTGGTGTCTTCTGCATTGCAAGGTGCGTTCCTCATCACTGCACCACCAGGGAGACCCTAATAATTGCATTTTACTGTGATTGTTCACTTTGCAATCCTCCATGCTTTATGCAATTAACATTTTTATTCTGAGAGCAGTGGCATAAGCCTCACCAGTCTGCTGAAGGATCCTGGACAAAGTTGGGTAGAACCCCCGGACTAGAGAGGTGGCTTTTTGAAGAGTGTTCTCTTTACTTGCCTTGTGGCTCACCCGGTAAAGAATCTGCCCACAGGGTGGGAAACCTGGGATTGATTCCTGGGTTGGGAAGATCCCCTGGAGAAGAGAAAGGCTACCCACTCCAGTGTTCTGGCCTGGAGAATTCCATGGACTATGTAGTCCACGGGGTCACAGATAGCTGGACACGACTGAGCGACTTTCACTTTTACTTCACTTCTTCACTTCTGTACAAGTGCAGTACTGACGAGTCACAGTAGAATGAAGACGTCATCTTTAACCACAAGTGTGATTTTTGCTCTTTTGTTAATTGGGTTTAATTAGTGCATCTTTTGTTACTGTCTTTCACATCCCCAGTGCATATAGTGTGATAGCTACTCAAATATGGAGATTAAAGATTTTCAGAGGACTGTGGGGAGAACTTCACTGTTCCATCCCCTTGTGATGCTGACTCAAGGTTTCGGTAGGTTTCCGCTTCCACTGGCGTCTCCCAGAGAAGCGCACTGGGAACCTGCCTCAGAAGCTGCCAGTTGTAAGTAGACAGTGCTGGCGGCCGTAACAGGCCTTTGAAAACCATGTTTGCGACGGGTTTTCACAGCAGGCTGTTTTCTGGCTTAGAATTGTCTTACTTATGACCCTTACGTGGTCAGATACAGGGTGGTTTGTTTGAGTTCATAAAGCAGTTATCTGCGGCGTGTGTTCTCTGTGGGGTGTGTGTGTTGGGGTTGGTTTTTTAGACCAGAGAACTTGTATGAACTCTGAGATCTTCCCCTGAAAGGTGACTTTTCCCACGTTCAGTGAGCTTGCTCCACCTCGGCTGGTGGTATCAGGAGAACAGTAGTTGGCTCACACTGAGGAGGCATGCACTGGGATGTGTTAGAGACGGTGCCTTTGCTTTCAGACAAGGAGCCGGACCAGAATCATTGGATCACGCAGACCCGTGAGGCGTGTGTCGCGAATCGTGCTCCCGGCTGAGGACGGCCGGGTCGCAGGTCAGCGCTCAGGACGGCCCAGGCTCGCCCCAGATGAGCGGCCTCGGTCCAGAGCGCCACCGTGAGGCCAGGCTCACAACTTTGTTTGGTTTCTGGTTGCAAATAGCAGTCACGTTCACATAGTCCTGTAGTCTGTTAAGCGTGCAGTAGCATTACTGCGTGTACCTGCCTCCACTGCAAAACACTGCAGTGCTGAGAAATGCCAGCCGTCCGTCGTGTGGCCCTCCCGGGGAGCCTCACCCCTTCCGTATTTACAAAGCCAGTGCCCGCGGAGCGCTGCGCCGAGTGGCGAGGCGCCCCGCCCGGGGCAGGTTGTGCCACAGGGAGCCGGGCAGGGGGCGCGTGCCCCAGGAGGGCTGGGCGAAGGTCCGCTACAGACGGTGCTGAGCCTTTGGGGGGATCTGTCGTATAGAAGTTACAGGTAATGAAACACATATAGTTTTAAAAAGTATTCTTCAGTACTGGTTTAAAAAATAAGAAGTAGTTTATACAAGTTCAAAAAATAGTATTTATATAAGTACGATTCCAAAAAAATCCCATAATCAGGTATTTTGTCCATTCTCTACCTAAATGTTACTGCTGTTTTTAACAGCATGAGTCAAACGGCCGTCATCTGACTGATGGCTTTATGCACGGTCATGTTTGTGCTTTGGAAGCGGCAGCCTTGGGACTAAGGTGTGTGTACGAGATAAAGTCATGGCGCTGTGAACGAGGCGGTTGGAAAGGTGACTGCCTGTTGGCAGGTAGCGTTGATGGGCTGCAGGCTGGGACCTGGTTTTCCTAGAAATGCTGGAAGTGGTAAGAAGAACACGAACAGAGCCTGGTTCTTAGTCTGTGTAAGCTCTAGAGCAGGTGGTTCTCGGTAGCTTGAACAGAAGGAGATTTGGGGTTGTCTGGGTGAGTTTCTGCTGGATAAGAAGGCCGGTTGATTATCAATTTCATTAACTAATGAGGTATTGGTAAAATATTGAGACGCAAGCCTCCATCTGTACGTCTCTGCTCCTTGTTTTGACTGTGTGTGTAATTTGATAACAGGCCTTCTCTCTCTCTCTTGGTCTTCTTGTATTCATTCTGGTAAACACAAGAACACTTCTGTTTCAAGAGTGGTAACACAACCCCGCACAGTATTCATTTCCGTTGTGACCGTCGGTGATGTTTCTTGGGGAAGAATTATGTGAAGGTGAGGATATACCTTTAGGCAAAAGGAAGGCAGTTTTCCTGTCACGAAGAGTGACCATTGAGGGGAGGAACCCGGTGCCCGCTCTGTTAGGGGGTCCCGCCTTTCTGCACATCGGGCCGCAGCGCTGGCTGTGGCGCACAGGTGGGGGGCCGCGCCGCCGGCCCTGGAGGGGCTGGTGGCGAGGAGGCAGCTCTGGGGGGCGGGGGCCTGAGGGCCGGGGCAGGGGTGCTGGCCGCCTGGCGGCTGTGTGCTGGCTGCTCACGCTTGGCCTCCCTGGACCTTCTTTCCCCCCCTTGCGCAGTGGGCCTGACGGTGGCACCTGCCTCCTGGTTTGGGGAATTAAATGCTGAAGACCGTCCGTATCTGGCACATATGTCAGTTACAATTATTATTGTGTGTTAGCTTGGTCACTGTCCACCCAAGTTAATGTTCAGGAACTTGATTTTTTCGTCTTCTCAGTTTTGATAAAATTCTGTAGACTTACACACACCGGCCGAAACTGGCTGAATAATTGAGCAGAAAGCTAATGTGTTCCTTTATTAGAGGACTCACCCAGTAACGGCTCTGCTCAGGTGTTCCTGTGTGATGTTAAGGAGAGCCGGCAAACTGAACTGCTCAGTATTTATTAATGCTTATTTAGTGCAAATCAGATGAAAGGAAGTTTTTAATAGTCTATGTTACTTAGGCTTGATCGAGCCTGGAGAATTGTTTCTTTAAAAGCATCAATAGAGAGGTTTCTTTTAAAATGATTATCAGCCTGATTTTTGGCCCAGGCCAGACACGGACGACTCCTGACTTGCTTTCTCAGTTGCCACCCTGCGCCCGTGCCCGGCTTCCCCGGCGTCTGTGGTTCGGGTAGTCCTTCCCACACACCCCTGCGTTCCTACCCCGGGTTGGGGAACACAGGTGCAGGCGGCTCGCAGCAGAGTTGGGCGGACACAGTAGGAACCCAGGGGGTGGAAATGTGCCTGATGGTGTCTTTGTCCCGTTTAATTTTCAAATAGATCGTTAAGCCCATGCTAATACTCCGCGTTCCTTACTTTCCTTCAGGTGGAGACTGGTTAGGTGGTGCCTTTCCGTGAGGGCAGGCCCGCGGGTTGGGACGAGGATAGAACTGGCTGCAGGGACCTCTGCGAGGAGGAGGGCGAGGGCTGCTCCCCTGCCTGCTCTTAGGGTGGGGGTGGGCTCTGGATGCTCTCGGCGGTGGGAAGACCTGACGTGTCAGGGTGAGGGGAGGGGAGCCTCGAGGACTGCTGCTGAGGTGCTCTTGGTGCCGGGGACCGTGCAGGGAGCCTTGGGGTTGGAAGAGTCCTCGGAGGTCTGCGGGGAGCTGCGCTTTGCCCTGGGAGCCCCGGGGTACACAGCATCATCTGGTAAAGTGTGACCCACCAGACAAACACGGGTGCTCTGTGATGCAGCAGGCCTCAGCCCTTGGGTGTGAACCCTGAGTCTTATTATTGTGGTGCTGGCAAGAGTGTTGCCTAAGAGTGTCACTGTAATTGATTGAAAAAGCAAAGGAGCCCTGGGAAGGAGCCTCCCAAGGTCCTGTGTGTGGGCTTCACCCTCCCATGAAGGAGTCTTTGGTTGGCATCCATTGTACTTTTCTCTGGAAGTAAGATTATTTAAAAAAAATAAAAAAGATTTTAAGAAAAATCTACATTGTGCCTGTTGATCTGGGGCAAGTAGTTCACACTGAAGATACTTAGTTACATTCCGCCGAGGTGCCTTTCCATTCATTGACATTCATGCTGGAGTTGGGGTTAGCGTTTCCCCTTTGAAATCTCGGGACAGATGGGCCTCAGGGTCGGACAGGTGTGGACCTCAAAGTTCAGTGCTGCTGCGTCGCTTCAGTCGTGTCCGACCCTGTGAGGCCCCACAGACCGCAGCCCCCCAGGCTCCCCCGTCCCTGGGATTCTCCAGGCAACAACACTGGAGTGGGCTGCCATTTCCTTCTCCAATGCATGAAAGTGAAAAGTGAAAGTGAAGTCGCTCAGTCATGTCCGACTCTTAGCGACCCCATGGACTGCAGCCTACCAGGCTCCTCTGTCCGTGGGATTTTCCAGGCAAGAGTGCTGGAGTGCGAAGTTCAGTGCATCCGGGCTTAATAATTCTGGACTTGGCTTTGATCCTGCTTGAACGGGATACTCAGACTTTGTGAGTTTTAGTGGCCAGATCTTGAGGCTTTGATCATAGCGTCTGCTTCACTGGCTGGTTATAAAGACTTGAACAAGTGGTGCCCGGCCCTAGCTGAGGGCCCTGGTCCGAGTGGGTGGCTGCTGACACAGGTGCTCTGCAGCCGGACCTGACGGTTGAGCCACGCAGGGGGAGGCAGACTATAAATAGCTCATCCCAAGTCACTTGACTAAAGACACCCTTTTTTTTTAATAGGGTATCGTTTTTTTCAAAGATGTATCATTTAATTTTCCTTTCAGGATTTGGAGTTCCACGGAGTGATGAGATTTTATTTTCAAGATAAAGCCGCCGGGAACTTTGCCACGAAAT
Organism: Capreolus pygargus; assembly: GCA_012922965.1. Classification (NCBI taxonomy): domain Eukaryota; kingdom Metazoa; phylum Chordata; class Mammalia; order Artiodactyla; family Cervidae; genus Capreolus; species Capreolus pygargus. Next base: position 1,674,870 of record SNSB01003849.1, on the reverse strand, counting down.
GCATCCGGGTGTCCAGCACCGCCACCACCCAGGACGTGCTGGAGACGCTGGCCGAAAAGTTCCGCCCCGACATGCGGATGCTGTCGTCACCCAAGTACTCCCTCTACGAGGTGCACGTCAGCGGAGGTCAGTGCGCAGGATGGGCCGCGGGCCGTGGTCCTCGTCGTGCGACGCTCACTTTCCTGGGGCCCAGCTTTCCTGCTGCCTCATCCCATTCTGAGGGAGCAGTGAAACAGATGGCAAAGCTCGGGTCTGTCTGCGAGATCCTAGCTCGGGTCTGTCTGCGAGATCCTAGCTTGAGTATGTCTGTGAGATCCTAGCAGGTAGAGTTTTGGGAGTTGCTTTCTTCTCTAGAGATAAGGAGTGCAGTGTTTCATACATGAATTCTCCAGGTCTGGCACATACTTTGATGATACATGGGGCTGCTTGATTTTGGAGAAATACATCGTGTGACTGTATTTGTAGAGTACCATGCTACAGCTAGAAGCAGCCCATTGTTTTGTGAGTATGGCCCATAAGTCTTGCTGTAGTATCTTTGTCCTGTGGAACAGGAACCGTGTCCTTGGGAAGAACAGGCATCGTGAGGAAACTCTTTATGAGGTCACTAATTTCTCCGTTTTAAGGTTTGAAGTTTCTGAAAGTATCCTGTATATTGCGTGGCAATTTAGGTTGAGCTGATTAGGAATGTAAAAATGTTTAAAATTTTTTATGAGTGCTTTGGAAATACTGAGTCACCTGCAAAAAAAAAAAAAGCAAAATCCAGTTAATCTTGTAAATAAAGAATTGCAGATAGCACAAACCTTATTTTAATACCTATTTAAGTTGCCACAAAACCTGTTTGAACATTATTTATTTAGTTTTCTTCATGAAGTATAGCTTTCTCTGTCTGAAATTGGCCTAAGATTTTGGTAGTGTGTGGAATTCAGGTATCACCACATACTACCAGGCTTGTGTTAGGTGGGCCATATTTGTTCATCATCCTTTCAAGTTCACTGGGGTATCACCTGCTTACATCGTACCCAGAGTAAGTTTGACAGGAGAGGATGGTCCCAGTTTTGGATGTTTTCTCTGAGGTTGAGTTCTCCTTTCACCTCAGAATCTCTGTACATAGCTTACAAAGAGGAGGATGATATTTCTCATCTTTAGCACTCTTCTTTCTGCTCCGTTGGTCATTTGAACACCACCACGTGAGGCCTTTGGAATGACATCTATGGTTGGGATTTGAGATCTAAAAATGGAATGGGCTTAATTTTTTTTTTAAGAATATTTTTTCCTTAAACTTTCTTTGCCAGATTTGGTTTTAATTAAAAAGATATGTTACTTGTATGGAATGAAGACACCAGGAAGGTGTGTAAAGAAGCGAGTGTCCGTCCCCTACCCCCAGCCATGTCCCCTTGTTGACGCTCAGCCAGGCTGGCCCGCCTGTGTCCTGCACCTTCGTGTGGCTCCAGCAGGGCCTCAGAGAGGAGGAGGCCATGGATGCAAGTCTGCAGAGGAGCGGGCCCTGGTGCAGGGCCTCAGTCTTTTTCGGGTTACAGAGCCCGTAATGTGTCAGGAACTTTTGTGGCATCTCCAGGCCAAAGGAAATACTTAACACTTTATTTTATTGCGTAGATCCAGACAAGTTCATAAAGATTTATTTTCTTAACAGCTTCCTAGTTATTTGGGAAGATAGTAGACATAAAAGGAAAACTGGTGATTTCATTCCGTTCCCAGTCACAGTTGCTCCCTGATGGGGGGCATGTCTCCTGGGCACCCCCTGCCCCAGTCCTGGGTGGAGGCAGCACCCCCATCTCTGGTTTCCACAGTGCTGTGGCAAACCCACCTGACGTGGATGGGATGCACACAGGAGAGACAGTGGTCAGCCTTGCAGGCACCAGTGGTTCCTGCTGTGTCTGGCAGGTACAGCTCGTGTTCCCTGGACGGGTGGCGTGTGTCTAGTGAGCCCCTGGCACCTCAGCTGGTGGGGGGGAAGAGCACTGGCCCGGTACCATGGAAATGCCACTTAGGGCCCTTTTCCACATTAGAATTTCTTGTGTGAAGTCAGTTGGAAAACTAAGGACTTCTGCTGTTTTAACTTGAGCAGAAGATACTGTAGATCGTAGCAGGGCCCTGACTGTATCTGCGTGCAGTTGTCAGGCACACGTGATGTTGTGGACTGTAGACAGTAGTAGGATCCTGATTCTGCATGCAGTCATCAGGCACATGTGATGTTGACTGTAGACTGTAGCAGGGCCCTGACTGTATCTGCATGGTCATCAGGCACACGTGATGTAGACTGTAGCAGGGCCCTGGCTGTTTCTGCATGAAGTCGTCAGGCACGTGTGATGTAGGCTGTAGTCTGTAGCAGGGCCCTGGCTGTATTCGTGTGAAGTTGTCAGGCACGTGTGATGTAGACCGTAGCAGGGCCCTGACTATCTGCATGGAGTCATCAGGCACACATGATGTAGTCTGTAGCAGGACCCTGACTTACCTTCATGCAGTTGTCTGGCACATGGGTTTCAGGGCAGCTCCCTCTTTGCTGTTTTACAATTGAGACTTAATTGTCCTGAATATTAATTCTCTAAATATGTGCTGTGAGGGATTTCAACCCAGTGCAAATTTTGTCACTTGAGCAACTTGGTAATTTTGGTTTGAAGCAGGAATTTTAAGCTTCTTGGCCCAATCTCTGATTTATCACTCTGTTCTCAGATCTTCTGCTGATACAATGAAACTTGAGAGTTTGCTTGTCCCGTATTCTGGGAGTTAATGGTGCTGCTGACCTGTGACGTTTACTGAGAGCCTCTGTACATCTTTGGATCCATCTGGTTGATCCTGCCTGCTTTACCACAGTGATTGCCCATCTTTGCTGCCCTCTTACCGGCGTAATCTTCACCAGCTCTCACCTCCTGGTGGTCAGGTGTGGGGGCCCTCAGGGGGCTTCCAGGAGCATTTCAGATTTCAAATCAGGAAGGACGTAGACTCTGAACTCAATCCTTTACCTCCACATGGAGAACAGTGGTGCTTGCTGGCAGGAGGGGCGTGAGGGTGGAGGACGGAGTGTTTGGAGCAGGAGTCAGGATACAGTGGGAGGAGGAGCGCAGGGGTCAGGCCAGGACGGATGCTGGTGGGGCAGGGCCGCGTCTCATCGGCACTTGACGCTGATGTGAGAAGTCTCATCCATCAGGGGAACGTCTCGTTTTCCAGTGGTATGTCAGAGAACGTGATTTACAGAAATAAACATATAGCAAGGCCCTACATGTATTTTTTCCTAGCCTGTGTGTATTTCTCATATCTTTCTGGTTAGATTCTAAATGTTGTCAGGAAGTTGTGCCTGGCCATCTCTGGCCCTGGACCCATGATCCTGAATTAGTCATTGAAATGCTCACTCCACAGTTTGAATTACACTCAGCCTATCAGAAAGTAATGATGGTTACAAAACATTTTTTTGTCTCTAAAATTTACTGTATATCAGAATGTTGTAATGTTGTATTGATTAGTGCCATTAAATAACCATGGTTTTTTTGTTCTTTTTTCTTTTCATGTTGTGAAGAAGAAAGAAGATTGGATATAGATGAGAAACCCCTGGTGGTGCAGCTGAACTGGAATAAAGATGACCGAGAGGGGCGGTTTGTCCTTAAGAACGAGAATGATGCCATTCCTGCGAAGGTGAGAGCCGGGGACCTCGCTGATGCTGTTCCAGGGCTGCCTCTGACCGGGGGCCACGGGGCTTATTCGCTTCTTTGATTCTCTCCCTAAACTGCACTTTCACCTTCCTCCTGGGAAGTACTGTTAAGAGTAGCCCAGCTTCATAGTCTATTTCACGGAATAATTCCAAGTATTATTCTCTCCTTTTCAAAGGATTACGTAAACTGTTGTCACTCAGAGACTTCATGATCAAGGAATCAGCTTCAGGTTTTTTCCCCCCAAATTATAAAGTCGAAATATGTTTTAATAAGAATCAGAAGGGAAAATAAAACTTGAAAAACCTATTTATATGTGAACTTTCAGATACAACTTAATAGTAAGGCATGTTTAAGACCTTTTTCGTATTATTATGTGGAAAGTTAAAACTTCATAAAGTCCCTTGAGTTTCTTTGGGTGCTGTAACAGAGTGAGTCTAAAACTTTCTCGGCTAGTAGGACATCTGGAATTCCTGTGCTGCTGTTCTTTTCATGTGGAATACTGTGAAATACAGATTAAAATAGCTTTAAAATGATTATAATTCTATTTCAAGTCAGGTGGCCTCTTACAGACTAGAATTCAGTGTTGACAGGTGACAGCAAAGGCAGAGGTTAAGGGTATTTTGAGAAAAATCTTGCATTTAATTTTCCCCAGTAGATCTGGGGAAAGGGCCGATGTTTGCTTCTGGCAGCAGTTTTCACAGTGTCTGTGTGACGTCAGCGTCCCATGTGGAAGATCCAGACACACAGCTGTGCTCCTGGGACTTGTCGCCTTTGCAATGAACACGTACGAAATAAGAATGGACAACTTTTTTCTGCCAGAGGAGCCTGGCGGGCTACAGTCCATGGGGTCGAAAAGAGTCAGACACGGCTGAGCGACTGAGCACATGCTTTCGGCTGGTGGGGCCCCAGGTCCCATTCAGGGGGTAGTGGAGCCCTTCTTTGGGTCGGGACGACCGGACGGGGCCCAGGCAGCTTGCACAGAGACAGAGGTGCCTGCTGGCACAGCTGAAGGCCATTTTCTTTCCCCATAAAATAATCTTTTATTTTTTTTTGATTTTTTACCAGCCAGCCTGTCAAGTCATATAAAAAATAATTTGTTTCTGTGTCTTCTGTGGGCAGGTCATGTTATAAATTAAGAATAAGCAAAAAAAAAAAAAAAAAAGATAAAATCTGGAAAAGAAATTATAAGTTTTTGTATAAACACAATACTTACAACTTTGCTTCATAAAAGCCAATTTTTTAGAGCTATTCTTGACATTTCTTCTGACTTAAAGCAAACATCTATAAGGTAGATAATGTTTCAAATGGTTATTTCAGTATTTCCATTAGGTTCCATTTATTTGTTACTAATTATTTGGATTTTTATTTATTAAAAATGATAAATAAGCTGGTGTGATTCCCATCCCAGTTTTCTTACTGGGTTTGGGTTTTCTTACGTGCTTGCTTCCTTGGTTATTGGTTTGAGTTTAGGTGACATTTCCACTCGGTGAAATGAGATCTTGAGCATGTACGTGTGCGTCAGCACACGCACATACCTGTCGGCGCAGTCAGGACAAGACCATCTGCCATCCCAGGCCTTCCCTGCCCCCGTGGCCATTTTCAGCTGTAGTGTGAGATGTGGTTGGATCCCCATAGATGGCTCTGTGTGATTCTGTGTCACAGCAGTGGAGTGATAATGTTGCTTTTATCAGAAGGCTCAAAGTAACGGACCTGAAAAGCAGGAAAAAGAAGGTGTTATCCAGAACTTCAAGAGAACTCTCTCAAAGAAGGAAAAGAAGGAAAAAAAGAAGAGAGAAAAAGAGGCAGTGAGACAGGCGTCTGATAAAGATGATAGACCTTTCCCTGGGGATGACATGTAAGTTAATCTCAGAAATATTCCTGTTTCTTTGTGTTCTAAGCCAAATGTTTTTTAACACGGCAGGTCTCCTTAAACTCCCAGATAAACGGGGGAGGGGTGACTTCAGCTCAGTGACCGGCTTGCCGAGGGGAGCCGGGCGTCTGCTGAGCAGCACGTGTTGCTGACACTGCCCGTCTTCTGTGCTTGCTCATCTTAGAGTGGGGAAACCGAGAACAGGGCTGCCTTTCCCGGTGAACCACAGGGTCAGATTCTCACCATCCCTGCCTGCCTTCCCTTCCCTCGCTGCTGTTTCGGTCGTTAAGGCAGCAGTGGTTTCTCAGACACCTTGGATATGCTTAACACCTGATCGGAGGTTGGCAAGACTGGTGTCCCCGTCTCAGGTCAGAGGCACCATCGGGCCCACCCAGCCCCTCTCCTTCCTTAACTGTACACCGGCCCCAGCACAGGTGTGCTCACCTGTCTGAAGGGACTTGCACCTCTGGCCTCGGAGCTGAGGGGGTAACAGAAAGGAGGCGTGAGGAGAACCCGGCCTCTTCTCTTCATGGAGTCTCCTGGCCTCGGCACAGCCTCATCGGTTTTCAGCTCAGTCAGTTCATTCCATCATCAGGTGCTTTTTCCGAGGCCGCCTCCTTGTCTTGGTGTTGACTGCATCCACTCCAGCGAATGTCCTTGTTTCTACAATTTTGAGGACTTGTTTGAATGTTCCCTGAGGAAATATTCTGGAAGAATGGCTCAGAGACACTGTGGCATGCTTGTGTTGCCAGACAGGGGCCTCCAGCCCGCGGGCCCTCCTGCCTCCCGTAGAACTGCCGAGTGTACCGGAGCCGTGTCTGATCCTTGCAGTGTGTGAGCGTCAGTGAATGCAGCTTGCTTTACTTTAACAAGGCCATTGTCTCTGCATGCTTGTTAACCGTTTATGTGCTTCTGTTGCAGTGACCTCTTCAAGTCTTTTCCCATATTTTGATTGATTCTAAGTGTTCCATGTGTCTTGAGGATGTTAACCATTTGTCAGTGAAGGATGTTTACTTTAGAGTGGAGTTGGAGCCTGTTGTGGATTGCATCAGAGTGGATTTAGATCTTAATCTGTTAGGCAGAGATGCCTGTGTGATGAGCATGAACTTGAGTATAGTACGTTACATTGTAAGGCTCTACTCAGTGTATTTATGCGAGAGGAAGAACTTGTACACATAGGTTGCTCACATATGAAAAATATCAAGGAAGAGGAGAGTTTAAAACTTAGGCTGTAGTCATTCTGTTAATTTAGTGTACAGGATGATCAATTACTTGTGTTAAGAAAGTAAGCTACTTAAAATGAGTTAAGTTCAACTTGATTCAGAGTTTGACTGATTTAATGAAATTATTTTATGATTTTTATGACATTTTTAAAGTATATTTATCAAAATTTAGTCAAGTATATTAGTCTTACCTAAATATTTAGTTTTCAACTTATTATTCTACAGTTGACTCACTGTAGGAACTTTGGGAGCTGTTTCCTTTTGCAGCCTTTCAGTTGTTAAAGAATCATGCCGTGTGAGTTCTTCAAGACTTACGGGGTCACAAAGAGTTGGACATGATTGAGTGACTGAGCATGCATACATAATTTGAAGACAGATTTTTGCTAAAGTATATTCAGTTCTTTATTTCTTGTGGTTGCAATGCTGTATCACTTATTTAATCTCTTTGAGATAGAGAAACCTTGTAGAAATAACTGAAATGTATTTTAGTTTTATTAATGAATACTCAATTAAGTTCTGTAAACTCAACTATACAGTTTTAATTAGGAGTTTCTGCCTAGTTCAGCGGTTTAGTTTGTACCGAGAGAAACTATCTGTGGTAATTAGACCAGGGCAGGGCAGAGCTGCTCAGGGTTCGGGAGCGGCTGGAGGCCCCGCGCCGTGTGAGTCCGGTGAGAGCAGCCTGCCTGTCTCTGATGTAATACCTGCTGTGTCTTGTTGCTCCCCCTCTCCCCACAGTGAGAATTCTCGCCTCGCCGCCGAGGTCTACAAAGACATGCCTGAGACCAGCTTTACGCGAACCATCTCCAACCCCGAGGTGGTCATGAAGCGACGGCGGCAGCAGAAGCTGGAGAGGAGGATGCAGGAGTTCCGGAGCTCGGACGGGCGGCCGGACTCGGGTACGGGACCCGCGCCGCGCCCGCTTATCCCTGACGCCAGTGCTGCCGTCTAGTGACGCGCCTGACGCGCGCCGTC
>SNSB01003849.1:1650201-1666737 GCA_012922965.1 Capreolus pygargus | reverse complement strand
TCTAGTGACGCGCCTGACGCGCGCCGTCATCTAGTAACGTGCCTGATGTGTGCTGTGCCCGCTACTGCGCTTGACGTGAGTGCTGCCGTCTAGTGACGCGCCTCACGCGCGCCGTCGTCTAGTGACGCGCCTGATGTGTGCTGTGCCCGCTACTGCGCTTGACGCTATCCTGCCGTCTAGGGACGCGCCTGACCTGGGCCGCTCCCTCTGCTGTGCTTGACGGGCCCCGCGCCGCGCCCGCTTAACCCTGACGCGAGTGCTGCCGTCTAGTGACGTGCCTGACGCGAGTGCTGCCGTCTAGGGATGCGCCTGACGCTGCTCTTGACGCGAGTGTTGTCTAGTGACGTGCCTGATGTGTGCGAATAAGTATGGTAAAGTCACAAGTTAGTTATTGAGTAGTTTCACTTGTTAGGAAATAGTAGATGATCGTTTGTTTCAGAAAGTTTGTGTTAGAAGGCTGTGTCACTGATGCGGCATTTGCTGAAAATGTCCGACCTGGTATGTCGTCACCTCTGGTTCTCCTACAGGGTCACGTTGAGATGCTTCAGAGTCAGGCATTGTCAGCCTTTCCTGTGACGATTAGGGCCCTTAAGAACTGAGTCTTCATTATGTGTTTTATGGGAATTGTAGTGTCGGTGACTCAGAAAACTAGGGGCTGAGAGACTTATTATTCTATAAATAATTTAATAGGTGGCTTTTGAGACCTATCCTGTCTTGTTCCAGCAGGGATTTGAAATGACTTTAAAAAATATGCATTGCAAAAGAAGGAGAAAGAAGAGAGGAACTACAAAGATGAGGAAGGAAAAATGTAAAAGGGTTAGGAAAAACGTGGGGAAAGTGCAAGCTAGGGGCTTATCAGTAGAAAGCTTCCACTCTAGCCCAGGCCTCAAATCCAGGTGGTTGCTCTGAGAGCGGAGTAGAGGGTCCACGTGAGGGGGCTGCGGTTGGAAGCGGACATGAGTGCAGTCCTGGAAGGGCTGACTGACTAAGCTGTCATGGATGGCGGCCTTAAGGAGAGAAAGGAGGGGTAAGCGCCAGCAGAGGGAAGGAAGGGAGCCAGCACCTGGTGGGGCTTTTCTGAGGAGGGGAGCCCTTCAGGATGACACCCTGTTTGCAGCTGGATGGCTGTGGGTCTGCAGGGTGAAGGGACGTCTGGAGGGGAAGCCGGATTCACTTGTGTGTCTTGGGAGGAGCTGCCAGCTTGGTGACTGAGAACCAGTCAGCAGTGTCACTGGGCATGCAGGAGACTTGGTGCAGGTAATACAGACCTGGAAGGAAGGCCGTTGCTGAGGGGTAGACAGAGGAAACAGGAAAGACCTCTGGAGGATGAGGAGGAGAAACAGCAAACATCCAGGAGAGGAGAGCTTGTCTGCTCAAGGGATGGTTGGGGTCCCAAGGAACCTGTGCAAACTTCCAGGAAACCCTGAGAAACCAGAGATTGTTGGTAGAACAGCTGTTTGTGTTAATACTAAGACAGACAAATAGAGTAAGTTGAAGTGTTCTGTCAGTCTGTTTCTAATAAGTAACTTAGAGAAACGTATCTCTATAATCTCCATGTCTGCTGGGTTGGTGTGGTGATGTCACAGCTGGAAGGTCCCTGAGAGGAACGCAGAATCTGTCATTCTCCTGTCTCTTAGCCTCAGGGTGCTCCCCCAGGCTCTCATGAGGAGCTCACACACACTGTCCGACTCCCTTCACAGCAGGTCAGAAGTCATCACTTGTAGCAGGCTTGGGCTCTGCACCTTGGAGAGTATTTTTAGCACTCAGGTGTATTTACTCTCTGATGCCTCCCAAGTGTGAGTGACCTCAGAATGCCCGTGGGGTCAGCCCTTCTTCCTGTGAACAGCCTTGGGAGCCACGTGTGCTGCCCTGGATCCTTCCTCTCTGTGGGCCACGCTTGTACATCTTCCCAGTGGGGGAATGATCCTCCCTTAGCTTTAGAACTGAAACGTGTGTTTACACAGACGGGTTATAGTTGCCAGCAGGAGTTTTAAAATATTAGCTTCTCTCCTGTCTCTCTCTCCTCAGGGATTAGGGAGGTGTGTGTTTCTGTTATGCTGATTCTGTGGTATTATGCTTTTACAGTGAAAACGTCTTAAATCAGACTGTAGCCGTTTGTTTGTCTGTTGACCTGTCCCTGGATGAGTTGAGTGTTAGGCTCCCTGGTGCTGTTGTGTTCCCGTCAGGCCCTCTCCCCATGCCTGCTCAGATCAGCTTCGTATAGTCAGGGGCTCACCTACAGGCATGTGCGTGTGAATGAGTGCGTTAGCATCTTGTATTTGTATCCCTTTATCGTTATTGCTGCCCCCACTTTCTTGTCGTTTGTTTGCATGAATTGTCTTTTTCTGTCCCCTCATTTTCTTTCAGTTTGTGTCTTTAGCTCTGAAGGAAGTTTCTTATACGCAGCATGTGGATGGTTCTTGTTTTTTACCTAATCAGCCGTCCTGTGCTTTTTGATTGTAACATTTAGTCCATTGCCATTCGAAGTAATTACTGATAGGTATGTACTTACTGCCATGTTATTACTCAGTTTCCGCTCGTGCATGTAGCTTTCCTCCGTTCATTTCTTTGTTTCTTCCCTTGTGTTCTGTGGATTTTCTTTAGTGGTGTTCTCGTGTTTCCTTCTTTGTAGTGTTTGTGTTTATTGTAGGTTTTTGTGGGCACATACATCCATATACATTGGTCTGTACCTACTTGTGTTAAACTAACAGTCGTTTAAGTTCAGACACATTCTAAAAGATCTACATTTTTTCCTTCCCCTTCTTGGTAGTTTTCCCCCCTTAATTTCTACCCTTTACAAGCAGTTGAAAGCCTGTGACAGTGACCGGTCCATGCTGTGTCCTCACTGTTGAGCTGGGCGGGGGCACTTCATCCCCATGAGTCTGTAGATAGCTTGCCTCCTGGCCCATGTCAGCAGGTCTGCATTCTCGTGCTGGCCTGGACTTGCTGACTATCTTAGGAGACCAGCATTATTTTATTGTTGTCGAGTTGTCATGATTCAGTGTGTGCCAGACTTGTGTGCAAAGGGTGCGAGCAGCATTCAGTAGCCAGAATGACTGCATTAGAATTCAGCAGACTCGGGGAGTCACAGAAGTTTAGAGTGTGCGTCGAAGTGCACAGGTCTTTATTCTCACTCTGTAATTCAAAGGTGGGACAAGAAGCCCAAGGAAACGTGCCCCCACCTCCAGGTCCCCTGGCATGGGGGCATGGTGCCTTGCCTGACTTGCACACCTGCCCCAGGAGTCTTTCATCTAGACTTAAAATTGTAGGGCTTAAAAATCTTGTAAGTAGAAAGCAAATTATGACACCAGAAATGCAATAATACAACATATAAAAGAGTCCATTAAAGAGAAACATACAAAGAAGAAAACCTCAGGGTATCCAAATTACTCTGCTCTAGTTCACTATTTTTCCTCCCAAATGAGTTCACAGGTAGAAGGGACAGGTTTCGGATTGTTGGTCAGCAAGTGGAGGAACTGGGAAAGGTCAGTGTCTAGCTCGGTACCGGTGAGGAAGTGGGAAAACAGGCGAAGAAGGTGTAGCGCTGAGGCCGCTCCAGGGTCTCCTCCTTTCCATCCTTTACCGAGAGCGGGTATGAAAGCCACGTGGGCCCGAGGGGAGGACACACACAGCCTTGCCGCACAGAACTGTTCCTTACTCACTGGCTAAGGGTCCCTGGGCCAGCATGGCCCTGACATGAATGTCCTTTAACAGGAAGTGGGGCTGCAATCTGTGTACAGCTCTCTGTTGTTGGAGTAAAATAAAAGTTGTGCGTAAAGATGTCAAACTTTTTTTTTTTCAGGTGGAACATTGAGAATTTACGCAGATAGTTTAAAACCAAATATTCCCTACAAGACGATCCTGCTGTCCACTACAGACCCTGCAGACTTCGCTGTGGCAGAAGCCTTGGAGAAGTATGGCCTGGAGAAGGAGAACCCCAGGGACTACTGCATCGCCCGTGTGAGTGCTCCCAGGTCACGTGGGCCCAGATTTGGCACTCCTGTGGACAGATGTGCTTTAGATGGAGTCGAATGTAGGCTGACTTTCTCCCTGCTGTATCATTAGAATCTAGTAAACTGAGACTGTGCATGCACATGTATAAAAGACAACATTCTCCCTCCATTACAAAAGTAGTTTGTGTTTCTATTTGTTATAAACTTAAGTATAAAAAGACAAATTGAAGAAGGTAAAAATTCTCTGTAGTTCTAGTACCAAAGGATAAGCGCTGTTTACATTTTCATACATCCCCTTCTGATTTTTATTTAGCACATATACTAATATATAGGTAACAATTTTAGTAAAATCTGCTTTAGTGATTTTTTTCTTACCTAACGACTCAACATTTTAATAAATTTTGGTTTGCTATTTGTTACTAACCAACATTTTGTGATAGACTTGGTTGCTATCCATAATTTCTTGGAGATAAAGATTGTGTCTTTGACCCTCATTCTCAAGAAATAACAGTGAAATTTTATACCTCAGAATTGATTTGCTTACACTAAGTAAAATCAAGCAGATTTTTTTCTTGTAAGACAAACTTTCTGGTAAATCCTTCACCTTTAAGTCAGTCCCAAGTAGGTACTAGCTTCTTTGTAACCATTATTTCTGTCAGAATCACATTGAAAGTAGATTTTAAAAGGTATCCTCCTTTCTTTTATCTTAGCGATTGATTGTTAAATAATCAAAGGGTGGTAGTCTTAGTTCGTCCTCCCACAGGATTATTTAGGAATAATTAAAGTGCAGTATGTTACATGTATTAAAGTTCATAGCACTGTCAGCTTTGGCAAGTCAGCACAGTGACCCCCTCAGAAGCTTCCTTGTGCCTCTATTTCTACTGTGTGTTTCATTATGTGGGTGTGTCATAGTTTGTTCATCCATCACCTGTTGATGGAATTTGTGTTGTTTTCAGTTTTCATTTTTTAACTCCTAGAGTAAAACTGCTGTGAGCATTCACTGCAGGTCTTCTTGTAGAAGTACTTCTCTTCTTGAGTAAAGACTCAGGAGAGGGCTCAGTCCCACAGGAGGCACATGTGTGCTTGTCCAGCGTGGCTGTACCACTTACACCCCTACACACGTAGACGAGAGGTCCCGCTGACGTGTCCAGTGTGGATATACCACTTAGACCTCCACACACACGTAGACGAGAGGTCCCGCTGACATCTCCAGTGTGGATATACTACTTAGACCTCCACACACACGTAGACGAGAGGTCCCGCTGACGTGTCCAGTGTGGCTGTACTACTTACACCCCCACACACGTAGACGAGAGATCCCGTTGACGTGTTCAGCATGGTTATACCACTTACACCTACACACACATAGATGAGAGATCCCGTTGACGTGTCCAATGTGGATATACTACTTAGACCTCCACACACGTAGACGAGAGGTCCCGCTGATGTGTCCAGCGTGGATATACCACTTACACCTCCACACACACGTAGTCGAGAGATCCCGTTGACGTGTTCAGCATGGCTATACCACCTACACCTACACACGCATAGACAAGAGATCCCATTGACGTGTTCAGCATGGTTATATCACTTAAACCTCCACACACACGTAGACAAGCGATCCCGTTGATGTGTTCAGCATGGTTATACCACTTATACCTCCACACACACGTAGACGAGAGGTCCCATTGACGTGTCCAATGTGGATATACTACTTACACCTCCACACACGTAGACGAGAGGTCCCACTGGTGTGTCCAGCGTGGATATACCACTTACACCTCCACACACATGTAGACGAGAGGTCCCGCTGATGTGTCCAGCGTGGTTATACCACTTACACGTCCACACACACGTAGACGAGAGATCCTGTTGACATGTTCAGCATGGATATGCCACCTACATCTCCACAGACACGTAGACTAGAGATCCCGTTGATGTGTTTAACAAAGCTATACCACTTATTCCTACACACACGTAGACGAGAGAGCCCGTTGACGTGTCCAGCATGGGTATACCACTTACACCTACAGACACATAGACAAGAGATCCTGTTGCTCTCTCTGTACCCATCTTTCATTTGGTCGATCATCTTACCGGTTAGCCATTCTGATGGGTGTAGTTGTATCTCACTGTGGAAAAATCTTACATTTCCCTGATGATCTAAGTAGTCCTACGTGTGATACATAGGCTGTGAATGTTTTTTCCCAGTCTGTGGCTTGGCTTGCCTTTTCATTTTTAAAGTGGTATCTTTCAATGGTTAAAATTGTTAAAGTCTAACTTGCTAATGTTTATCATTTATATTTTTTTATTCTATATGAGAATTTGCTTCCTCCAAGGTTGTGAACACTTTTACCTGTGTTTTATTTTAGGAGTGTCATAGCTTTAGGTCTTACATTGGGGCTGAATGTTCCGTTTCAAGGTAATGTCTGTGTATGGTATGAGGTTAGAGTCGCTTCTGTGCAGACACCCAGGTGACCCGGTGCTTTGGCACCTTTGTGGAAAATCAGTTGGCTATATATATATTTGGTTCTAATTCTGGAATCTGATGTTTTGTTTATATATCTTGTATCTTTTTGCCAATATCAAACTATATTGATTACTGTAGATTATGGTAAGTCTTTTAAAATCATATAAAGTCCCTATTGCACTTTTTCCTTTTGCTTTAATAGATTGCTTTGGTTATTCTAGCTTATTTGCATTTACACATAAGTTTTAGAATCAGCCTATCGATTTCTACTTAAAACTAGCTGGAATTGTGGGTGGATTTGCACTGACTGTGTAGACGACTCAGAACCCCAGCAATGTTCAGTCTTTCGAGCTGTGAGCTGAGTGCTGTCTGCTCTGAGCTCTCAGCAGTGCTGGTAGTGTTGCTACAGAGGGAGTTAAATAAGAGGCCTTGCTTGAGTTTTATGGCTTTTTTCTTTTTGTTGTAAAGCTGAGAATCTATATTCTGTTGGAAGAATCATTTGCTAGGTCTATAATTTTATGAATAAAGCCCAATTTTCAGCTGAAAATAGACAAGAAGACAGACATTTTTGCCCCACTGAGATGACAGTAGAGGGATAAGAACCCTGTGTAAGTGCTCAGGGACAGGGGAGCGAGAGGAGATGGCAGGGGTTGTGGACACAGTCCTCCCAGCCGAGTGCCCACCAGCTCTGACGCTGCTTAGCTTCCGAGCCCAGGCGTGCTCAGGGTTCTGTGGCCGTAGACACAAATGCAATTCTGAAGACCTGAAGGAGGCATGACCTGCAGAGGGGCCTGCGTCCCAGCCCAGGGAGACCCAGGAGTGCGGGGCTCCAGCACGTCCCCAGGCAGCATTGAAAACCGTTTGAAGACAGGTTGTCCTGGAAGTTGTTTCAGGGAGCAGCCTCCACCAGCCTGCACCCCCCGTTCTGACTGCCCTGTCAGCTCCCCTTCTGAAGGCCGTGATCACACTGCGGGATTGGGGGTCCTGGCACAGCAAGGTCTTCACAACAAGCCGGGGGGTGGGGTGGAGGGAGGCTGTGTCCTGAGTACCAGCAGCCAGAAGATGAGCGATTCCTTCCAGACAGTGCCGGCTCTCAGGGAAGAGCAGTCTGTATGTACTCTGACCTTTGGACATCCTGGTTCACTAGTGGCCACCCTCCCCAGAACCACCCGCTCTCCCTGGACTCACCGTCAGCGTGAGAGGACAACCCAGACTCAACAGATGTCGGAAAATGCCTTTAAAGTGAAAGACAGACCAACCCAAGCAGATGAGAGAACCTGAGATAAAAGAGACAAAGTAGATGGAACAAAGCTGAGGCTTGAGACTGAAGGGCTGGCCGGCGCTTGGGGGAATGGACCAGAGTGCTGGGGGAGGAGCCTGCAGAGGAGGGCCGGGGGTGAAGTGTTAGCAGGAGGCCGAGAGGCGGCGTGAAGGATGTCTGCAGAGGACAGAGAGACAGGAGATAGGGAAATGGAGGATCTCCTGACGGAGGGTCAGGTGCAAGGAGCAGCAGGAAGTGGAGAGAGAGGAATAACACTAGTGTGTCTCCCAGACCTGAAGGAGTTGGGGTTTTTCGGTCCTTTTTCCTCATACTTGTGGTTAATAGCTGCTGTGGAAAGTGTCTGAGGATAAAAGCAGTAAAGCAGTGCTGTGAATAGAGTCTGCACTGCTGAACAGAGGCCTGACCCTTTTCCACCTGGGCCTATGAGGCTGTGACCCTGAAGGCTGGAGCTAGCCCCCACTGTCTAACTCTTGGGGCTGAGGCTCAGGTGTCTGCCAGGGGAGCGTTTTTAGTGTGTGTAAGTCTGATCAGTGATTCTCAGTTCCATGAAGCTGCATTTGACAGACTGTGTGGTAGTAGACTTCATGATGTGTTTTTTCCTTTCCTTAATTTCCGCCTGATTTTATTGATGAAAAAGAGAAAATGAAAGAGCACCTTAGTCAGAGTCATGAAGTTATAAAATACTTTCTTTGGGCTTTTTCTGACAGTCTCTTTGAAATCATTTGATGATTTCTGTTGAGGGTCCCGTAGTTTGGGGTTTTTGTTCTAAATACTATGTTCTTGAGCATTTTTTTCTTTTTTTCCCTGCTAGTTTAGGCAGAATGAGTTAGGGGTGATGATTGCTTTGAGCCTTAAGTTAGAAATCCTTTGCTCTCTTGCCATCTTACTGGTCGTGTGATATGAGGCTCTTTCATATTCATTCAGTCATCTGTTGTGTCTCTTCAGTAGTTATTCAGTGCATAGGTAGGTTCCTCTTCCTTGTTAGATACTATGCTAACTGTGTTAGATTCTGTGTCAGGTCAAAGCTAAGACCTGCCTTCAAAAGAGTTCATAGTAAAGGGAGACAGGCGGAGAATGAGAAATGTAGGCGGTCTGCGCGAGCACGGTGGTCAGGGAAGGCTCCCTGGAGGAGTTGTCCCCGAGCTGAGGGGTAAGAGGGGGCACTCACTGGACCCCAAAGCTGGGGGGGCGCCTTGCAGGTGCAGTGCAGCATGGGGTCTCATGGCCTAGCGGAGAATCCGGAGAGGTTCCGAGGGACTTGCTCTCTGAGGCCACTTGGCAGAGTGTGAGACTGAAGAGACAAGTGCGAATCAGACCCTGGAGCAGCGTGCGTTCCAAGCCCAGGATGCTACATTTAGTACAAGACACCAAGAGGAAATATCAGTTACCTTAGTGTAAGGGTGTGTTGTATTAGTAATAAACTTGTCTTTTTATGGTAATTTATAGCAGTGTAAAGAGAAGTTTTACAGTTCTGTAGACATCCAAGTCACTTGGTATACGCACATATGATGTAAATGGGCACAGTGTCTCTTGTAACATTACTGAATTAACTCGAGGTTGAAAACAATCTCCAGGTGCCAGTGACTGGCTTTGTTTTCTGTAGTCACATGTTGGTTGGTGTTGAGAGATGGGCTGGAACTCAGCAGGGCATTGGAGACTGAGCCCTGGTCACTGGCTCTTTTCTCTCTGTTATGGGTGGTTTTCTCTAATGATTAAGAAAATTGCTTGCTGTTAAAACGGAATAAAAAGTAATACAGTGCTATAGATGTGTGAGTATCGTGCATGCAGTACCTTAAAGCCCTTGTTGAATGAATGGTTGTGTACTGCATCTAAACTATCTGATTATAATTTAATCATAATATGAATTTTGTATAAGAAAAGGAAGCTGGTCTCTTCTGCAGCTGCTCTGTGATGGTTCTCCTGCAGAGGATGTTAGATGAAACTGCCTTGTTAACACCCGTGTGATAGTGGAAGGTAGGCTGTGGACAAGTGGGTCTGTAATGATGCAGTCATCTTTCTTGAAGAACCTCCTACAGGTTGAGCTTTGCAGGCAGTCCTGCCGACAGAGCATGTCAGGGAGCAGACCTGACTAGCGTTTGGGGCGGGACAGAGGGGCAGGCCAGTAACAGCAGTCTGGTCAGCTGGCTGAGGTTTTTATTGGAAACTTTTCCCTCACTTTTGTCCATGTTTTTCAGGATTGTTTATAGTGTTGGGAAAATTCAGTTCTACAATGACTTTTTCTTTTTATTTCCTCAAAAACAAAAAATTCTTCTAAATACCCACTGATTCACTTTTGGGTGTAGTCACAGTTAATTGTTATTCCCTCTTAGGTCATGCTTCCTCCTGGAGCCCAGCATTCTGATGAAAAAGGTGCTAAAGAAGTTATCCTTGACGATGATGAGTGTCCTTTACAGATCTTCAGGGAATGGCCAAGTGACAGAGGTAAAGAGAGATCATGTTTGTTAAAGAATTAGCTCTGGGATACGTGATAGGTTAGTGTCTAACCTGGCGGAAGAGGCAGGAGGTGTGCGTGGCCATGTCTCTTGAGGACTGTGCGCTGGGCCGTCTCCCACCTCCTTCCGGGACTTGCTGGGGGCAACTAGCTGGGGCCTCCTAGCTGGTCCCCTCTTCCTGAGGCCGCTCTGTGCCAGGTGGGTCTGGCAGGGGGCCGGCACAGACTGTCACACAGCAGCAGGGCCACTGTGTCCTGCAGAAGGCGGACCAGAGCACCTTGTCAGGTCATGAGGGGCTGTCACCTGTTGGCACCTGGTTCCTTCCCTGCTGACCAGACAGACTGGTGACGTGTGGACAGGCTCGTCGTAATAGGGAAGATAACTTCAACCCTAAATGCTGTCTAATCCTTTAGTCATTTTGTATAAGGAATCCAGACCTTTCCACCACTGACAATTTCTCCTGATTATTTCGGAGCGGTGAGGGCATAAAGGTGCGTTTCTGATGAGAGAACAATTTTCTTGCTTTCAGATATGCTTCTTTTTTTTTTTTTTTGATATTCAAATACATTTTTTTTTTTTTAGGTTTTTTTTTTTTATTTGTAGTGAATTCTGTCATACATTGAAATGAAAAGGCCTTGGGCTCACATGTCTTCCCCATCCCGATCCCCCCTCCCACCTCCCTCCCCACCCGCTCCCTCCAGGTCCTCCCAGAGCACCAGGTCCGAGCGCTTGTCTCATGCATCCAACCTGGGCCGGTAATCTGTTTCACCCTTGACAGTATACATGTTTCGATGCGGTTCTCTTGAAACATCCCGCCCTCGCCTTCTCCCACAGAGTCTAAAAGACTGTTCTATAAATCTGTGTCTCTTTTTCTGTTCTGCATATAGAGTTATCATTAACATCTTTCTAAATTCCATATATATGTGTTAGTATATTATAATGGTCTTTATCTTTCTGGCTTACTTCACTCTGTATAATGGGCTCCAGTTTCATCCATCTCATTAGAACTGATTCAAATGAATTCTTTTTAATGGCTGAGTAATATTCCATGGTGTATATGTACCACAGCTTCCTTGTCCATTCGTCTGCTGATGGGCATCTAGGTTGCTTCCATGTCCTGGCTATTATAAACAGTGCTGCGATGAACATTGGGGTGCACGTGTCTCTTTCAGATCTGGTATCCTTGGTGTGTATGCCCAGAAGTGGGATTGCTGGGTCATATGGAAGTTCTATTTCCAGTTTTTTAAGAGATCTCCACACTGTTTTCCATAGTGGCTGTACTAGTTTGCATTCCCACCAACAGTGTAAGAGGGTTCCCTTTTCTCCACACCCTCTCCAGCATTTATTGCTTGTAGACTTTTGGATAGCAGCCATCCTGACTGGCGTGTAATGGTAATGGATTGGAAGAATCAACATTGTCAAAATGGCCATACTACCCAAAGCAATCTACAGATTCAATGCAATCCCTATCAAGCTACCAACAGTATTTTTCACAGAACTAGAACAAGTAATTTCACAATTTGTATGGAAATACAAACAACCTCGAATAGCCAAAGTAATCTTGAGAAAGAAGAATGTAACTGGAGGAATCAACCTGCCTGACTTCAGATTATACTACAAAGCCACAGTCATCAAGACAGTATGGTATTGGCACAAAGACAGATATATAGATCAATGGATCAGAATAGAAAGCCCAGAGATAAATCCACGAACCTATGGTCACCTTATCTTCGACAAAGGAGGCAAGGATATACAATGGAAAAAAGATCCTCTTTAACAAGTGGTGTTGGGAAAATTGGTCAACCACTTGTAAAAGAATGAAACTAGAACACTTTCTAACACCATGCACAAAAATAAACTCAAAATGGATAAAAGATCTAAATGTAAAACCAGAAACTATAAAACTCCTAGAGGAGAACATAGGCAAAACACTCTCCGACATAAATCACAGCAGGATCCTCTATGACCCACATCCCAGAATATTAGAAACAAAAGCAAAAATAAACAAATGGGACCTAATGAAACTTAAAAGCTTTTGCACAGCAAAGGAAACTATAAGCAAGGTGAAAAGACAGCCCTCATATTGGGAGAAAATAATAGCAAACGAAGCAACAGACAAAGGATTAATCTCAAAAATATACAAGCAACTCCTCCAGCTCAACTCCAGAAAAATAAATGACCCAATCAAAAAATGGGCCAAAGAACTAAACAGGCACTTCTCCAAGGAAGACATACAGATGGCTAAGAAACACATGAAAAGATGCTCAACATCACTCATTATCAGAGAAATGCAAATCAAAACCACAATGAGGTATCAGATATGCTTCTTAAGCTGACTGTTGCTCAGTGGAGGGCCTTCGCGTTGATGAAGACGTGAAAACTTACTGCCAGTTAATCCTGACATATTTGAATGTAGATTGACACTTTTAAACTGCACTTGCTTAGTAGTTTTTCTTGACAGTATGAAGTTAAACTTTATTAAAGTCAAATTGCTCTTAATTGTGAGTTAATTCAGTTGAGTTAAGAATATATGTGTATATGTGTTGATGTGCGCCTATATTACTACATGTGTTTATGGATGTATTGATCATAGGGTCGTTTGCCAATAGAAGCAGTTATTGTGAAATAGGTTGTTTTTCAAGCATATAGCATGTTTGCATAATTGTTAATATAAAATGCTTTGGGGAAGTTGCTTACTAGAGTTTTCAAGGACACAAAGTTAAATTGCGTGAGCTTTTCTTAATTGTGCCTTGGGCAGTGTTGTGCAGTGCTAAGTTGCTTCAGTCGTGTCCGACTCTTTGCACCCCTATGGACCGTAGTCCTCCGGGCTCCTCTGTCCATGGGATTCTCCAGGCAGGAATACTGGAGTGGGTTGCTGTTTTCTCCTCCAGGGGATCTCCCCAGCCCAGGGGTCGAACCAAGTCTCCTGCATCTGCTGTATTGGCAGGTGGATTCTTCACCACTTAGAGCCACCTTGGGAGATGTGAAATTGCATTTTCTTGATGAACCTTGGGCAGTTGATGGTCGATCAGCTGTCCATCAATATTCACTTGACTTGGTTGATAACTTACAGTGTTTCTCTTCTAGGGATTTTAGTCTTTCAGTTGAAGAGGAGGCCGCCAGACCACATCCCAAAGAAAAGTAAGAAGCACGCGGACGGGAAGCCCCTGCAGGGGAAGGAGAGAGCCGATGGGTCGGCCTATGGCTCTGCGCTGCCTCCCGAGAAGCTGCCCTACCTCGTGGAGCTGAGCCCGGGTGAGTGGCCACACTGGGCGTGCTGCGCTTGTGGTGAATGTTACTCGAATAGCCTGTCTTTTGCTTGACATCCTTTTTTTTTTCCAGACTGTTTATTTTTTTATGTAGCATCATAAGATGGTATTTATTAAAAGTCAAAAAACCTTAAGATCATAGGATATGTATATTCATGCATAAGAATAAACTTCACATGCACAAAAATGGGTATTGGAAAACAAAATCTTACATAGTGAATATAGAGAGTTTTTGAGTCGTTTAAATGATCTACTCCCTTAAAAAAATTTTTTTTCCAAAAACAACCTTGTAAAATACTTAAGCTACTAAAAATCAGGAAACTCAGGACATATTCTTCTCAGGACAGATTTTCTAGAGGCAGGTGTGTGTGTATGTGTCACACTTGCTCAGTGCATGAAAGTCCTAAAGAATGTCCGTGAACTTAGCTGTGTGTCTAAGAAGCCCATGTGTAAGAGGAAGGATATGTGCTTAGTTTTAAATGATAATAGACTGAGTTCATATTTGGGTCAGCCTTCCAAATGGTGTGTTTGTTGAGCTCTCTCACAAAGTTAAAGCAGTTACAAGTTAGCCACCAGGTAGAGAAATGCATTGACTTTCTTAAAATGTCTTACACACACACACATACACATGTCATTGTTATATAATGTACTTAATCTGCTCACATACTTGATACATGTGTGACACATGTATCATTCAGCTAAACTGCGTCATATCTATTTGTTTGGTTAAAATGGTGCCGTGTGACCTGTACCGTAAAATGCTGTCAAGAACAGAGTTGACCCTCCCACCCAGAGCTTCTTTTAAATGAAGCCTAGTAAGTAATCCTAGAAAAAGTTAGCTAAAAGCAAACTGTTATATAGATAGCCTGTGGATCCTTGGGCAGGAAGTATGTTTTGCTCTTTGATTCCTGAGTATTTATTTTTGCTTACAAAATTATGGCTCACTAATGATGGGCCATGGTCCCTTGGTGTCCGCTGGGTGGTGTGGTGTTGATACAGGGAAAATGGCAGCTATTTTGACTGACAGTGTAGTTTATAGTCTGTGGCCCTGTGCTGCAGGCCGTAGCTTCTACGTCTGAAGGTTTTTTAAAATTAATTAGCTGTTTGTGGGGAAACGTGAGTATTGCTCTGTCTCTGAGTTCTCTGGCTGAAAAGTTCATGGACACTTTGGTTTGGAAACCTGGCGTGTCTGGCGTCTGGGTGTGAGGATTGGTTCTCAGATGTGTGCAGCAGTGCACGGGGGCTGGGAGACAGCCATTGGTTTTGGAACTTAGTCTTCAGGGTCTTTGGGCATTGGGTCTGTCCTTTAAAATTTTGCATTACGTGCTGGAAATTAATGATTATTTTCTCCCAAACCAAAATGCTTGAAAATAGTATTAGCCCAGAGAGACTTGATGACAGCAGCTGACATAGAATGGTTTTGAAATGAAGAACAGCAAGTTGACTTGGGTGTGAGCAGAGGCAGGATGACGAGTGCTTCCCGAGGGCTTCTTAGGTGTCGGACGCTGCTCTGGGCCTTGGAGGTGGAGCAGCAGCAAGTCAGATTAAACCCCTGACCTTGGGACTCACGTTTTGGCGAGAAGTGCTGTTTTGACTGCTTATGTCATGCTTACCGTCTCCCAGGTCATGAAATGCGTAGAACTGTTCTGTAGGTGTAGAGGGATGGGTGGTAGGTCCTGCACAGATGTCGCTGTGTCCTGCTTGCCACCAGACGCTGGCAGTGTGCATCATGCACTTGTTAGTGCCCTGGCCTCTGCTACCTCCAGTCAGGGTCACGAGGCTGCCGCCAATGCCTGGGCAGTGGGCACAGAGGAGCCAGAGTCTCACTGCCCTTGTGCAATTCGCTGTCTCAGCCTGAGCGGGCGGGCGTCGTGCACCCGGGGGTCTGCTGCCCTGCCAGGCTCGGGGCCATGGGGGAGCCTCTCTGCTCACAGAGGCCACGCTCACCGGGGGGCTTCTCACCCCAGAGCCGGTCTCCCCAGAGCTCCGTGACCTGACGGTGCCGCCGCGCACTGACATGGTCTGCGTGTGGAGTGAGAGGGCGTTTGCCGCC
The DNA here is from genome assembly GCA_012922965.1 of Capreolus pygargus. Classification (NCBI taxonomy): domain Eukaryota; kingdom Metazoa; phylum Chordata; class Mammalia; order Artiodactyla; family Cervidae; genus Capreolus; species Capreolus pygargus. The sequence continues at coordinate 1,651,257 of SNSB01003849.1, read as the reverse complement.
TGCCAGTGGATGCTGGCGGGTCGGGGGTGCGGACCGCGTCGCCGTGTGTCAGCCAGCACGTGTCCTTGGCGGGGGGGTCGGGGGCGGGGGAGCTGAGGCCCGCGGGTATTGTCCAGGCTCCTGAGATGTGGGTGGACGCTTCCACTGTCTTCTGGAGGGACGGGGGTAGCGAGTCATGTTGCTCTCTGGGCGGAAGCGCCCGGCTGCTCTGGGCAGGGTGGGGGCCTCTGTGCTGGACTAACTGCTGCCCGCCTCAGGCACTCACCTGTTGTCTCAGTGTCTCCCTAACAGCGGGCCTCAGTCGCTCACACCCGGCCGCGCGGAGCACGGCTGTCGTGTCCGCGCCCCGGGCTCGGGCGGCGTGCTTTTCCCACGGACAGTCGCCCCTGCAGCTCACCCTCTCCTGTCTCTCCCCCACGCCTTCCGCATGGCCTCTGTCCTGCTGCGGCCTTCACCTGGGTGCCGTGCATGTCTCCGACCCCAGGGAGAAGGAACCACTTTGCCTGCTACGGCTATCACACTTCTGAAGGTAACGCTTTGCTTCCTACCACTTTCTTAACTAGAGCACTAATCGCCTCATGGGCAGAATAATGTGAACTGACCACATGCATGATGTGTTCATTTTTCAATTAATATAAGTAACGTTTCCTAAGAGTTTAATGTCCTTTCATTTTATATGTATCTAGTAATTGTTCCATATCCAGAATGCATTTAGAAGAAGCTTGTTTTGCAGAAATTTCCAGTTCCTTTGTTCAGGATAAGTTTTAAGTGAGAATTGGAGTGAGGAAGGGAGAGAGCTGTTTTCTTGACCTTCAACTCCCCTCTCCCCCAAGACAGTCAAGAAGAGGGGGCGAGGCGGAGGAGGAGGAGATGGACGGGGAACAGACAGCCTGAGAACCAGGGCCAGAGAGAAGGGGCCTGGGCAGAGAGGTGGGGCACGGTCTGTGGGGAGGGCTACGTGTGTGATACCCCAGGGGGCTGCAAAGGAGGAGCCCGCCGGCCAGCGGGGGCCACTCACGCCTGGGCCCTGGAGGGACCCTCAGCGGGGGCCACTCA
>SNSB01003849.1:1629973-1644324 GCA_012922965.1 Capreolus pygargus | reverse complement strand
GGGCCTCCAGCCTCTGCCTGCCCTCGCTCCTTCCTGCCGGTTCCTCAAGCGCGGGGCCTCCAGCCTCTGCCTGCCCTCGCTCCTTCCTGCCGGTTCCTCAGCACGGGGCCTCCAGCCTCTGCCTGCCCTCTCTCCTCGCCACGCCTCTTGTCCAGCGGGGCTGGCTACTAGGCTTTGTGCTGTCTCTCTTCCGATGGTGTTTATGGCATCACTGTCGCAAATGCAGTTCTGTAAGCTGCCTGTGTCCCCTGTTACAGTCAGTCTTTCAGTCTTGCTGGGATGTGTGTCTGTCTGAGAACTCGGCCTCCTGCTGCAGAGAGTCCTGCTTCGAGGGGCTACAGTGTCTAGTCTAGTCACGTCTCCAGATGAGCCGAGATCATGTCAGGGTGGTGCTGCTGTGAAACTCAATCTCTAGTATCTCTTTCCTGCAAAACTAGTGGAAACTGCTTAGTAGTCGATTATACCAGTACTTAACGTGTACATCCATAAGTAGAACAGACTTTTCATTTTTATAAAAATTAGTATTATTCTAATGTTAAACCATAACATAAACTTCTAGGTAAGCAGCTCGTGTATTCTTCTTTACGCACATCTATGTATACTTTTTAAATGAGATATAATTTACATGCTAGTTCAGGTGTGGGATGTACTGATTCAGTATTTGCACGTACATGAAATGGTCACAGTAGATGTAGGCGCTGTCCCTCGCCATCAGAGTTACAGGAGTTTATTTCTTACATGAGCACACTCGGCACTGCCCTCTTAATGACCGCTGAACTCTGGTCACTGCGCTGTGCGATACCCCCTCTCTCTACTCACAAGCCCTCTGCCTCTGGTAACCACCAGTATGTTTGTGTCTACCACCTTGGGTTTTTGGTTATTATTTTTGATACGATTTTTTAAAATTTATTTTTAATTGAAGGATAATTGCTTTGCAACGTTGTGTTGGTTTCCGCCACACGTCAGCATGACTCCGCTGTAGGTGTACATGTCCGCTCCCTCGGAGCCTGCCTCCCCCCGTCCAGGTTGTCGCAGAGCCCGACTTGAGCTCCTGTATCACACAGCAAGTTCCCAGTGTCTGTCCGTCTCTCCTCGAGGGACATGCGTGTTTCTGTGCTGCTCTCGGCAAGCCCCGCCCTCTGCTTCCCCTGCTGCCTCCACAGATCTGTCCTCTGCGTCTCCACTGGGCCCTGCACATGGGTTCCTCAGCACCGGCTTTCCTTTTCTGACATGTACTTCACTCTGTATAATAGCTTCATCCACCTCATTAGTACTGACTCAGAATGCACCCCTTTATGGCTGAGTAATGCCCCGCTGTGTGATGCCCCAGCTGCTTTGCTCATCTGTCTAGGACAGCTAGGTTGTCTCTGTGTCCCAGCTGCTGTAAAAACTGCACGTTGGGGCACGTGTGTCTTTTTCAGTTTTGATTTCCTTAGGGTATATGCTCAGTAGTGGGATTGTTGGGTCATGTGGTAGTTTTATTACTAGATTTTTTTGTTTTTTGTTTTTTTTTAAGGACTCTCCATCAGTTTACATTCCCACCAACAGGGCAAAAGGGTTCTGTTTCCACCACCCCCTCTCCAGCATTTATTGTTTGTAGATTTTTTGAAGATGGCCATTCTAACCATGTGAGATGATACCTCTTTGCATTTCTCTGATAATGAATGAGGTTGAACATCTTTTCATGTCTTTAATAGCCATCTGTATGTCTTCGTTGGAGAAATGTCTCTCCATCCACTTTTTGATTGGGGTTTTTTTTTTTTGTTTTTTTTTTTTCTGGTATAGAGTTGCATGAACAGCTTGTATATTTTGGAGATTAATCCTTGGCCAGCAGTTTCATTTGCTGTTATTTTCTCCCATTTTGAGGGTTATCTTTTCACTTTGTTTATAGTTTCCTTTGCTGTGCAAAAGCTTTTAAGTTTAACTAGGTCCCGCTTGTTTATTTTTGTTTTTATTTCCATTCCTCTAGGACATGGGTCACAGAGGATCTTGCTGTGATTTATGTCAAAGAGTGTCCTGCCTGTGTTTTCCTCTCAGTTTTATAGTTTCTGGTCTTACGTTGGGTAGAATGGACATTTTAGCTATATTAATTCTTCCAGTCCATGAACACAAATATCTAGTATCTTCCATTTATTTATGTCTTCTTCCATTTCTGTGATGAATGTCTTAAAATTTTCAGTGTATTTGTTTTTTACTTCCTAGGTTAACTTTAGGTGTTTTATTCTTTTTGATGCCATTGTAAATTGCAATTGTTTTCCTGGCCGCTCTGGCACCGTTACCAGTGTGTGGAAGCAGCCTCTGTCTATCCCTGCGGGTCCCGCCGCAGCACCCGGGTTTTCCTGGCTGCCGACCACAGGGGCCTCTCTAGTTGGGGCACGTGGCTTCATTGCCCCAAGCCAGGTGGGGTCAATCTTACTTCCCCGACCAGGAATTGAACCCACGCCGAGTGCATTGGAAGGCAGCCTCTTCACCACTGGGCCACCACGGGCGTCCCATGCATAGATGTTGAGTTTTGTGGAATCTTGTTCTGTGTGTGTTGAGATGGTCATGATTTTTCCCTTCCTTTTTGTTAACGTGGTATACCACGTGGATTGACTTGTGAGTGTTGAACCATCTGGCCTTGCTGGGGTCTGTCACCGTTATCTTCGTGAATGAGCGTCTCACTGCACTGTTACATTGGGCTGCTGGTGTTCTGTTGAAGCGTCCACATCTGTGCTCAGCGGGACTGTTGGCCTGAAAGTCTCTTTCCTTGTGGTGTCCCTGCCTTGTTTTTGGCATCAGGGTGATGATGGCTCATACAGTGAGTGTGAAAGTGTTCCCCTGCCCTCTTCTATGTTTTGAAATAGTTTCAGCATTTGTGTTAGCTCTTCTTTAAATGCTTGGTAGAACTCACCAGCGAAGCCATCTGGTCCTAGACTCTAGTTTGTTGGGAGGCCTTTGATTACCAATTCACTCTCCTTTCCAGTGACTAATCTGTTCAGATTTTCTATTTCTTCATGCTTTAGTCTTGCAAGATTTTGCTCCTAGAAATTTACCTGCTTGCTCTGGGCTGCCAGGCGGTGCGTTGCTGTTCACAGTGGTGTGCTCCGATGCGCCTCTGTGGTGTTGGCCGGACTGTCTTTTCTCTCACCCCAGTTGACTGAGTCCTCTCCGTTTCTCTCTGTCGGTCTAGCTGCGGGTTTGCTTTGCTCGCCTTTTAGAAGAGCTGTCTCTGAGGCGCCTTTCCGTCGTCTTTTCAGTCCCTGTCTCACTTATTTACACTCAGTCTTGGTTTGCCGTTCTTATTCTGGTTCCTCAAAGGATGCATGATGTGTGTGTGCTCTTAGCTGCAGACTTGGTGTGTCTGTCTTCAGAGCCTTGGTGGTGGGGTGTCCCCAGGACATCACAGTTGGTGTTGGTGATCCGTGTGGGGTGGTCGGTGCCGTGTCGATGGACCTGCGAGTCATCTCGTCCACACCCCTGAACACTGTGCCATCGTGAGCTCTGCCGTCAGAGTCACCGTAGAGTCACTCTGTGACTGTCCACATACCAGGAATGCGGTGCAACGGGCCCCTGTCACACCGGAAAATTAAGGAACTCGCGCAGTGGAAGAGCTTTCTTTCTTTTTTTTATGCTTCTTTTGAGTTTTGTGTTCCTAGTTTTAAAAACTCTGATCTTGAGAGCATTCAGTATATGTTAGAAAAAAACAGTTTTTAGAGTTAGTATGGTTTTTTTTTATTCATTAGATTCATATTCTGACAGTAAAGTGATTTCTTGAAGATCTTTGAACACTGGGGTATTTAACGGTTTATACTATGAAGAAGAGACTGCCTCTGATCATTCGAGAGCTATTAATTCTCTGGCTTTCTTTTTTTTATCTCAACAGAATTGTTCAGGAGACAACTTTCGATTTAGGAGGAGACGTTCACAGTGGAACGGCCTTGCCAGCGAGCAAGGTGGGTGCTTGTCCGTCGCCGATGGGACTGTGTGAGCGTAGCAGGCGGCAGTGGCGAACCGCTGACCACCCCGCAGGGAAGCGTGGTGCAGGCTTTGCAGGGCCTGCGTGTGGGCATTCTGCCCGCTCTCACCTCTCGTGGTCCGCGGGAACGGCTGCAGAGTCCAGGATCTTCCGCTTCCTCTCCGAGCCGTGCGTCCCAGCCGTGTCCTCTGGGACCACACTCCTCACTCAGATCAGGTCACCCCAGAGGTCACGGCTGCTGCTCTTGTGCCCTCAGCTTGGCCCCAGCTCCCGGCTGTCCCCTCCTCTCCACGGTCACCGCGCTTGCCCGGGACCCTCCTCATCTGCACAGTGCTTGCTCTGGGTAGCAGCCTGCTGCCAGGGAGAGGCCCCCCCAGCCCCCGACCTGGGTCTGAGGCAGCAGGCGTTTTCTTTCTCTAGGTATCCGCCCACCGCCGGGGAGAGGGCCCCCCACCTCGACCTGGGCCTGAGGCAGCAGGCGTTTTCTTTCTCTAGGTATCGGCCCACTGCTGGGTCTTTCCACTTCCCTGTCACTGTTCTGTAATACAGAAATCATACTATATGCTGTTTACAACATGCAGAAAAGTATCTTTTCAAAGCAGGCTGTGTAGCCTCGTTTGGGGGCGACGTGAGGAGTGGGGAGATGGGTTCCGCGCAGTGTAAATCTGTGCTTGGCGGGCTCAGTGCCTGCGCTCAGCTCCTACAGGGAGGGGTGTGGTGAGAAGTCTTGCAGAGATTTTTGCTGTGGTGAACTTTGCCCCTGAATGTATTGGTCTGCTCTGATGGTCCTCTGAGCATCGGTCGCCGTCCCCACCGGCTGCAGGCTGCAGGCCACAGGCACTGCTCGGAGGGGCGTCCGTGCCCCCTGTGGGTTGCTCTGTGGGTGTCCTTCCTGTGTCGATGAAGGGCAGGAAGTGAGCTGGTTTCTGCACTGAGCTCTTCACTGGGTTTTGCGCTGTCATGAGTGAGCTTGCACATCCTTTCTTAAAGCTCAGAAGTAAAACAGACACCTGCATCTTCACACCGTGCGTGTGCCCTCTCCGCTGCGTCCTGACCCAGGAAGCGCGTGGGTTCCAGATGCCACGGGGGCCCTCTCTGCCCACGCCCCAGCAGTGGGTTCAGAGCCGCCTTCTTGCTCTCTGCCCGGGACGTGGGCTCTGTGCTCGGGTGCGCGGCTGTGGCCCCTCCCGGTCTGCGCTGCCCCCCCGGCCCCACCCGCGTCCCCTGCGACACCAGGTGTTACACACGGTTGGCCACTTGCTCTGTTTACACATCTATGTCTCCTTGGCTCAGAGCGCCGCCAGGTTGGACAGCGACAGGACGCTGTCCGCCTCCAGCACTGCCGAGCGAGGGATGGTGAAGCCCATGGTCCGAGTGGAGCAGCAGCTGGACTACCGCCGGCAGGACAGCAGGTGGGGCCCAGCCCTGGGTGCCTGAGGGCGGGGGGAGGGGGGCATGGAGGGGGCCGGGTCAGGAGTCCGCTCACGAGGTCCAGCTGACACCTCTGGGATGTTGGCAGAACCTTTACGGTTATTTCCTTTTCATGGCATCAAATTAAAAAAGAAAATGCTTCATGAACAATCGTATTCCCCCCCCTTTATACCTCGGCCATGTCTAGGTGAAATAGGAGGCAGTCTGAATTAAAATATTTCTATGTTAAATGTGGTAGCTACTCCGTAAAGACAAAGGGAATTTTTAGAGGATTTTAATAATTTGGTAATTTTTGTATTTAGATGAGCCTAGTCATTTTACCCATTTCTAGAAGAAGTGCTCAGGCTTAAAATGACATTGAAGTCATGTGTTTGGGAGTCGTGGAGTGCCCGCCCGCCCTGTGTCCTGCTCCAGTGACTCTGACAAACGGGATGTCGTTTCTTCTGCTGGTGTTGTTTTTGCGTAAATCCTTTGAACAGAGAGCCTGGAGCTTTTGTTACTTCCTTTTCTTAGGATTTTTAAGTATGTGTCACCTTAATAAGTCGGAGTTCTGCTTCCCTGTGACTCATAGCACGTTTTGGTGTGGGAGGGCAGGTGGCTCAGTTGAGTGCTGTGGTGGAAGCGGCACCGTCAGCAGTGGACCCGAGACTGTGGACGGCGCCCTTCGGACCATCCCAGTACAGGCCCCGTGACCAGGGCCGGAGTCAGGGCTGCTCGGGGGCCAGTGGGTGGCGAGTGGCCTGTGCAGCTGTGAGGTCTCGGCAGCAGAGGGCGCTGCGCCTCCTGATTCTAACAGCATTCACCCCAGTAATTAAATATCTAGATTCTAATGGCAACCTCATGTTTTTACTTTGATTTTATTGTGTGCTTTTGGTTATTATTCAGCATTTTTTGTGAGTTTTTTATAATTACGGTATGAATTATATTTCAGGTTTTTTTTAGCTGTAATAATGGGTAGTCTACTTTCTGTGTCCGTGCTTGTTTTTGGTAGTGTGTTCTAGAGTAAGATGTTCAGGGTGGTGAGTTAGTATCCTGTGCAGAGTACCTCCGTCTGGTTATAAGGTGATCGAGATGTATGTATTGTGGTTCTTAGCCCACAGGTATTTGAAGAAGCAAATAACCGAGATGGGGCAGGGGTAGATTGATTGGCATAAAGTCTTCAGGATATGAAAAATTAATAAATATACACAGTTAATAAGTAAATGTAGTATCATAATATGGCATCAGAATAGCCATGTGATGATTAATTGTATGTCAGAAATTACTTTTCTTGTGAGCATATATTTTAATTAAATTTTTTGCAAGGTCATTTGTTTTGCCAAGACTTATTAAAATTTCACTTGAACTATAAACCTATGTTACTTTGGTGATAAGAAGACAGTAATGGGAATGTGGCTCTTCCTGGTCTCAATCTCTGTTTTTCGCATCTCTAGTTCTCTTCACTGGTTTAGTCATGAAATGTGAGAGGCTTCAGTGAATGATTAAATACTAATTTTAGTCAAGGAAGAAATCTTTTTAAATGATGCGGATAACTTTTAAAGTATCAGTGACACATTTTTTTAAATTTTCAGTGAGAATTTTAAGTTCCTTATTTTTATTAAATTTGTTGAAGTGATAAAACATTTAAAAAAATTGGTAAACTTTATCCAGGTTTATGTTGTGGGTATTAAATTGAAAAATGAGTCCTTTATCTGCAGTTCTAGATGTTTACAAATATGGCAGTGTAAGAAAGATGTATTAAAAATAATTGAGCTTTAGATTTATATTTCTGAGAGCATTTTTATACCTGGAGTGTGGAGTTAAACCCAAATTAATAAATCATAGACTGGGTGATGAATTCGGAAGCATGTAATTTGGTGAAAAGAAGGTTTTTGTTTTTACTTGTGACGTCTGTAGTGGCTTGGATGGATTCCTGTTTTACCTTCCCCTTGTGTCTTTGGTGCATGGAGAAGGCGGGCACGGTGGGACAAGGCTGTTGCTGGAGCTGCTGCAGCTCTCCGGGCCGGGCCCGTAGCCCTGTGGTCAGCTGTCTCAGTCACCCTGAGGTGCCGTCGCCGTGCGCCTGGACAGATGCTGACGCAGCGTGGCCGCGGGCTGGCCTGGTGGGGACCACCCGTCTGATTTGACCGGGAGAGGCCGGCGGTGTCCGGCTGTTAGGGCGTTTTTCTGTCTCTCGTGTGAGAGCTCAGTTTCGGGCTCCACGAGGTCTGGATGTTCTCTCTCCCGGTCCTGTCTTTCCCTGTGGTCGGATGTGTTCTCCTGACAGAAGCAGATACCCGGGAGCTGACCCGTGAGCAGCCGGGCTGGGATGACCCCCATTCCCTCGCCCGCATGTTGGAATAGGCTCCACGTGAAAATGAGCCAAAGCTCTGTATACAGTATCGACTTTTAAAAATAGTTCCAGAATCTGCACTGTTTGTTGGGGTGCTTTTAGCTAATGTGACCTGGTTTTAAGGGATGGCCACTTTCCTGTTTCAGAACTCAGGATGCTCCCGGGCCTGACCTGATTCTGCCTGCAAGCATTGAATTCAGGGAAAGTTGTGAGTAATTTCAGATTCCACTGGTAGTGAATTATTTCTTGTTCCATTTTTCCTCATATGAGTTTTCATGTTTTTTTTTTCTTTTTTGAAATCTTTTCACAGCTGAAGATTCATTTTTATCTGCCATTATAAATTACACTAATAGCTCTACAGTCCATTTTAAGTTGTCACCTACATACGTATTATACATGGCGTGTCGGTATGTATTGTCCAGCCAGTACAGACCTGACGTCAGCCCCGCGGAACGCACGCACAGAGTCATGGCCATCGTCAACAAGATGGTGAGCATGATGGAAGGGGTGATCCAGGTGAGTGCTGGCGCGCAGGGCCGCAGCGGCCCATGGCCATGGCAACAACCTTTAAATCAACTGAGTCAGTTTCTTTTTAGCGTTTCAGGTTTGCTTACATGCTTGACTTTATCTGAATAGTTTTTTTCTAAAGCAGAAGTTATATAAGCAGGATTTTAAATTGTATAGCTTTTGAAGTTGAAAAGAAATGTAAACCTTTCTTTTGTTTTCTTTTCTACAAAGTTTAAGGGAAGAGAAATTTGTTTGTGGTCACATAGTGGTCACGGAAAAGACCCTTAAAATTACGCTAGTTGTGAGAGGGCGTTGAGAGTTGAAAAGCAATTCACGTGTCATAAAATAAACTGCTATAATGTGAGTGGCCGGGTCGCACTCAGGGCCCTCAGCGCTGTGCAGATGCCTGTGCCTGGCTCCGCAGGGCCCCCGTCCCTCCTGACAGACCCCTTGCCCACCAAGCAGTGCTCTGCATTGCCCGCCCCGTGGGTCCTTGGCGACCACCTGCAGGGTCTTTCAGTTGCTGTAGAAAAGGGCTCGCTCTTTCATGGTGACCCGCCAGAGGCTACTGATGCGTGGCCTCTGGGTTCCCATCGTGGGCATAGGTGTCATGGGCATGACGACATTTCTCACTCACAGTGAAAACCAGGCTCAACTTCTTTCATAAACCAGTTTTCAAATTTCGGGAAATTAGCATGTTCTCTTTCTAGAATGATTTGTTTCCTTTATTACTGTTTGCCTATGAAAAGTGAAGTTGCTCAGTCATGTCACACTCTGTGTGACCCCATGGACTGTAGCCTACCAGGCTCCTCCGTCCATGGGATTTTCCAGGCAAGAATACTGGAGTGGGTTGCCATTTCCTTCTCCAGGAGATCTTCCGACCCAGGGATTGAACCCAGGTCTCCCACATTGTAGGCAGACGCTTTACCATCTGTGCCACCAGGGAAGTCCTGTTTGCCTATAGTTGATAAAATTGGCATAACAGGTTTTCACACTTATAGGTAACTTGGAGATTTAATCGTTAAAGTCATTAAAAGTAAATTTACAGACTTCTAAAAAAGTTTTCCTAAACCGCTTGTCAGCATTATTCACCTGTGACACTCTAGGTACGTGATCTCAAGCGACACGATTAGATGATTTGGTTGCTTTTTTCCTGTCAGGATAGTTGCAGGCAAGCTAATCTTTTCATCCCCTCAGAACTGTCATAGAAGGCTTTTTTAACATTTTCCAAAAAAGGTTTCTCCTGTGTGAGTGGTTAGCCTGTGACTCTGAGGAGTTTAAGAGTCTTCCCCTGAGGGAGGAAGTAGATGAAAAGGGCACTGTTTGGGCACCATCGTGTTACTCCTGTTACTTTATACACAAACATGGATTTCCTTTTCAGCGGTCGTTCAGAGCTGCCGTCTGTCTCCCTCGTGCTTGAATTTCAGATTATGAAACTCCCATCAGCAAACACTTCTGATGGGCTTTTATTACTGGAACTGGCAGTGAAATCACATTTTTAAGGCTTTCAGACTTAAGATTTAGGTTCAGCGTGTGATTGAAAGGACCTTGAATTTTTAGGGAGGAATTTTGGAATAATTAAAAATCTTTAATTTATAAGAAACCTACTTGCAAAAAGCAATTTACTCCTTTCTAGTATAGAAATAATACAAGTTTTTGATACATTTTAGAGTTCTCAACTCTTACTGTTTTTGTTGGCCTTTTCTGTGTCTTCATCGTTTTTAGCTGGTCCAGGGGATTAGACTCTGAAGTCATGTACCTTTAGGTCGTCTCAAACATACAGTGTCGCTCAGAGACGTTAGGAAGCCCATTCTGTGTAAATCTTTCAAAGCAATCAGTGTGCTCATCTGTTCATTGCGGCATCTTCTGTACAGACAGAGCCTAGGGATTCCCGTAGTTTTGCGCCGACGTGAAGAGTAGGGAGCCCACCCTTTATGCCCTAGACTTCCCGAGCTCCTCGCAGCCACAAGCAGTGTGTAATGTGCAATAGCATAACTGAATGTCGTGCCCTCATGTCGTGCCTTCATGTTAGTGTTTTGATTTTTTTTTTTAATGATCATGATTGTTTACGAGTTTCTTTCTCTCGTTCTGCTTGGTTTCCCCTCGTCTGTTTTTCTCCAGGAAGTAGACCAGGTTGATCAGGTAGGACATACTGCTGGGAGCCGATCCTAGCTGTGTTGGCTTAGCTGAGTTTCTCATGCTGCTTCCATGTCAAAGTACAAAACAACTGGACTGAGGCTCATAACACTCATTCAGCAGCTGGAACATGCAGTACTAAAATCCTTTTTTGACTGTGCAACCTTTATCAGCATTTCATAACTTCTGCTTAATGCACTTCAGTGTGGATATGAGATGACAGAAGTTCTGTTTCTCCTCTTTGTTGTTTATCCTTGGTTCCTGTTCTTTGGGTCTCATCTGAGGTTGCCTGGCCTGCTCGTGTGGTCGGGAGATGACGCGATAGATCAGTACTTGATACCAAGTTGCTTGGTGTCCACGCCAGTGACTTCGAGTATCAGGGTGGCGGTGGGTAACCATGGATACATGTGTGTGTGCGTCACAGATTACCAGATAAAGTGCAGTCTCCAATTCGGTGTTGTAGTACTGATGGTTCCTTTCCCCACTGATGCAGTAAATTGTTGCTCACTAGAGCCATGTGTCTGTACCTGAATCCTAAGAAATTGCGGTGGGGCTTACTGCCCATTACTGCGTCTGCAACCCAAATTCCTCTGCAAGTATCTGGTATCTGTGCTCAGTACCCTGGCGAGAATGGGGAGGTACTGGTCTATCTTCGGCAGCTTTTCAGGAGCATCCCTTTCGTTTGTGCTGTTTGTTTGTGCTGTGGCTGCTTACGGAGCTGCCTTCTGTCTGCAGAAACAGAAGAACATTGCAGGGGCCCTCGCCTTCTGGATGGCCAATGCGTCTGAGCTGCTCAACTTCGTCAAGCAGGACCGAGACCTCAGTCGGATCACGCTGGACGCACAGGACGTCCTGGCGCACTTGGTGCAGGTGGCCTTCAAGTAAGAGCCCGTTTCTGTGAAGGCTTCAGGCATGCCTTCTCATTAAAGTTTCAGAACTCACTTTAGAGGTTTTTATTCACCCTAACTGAAGAGAGATATCGAGAGGTGTACATGTTGTTCAGCTGCTAAGTCGTGTCCGACTCTTTGCCACCCCACAGACTGCAGCACGCCAGGACTCCCTGCCCTTCACCATCTCCCGGAGCTTGCTCAAAGGCCTCATGTCCATTGAGTTGGTGATGCCACCCAACCATCTCATCCTCTGCCGCCCCTTCTCCTCCTGCCCTCAGTCTTTCCCAGCGTCAGGGCCTTTTCCAGTGAATTGGCTCTTCGCATCAGGTGGCCAGAGTATTGGAGTTTCAGCTTCAGCATCAGTACTTCCAATGAATATTCAGGACTAATTTCCTTTAGGTTTGACTGATTGGATCTCCTTGCAGTCCAAGGGACTCTCAAGAGTCTTCTCCAACACCACAGTTCAAAAGCATCAATTCTTTAGTGCTCAGCTTTCTTTATGGTCCAACTCTCACATCCATACATGACCACTGGTAAATCTTAGCTTTGCCTGTACAGACCGTTGTCAGCAAAGTAATGTCTCTGCTTTTTATTATGCTGTCTAGTTTTGTCATTGCTTTGCTTCCAAGGGGAAGTGTCTTATTTCATGGCTGCAGTAACCTTTCACAGGGATTTTGAAATCTGAGATTGGATGCCATGATCTTGACTTGTTTTTTGCCTTTGTTTTTTATTTTTCACTTTATTTTTAATTGAAGGATAATTGCTTTATAATATGATTTGATTTCTGCCATACATCAGCATTAATTAGCCATAGGTGTACATGTGTCTCCTCCCTCTTGAGATATCTTAGTTTTTGAAAGTTGATTTTCAAGCCAGGTTTTTCACTCTCTTTCACTCTCATCAAGAGGCTCTTTAGTTCCTTTTCACTTTCTGCCGTAAGGGTGGTGTCATCTGTGTTTCTGAGGTTATTGATATTCCTCCTAGCAATCTTGATTCCAGCTTGTGCTTCATCCAGCCCAGCGTTTCACATGATGTACTCTGTGTAGCAGTTAAATAAGCAGAGTGACAGTATACAGCCTTGATGTACTCTTTCCCAGTTTGGAACCAGTCTGTTTTTCCATGTCCAGTTCTAACTGTTGCTTCTTGACCCACATAACAAGTAAGATAGTCTGATATTCCCATCTCTTTATGAATTTCCCACAGTTCATTGTGTTTCACACAGTCAAAGATTCTCTCCTAGTCAATAAAGCAGAAGTAGATGTTTTTCTGGGATTCTCTTGCTTTCTCTATGATTGAATGGATGTTGGCAATTTGATCTTTGGTTCCTCTGCCTTATTCTAAACGCAGCTTGTACATCTGGAAGTTCTCAGTTCACGCACTACTGAAGCCTGGCTGGAAGGATTTTTGAGTGTTACCTTACTAGCATGTGAGCACAACTGAAGCATAGATGGCTCCATGCAGAGTGTTTTGGTTTAGTAAAGTGAGTTCAGTTAGGTGTGTTTCAGGAATCCTGAGAGGAAAACTATTATATACATGTTGTACATGGAAAATATTTCCAAACAGTGGAGATTGTTTTCCCTGTGTGATAGTAGCAGGGCATCATGCTGCGGTTATTAAAGCTGTCAGTGTTTTTCAGGTACCTGGTTCACTGTCTTCAGTCAGAGCTGAATAATTATATGCCTGCCTTTCTGGACGACCCTGAAGAGGACAGTCTGCAGAGACCAAAAATAGGTTAGGCCTTTCTCTTTCTGCTTCAGCCCCTCCTTCCCACCTCTGTGTTTACCTTCATTTTAATATTCGCGGCCTGAGGGGCGCTTATTTCAGTGTCCGCAGTCTTAGCGGTGGTCTGCGGTCTGAGGGGCGGGTGTGATCAGAATCCACGGGATGTCCTGCTGGTGTGGGGAACCCCCTTGTGCTCCATGCAGGAACAGCTCTCACCTTGAGGGCCCTGCTGGGGCTCTCCGTCGGTGTGGTGGACACCAGCGTGTGGCTGGACGGGCAGGTGTCGAGCAGACGGGGGCAGGCCCTGTGCGCTGACCGTGAGCCCTCTCCCCTCACAGACGACGTGCTGCACACGCTCACGGGCGCCATGTCCCTGCTGCGTCGCTGCCGGGTCAACGCCGCGCTGACTATCCAGCTCTTCTCCCAGCTCTTCCACTTCATCAACATGTGGCTGTTCAACCGCCTGGTGACCGACCCCGAGTCGGGCCTCTGCTCCCACTACTGGGGCGCCATCCTTCGCCAGCAGCTCGGGCACGTGGAGGCCTGGGCCGAGAAGCAGGGCCTGGAGCTGGCGGCTGACTGCCACCTGAGCCGGATCGTGCAGGTGGGTGGGGCCGGCCGTGTGGTCCCCAGTGTCTCTAACTCCCCTGGGGTGTCTCGGCACCTCCCCGGGGTCTTCACGCGCGCTTAGGACAACAGTGGTGTCTGCCTGGGCCATTCTAACGAGGTACAGCAGTTTGGTAGCTTAAACAAAAGAAGCTCATTGTCCTGGAGGCCAGAAGCCTGAGACTGGGGGCAGGCACACTGGGTCCCGGACGGAGAGCGTGCTCCTGAGCCTTCCGCTTCCGCCGCTGGTCTCCAGCGTCCCGCCTGCGCCTCCGTCTTCAGGAGGCCTCTCTCAGGCCACATCTCTGACCCAGCCTCCAGCCTCCGCCTTTCATAGGAGCCCCATTTCTCCAGATGGGGTCACAGTCCGAAGTTTACCCCAGGTTTACCCCTGAGGCTTGGGGTTTCACAGTGTGAATTTCAGAGGACACAGTGTAGCCCATAACAGGTGGTGGTCAGCAGAGTAAACACCTAGAACCGTGAGGTGTGTTTCGTAAAGCTATGTACATTGAAAGATAAACTCTGATTTAAAAACGGATGATAGCTGGCACTTTAAAGATCCAAAGAATAAAATGGATAACCAACAAGGACCTCCTGTATAGCACAGGGAATGCTGCTCAGTATTCTGTAATAGCCTAAATGGGGAAAGACATTGAAAAAGAACAGACTCATGTGTATATATAACTGAATCATGTTGCTCTACACCTGAAACTAGCATACCACTGTCAGTCAATGGCACTCCAGTGTAATGCGGAAAGTTAACACACCA
>SNSB01003849.1:1603265-1629963 GCA_012922965.1 Capreolus pygargus | reverse complement strand
CTGTCGGTCGGCGGCGCTCCAGTGTGATACGGAAAGTTAACACACCGCTGTCAATCAGTGGCACTCCAGTGTGATAGGGAAAGTTAGCACGCCGCTGTCGGTCGGCGGCGCTCCAGTGTGATACGGAAAGTTAACACACCGCTGTCAATCAGTGGCACTCCAGTGTGATAGGGAAAGTTAGCACGCCGCTGTCGGTCGGCGGCGCTCCAGTGTGATAGGGAAAGTTAGCACGCCGCTGTCGGTCGGCGGCGCTCCAGTGTCATACGGAAAGTTAAGACCACAAGCAGGGTAACCCCAAAGCAAAAACCTATAGTAGAAACACAGATAAAAGAGAGAGGACTGTGAACGCCCCCTCAGAAGCTCATCACATCGCCAGGAAGAGGGCAGGAGCAGCAGAAGGGACACAGGACACACAGGAGCCTGGGCCTCGCGGCGTCGCTGGCTCTGGGCACTGCCTGGGGCTTGGGGACTCTACCCTGGCGCTGTGCAGTTAAGGAAAGAGCGTCTGTAACCTGCTCAGTTATGTTTAGTGTGTAATTTTGTATTTTTTTGTCAATCTCTTAAAGAGATACCGTGTAGAGATTTCTGCCCTTTTAACTTTGATTGAATCTGCTAGTTATTAGAAAGGTCATTACAATGTTATTTTATTCAGACCTTAGTAATGGTAATCTGAATGGTTATATAAGTGTTAAAAGTTTCTAAGGTTTTTAAATGGTTTCTGCATATAAATTATTGAGTCTTATTATACATACAATTTTAATGAAAGAAGATCTCTTGGAGAAGGAAATGGCAGCCCACTCCAGTACTCTTGTCTGAGGAAGTCCATGGACAGAGGAGCCTGGCGGGCTACAGTCCCTCAGGTCACAAAGAGTCAGACACGAATGAGTCTGTGGACAACACACACAGGACGCCATCCACCACCTTTAACTAGGCGGTGCTTTGAGTTCAACTTGACGCACATAGGTAATATGAATGGAAGTGTGTTTTCTTAAAAGTACCCTGCATTTTAGAGTCAAATTAGCAAGTTCAGTTCAGTTGCTCAGTCGTGTCCGACTCCTTGCAACCCCATGAATTGCAGCAAGCCAGGCCTCCCTGTCTATCACCAACTCCTGGAGTTTACCCAAACCTATGTCCGTCGAGTCGGTGATGCCATCCAAATATTACATAAAGAGGAATATTTATGAAATACTTTTAAATCATGGTCGTTCCTGTCGCTTGTTCATAGGCAACCACTTTGCTTACGATGGATAAGTATGCACCTGATGACATTCCAAATATAAACAGCACCTGCTTCAAGTTGAATTCCCTGCAGCTCCAAGCCTTACTGCAGAATTACCACTGTGCCCCCGACGAGCCCTTTGTCCCTGCGGTAAGTGGGGCGCCCGTCACCACGCACCACGTCTCTGTGGGGGAAGCGAGACAGCGAGAAAGTTTGCGTGATCATCTTACAAGGTCACTTTTGCAGTTGACATCTGTAGGAGTTAAGGTTCCGGGCAAGAAGTAGAAACCACATAAGCGTTTTAAGTAGACGGGGATTTAACTCGGGGAACGAGGCTCTTGGAAAGCCAGGGCGGGGAGTGAGGAAGGTGCCCTCACCCTGAGTTCGGGGCTCAGCACTGAGACCTGAGACCCCAGGGCCCCTCACGTTGGCTGCCATCAGCAGGGCAAGGCCTCCCCCGGGGGCTGCGTCCCAGAGCTGCACCGAGGCGCCTGCCTGGGGAAGTCAGCTCCTCACGCAGAACAGAGTCTGCTGTCCAGAGATCTCTCCAGAGGGCAGAGAGCACAGAGAACGGTGCGCGAAGCCGCCGGCTCTTTATGATAAACACTGCCCAAGCACAGCCCCACGTTAACCGCAGCTGGGTGCAGGAGTCCTGAGTTCAATGTGCAGGTGACTCAATCCCACGGAAGGCTTCACTTCCAGTGCTGAGTTTATGCCGACAGAAGGCAGGGGCTAATTCCGCAAGACCAGAACCCACTAACAGTCCCCAGATAGACTGGGTCACAGTCCCGAAAGGGGGCCTGACGTGGCTGCACATTGGGAGGGGGCTGTAACCGCATGGAGGGTTAAGCCCCGCGGGTGGGTAGGGCCGCTGTCTACACTCTGGGCTCAGGGACATGGGAGGACCCTGGGAGAAGCCTGGTGGCCGTGACTTTGGGGACACAGGACAGGGCAGGGAGGGCAGCTTCTCTGGGGTGTGGTTCTGTCCCCCCCCTGGGGTGAGGAGGGGGTGTTCACTCTGTGAACTGTTCTGTATGTACATTATCTAGTAAGTGAAAGTTCGTAAACAGAACCTGTAAACCCATCATAAGGCAACAATCTCTACATAACCTGGGACTACATATCTTTTTAATATTTGACATTGTGTGAACTCTTTGCTGTCATTAAGTACAAAAATAAGCTTATTAGCAACTCGCTGTTTAAAAAAAATGTTCAAGGAAAAAATTATTTTTGAAAAGGAAAAAAGCTTATTTCCTTGTGACAAATAGTTCTATTTAGAACTATAGGTGTTCACTTACAAGTTAGTGTCTTTACCACAAACAGTAAGAGTGTGTGCCGTGCCAGTGCTTGGTCACTCCCCAGGCTGGTCTGAGCTGAGGATGAACTGGCTTTCCCTCTGCGAGGCGCCCCGCGTGTGTGTGGCCACACCGCGCATGACCAAGTGCGTCTGGTCATCACTGGTCAACTGTGCCGCCCGCTGTGCGTCTCCCAAGCCTGCGTCTGTTTTCTGAGCAGGACCTGATCGAGAACGTGGTGGCCGTGGCTGAGAACACGGCGGACGAGCTGGCGCGCAGCGACGGCCGTGAGGTGCGGCTGGAGGAGGACCCCGACCTGCAGCTGCCCTTCCTCCTGCCCGAGGACGGCTACTCCTGCGACGTCGTCAGGAACGTCCCCAGCGGCCTGCAGGAGTTCCTGGACCCTCTCTGCCAGAGAGGTGAGTTGCCTTCCCAGCCCGGGCGTCTGCCCTCCCTGCGTGCCAGCGGCCTGATGTTCGTTGTGTGTTGATGTGTGTCAGGCCAGGCCCCCCTGCGCACACCCGGTGCGCTTCTGGGAAGGTCGGGGCCCGGGGCTGGGAGGGACGTGGTCGGTGGTGACGTGGAGTCAGAGCAGGCATGGCGCAGCTGCCCAGGGCCCCTCTGCTCACCTGGTGTCACGATTGGGTCAGAGCAGACGTGCGGGGCCACCAGGGTGCCCCTGCTCACCTGGCGGCGTGGATCCCGCTCACCGGCCCTGGCACTGTCCTCCCTCTGGTTCCGTGTGCACCTGGGGCTCCGTTCGCCCTGTGTGTGGGTGCCACCAGAGCAGAGCGGTCAGCAGCAGGGCCAGATGAGCCCTGAGTCCCCCGTCACCCTGACCTTCCACCCAGGCAGTGGGCGGCCGCACCACCCCTGCTCTGGTCTGTATGTCTCTGACCCATCGTGACTCCAGGTGAGCACCGAGGTGCCAGGGCCAAGGGGTATCTGGAGTACAGTGTGCTCTTCCTAATTGTCAGCTGGCGCTAATAAGGCCGCTTGAGAGGAAAGAATTGTGTCTGTGTTTGTGTGTGATACAACTTTGTCACAAAATTTTTTAAAGATCCTGTAAGATCTGACAGATGAGGGATGACGCAGGCTTAGTCTTATAAAGATGTCGGTAGTCCCTGATGAAAACATGAAAGATGTTCTTTGAAACGTCGTCACATTTTTGGAAAAAACGTAAATGTGGCCTCCAAGGAAATGAGCACAGAGCGGAGTGAGGAGGCCCTCCTTCCCTGGGATCGCTGTCCCGCTGGACTAAGTCACCGGCCTTGGGGGCAAGCCTGCCGGCTGCCTTCTGCCACAGTTGCTCTCTGGTCCCTCTGTCCTTCCCTTCTGTCTGTGGGTTCTCAGTCTGACTGAGAAGCTCCTAGTCGAGTGAAGGAGACAGATCTGCAAGGAAGCATTTCAGCGCGATTCTGTGATTCCTCGTAGACGTGAGAAGGACGCTGAAATAAAGTAGAGGTGGAAACCAGTTTTGCTTTTCTGCTTGGTGTTGCAATTACATTGGACCAAAGCAAATAGATTTTAATCACTAATAAGGCTGATACAAATACTTGTGTACAGGTTCTGTGTTCAGATAGACACGTGATGGTAAATGTCTGCTGATTCACTTCTCAGAGAGATGGGGGGTGTGGACTGAAAAGAGGGAGCTCCGCGCCCCGGTGCGGCGCGCCGCCCCTGCCAGAGCTCAGGGCTCTGACACCGCGGTTGTTTGTCCTCACGCCTGCCTATTTCCCTCCCCAGGGTTTTGCAGGTTAATTCCTCACCCACGCTCCCCAGGCACCTGGACGATATATTTTGAAGGTGCAGATTACGAGAGTCACCTTCTGCGGGAGAACACAGAACTGGCAAGTATCGTGAGGTGGCAGACGGACCAGTAGAGGAAACTTGATTCCTTTCAATTTGAAAATACTTCAGGCTATGTCTATACAGTCTCATCTATAAACAGATGTTCCTTTTAGGAATACGCCTGTTTGGGGACTTGGCTGGTCACCCAGTAGCTGAGACTCTGAGCCCCCAACGCAGGGCACAGGTTCAGTCTGGTCAGGGAGTTCAGATCCCAGAGGCCACACAGAGAGGCCAGATAGGAACACTGATGCCTGTTGATAAGACAGTTAAACCTCACACATGTTTTTTACATATATTACTATGGTAATCTTAACTGGGTTTATTAGAAAAATTTTTCTGTGATAAAAGTATTTTCTAGTCAGTCCTACCTTAGTGAAAGTATTAGTCACTCAGTTGTGTCCCAACTCTCTGCGACCCCATGGACTCCAGCCCGCCAGGCTCCTGTCCATGGAACTCTCCAGGCAGGAATCCTGGAGTGGGTAGCTATTCCTTTCTCCAGGACATCTTCCCAACCCGGGGATTAAGCCCATCTCCCCTGCTTTGCAGGCTGATTCTTTACCATCTGAGCCACCAAGGTTGCCCCTACGCTGCCTTAACCATGTACCAAATCATTTATTAATACTTTGTATCTTAGTGAAAGACTGGCCAGTCCCATTAGTGTTTGCTGGCTCATAGATTTAGGGGAAACCCTGCCTTGCTTGCAGAGAGTTTTAATCAGAAGAGGAGCTTCACCATGTCTTAGAAAGGGACGCCAGACTGGAGTTGTCTTTTCCTGCGTATGCTGCGTGTCAGTCCAGAGAACACAGACGAGTCAAGTCTTTCCTTTTAGAACTTCATTGCTCCTTTTCGTTCACTTTAAGTAACTGACTCCTAAGCCACGCAAGGCTTTGGAGGAGCCCAGTAGGTGTGGCCGCCCGTCGGGCAGGTAATGGTGGACAGGGGCCAGTGTGTTCCGTGGCTGGGCGTGGCTGTTCGGCCCCCCGGGCCAAAGCTGGGGGCTCAGCTGTGAAGAACGACCACAAGTCTTCTGGAGTTCTAGAAACTTCCTGTGGTGACTTCCTGAATTATCCATTGGTCACTCAGAACCACACACCTGGTTCTCACCTAATTTCTAAGAAGACAGATCATGTGAAGAGGCAGTGCTTACACATAAGGCAACGGTGGATGTGTGTTTTGTTTATTCAATCCGAAGTAGTTGTTTTTGCTCAGTAGAAAAACCGAGCGGTTTTGTTCTGCGTTTGAGCGTCTCCAAAGCTTGCCTTCGCTGGTGATTGCTGTTGCACGGGCCGCACTTGACTGTCGGCAGAGTGACGCCACGTGTGCCCGGTATCAGCTGCTGTTGCGCTAACAGCAGCAGTTTCTAGCTTCCAGATTTTCTAGGGAAACAAGCTCCTTAGATGGAATCACTGATTTCCTTCCGCCTTTCTAGCTTACTTATGGACCTCTGGCAGTTTGAGGTCCTGATGCTTTGTGGAAGCTTTGTCGCCTGATCTTATTTATTTCCCTTAAAATATTCTCATACAGACTTTGGTTCCAAATAAACAAGCTCTGTGTGTACTCACTACTTTTTGGCAGGTGTACCCTCATACTTACATATGTAATTAACTGAATTCCTGGTATGTGGGCCTGGTGATGTTCTTCTTTAACTTGTTCACGTGAGGCAGGGTGTACGTGGACCGTGTGGCTTCTGTGGATGGCTTCCCTTTCTCATTCTCTGTGGATCTGCTGGGAACTGGCCTTAAGGGGCACGCACTTCGTCCCTCCCAGTTGATCCCCCACCACAGGCTTCACGGAGGCACTCTGAGCTTTGGGCCCGCTGCCTGAAGGCTGAGGCAGTGTATATTTGCAGCTGAATTTTCACAAGATAGGTTTGTGATGGCTCAGATGGTAAGAGTCCGCTTGCACTGCAGGAGACCTGGGTTTGATCCCAGGTTTGGGAAGATCCCCAGAGAAGGAAATGGCAATCCACTCCAGTATTCTTTCTTGCCTGGAAAATCCATGGATGAAGGAGCCTGGCAGGCTACAGTCCATGGGGCCGCAAAAAATCGGACATGACAGAGCGACTTCACTTTTCACAAGATACAGAGATGCGAGAGCATCTTTGTTATAACTGTCATCCCCCTGGATAGTATAGAATACGTTTAAATTTCTTCTTCAAAAAATATCCAGTGATTTTGTTTTAAAAGATAATAAAGTAAAATTTTGATGTCTTTAAGACCAAGTTTTTCTTACATGGTAGTGATTCTAGGGTTGTTTTGTTTTGTAAATTAACATCTTTAAACAACTTGTAAATATTTAGCATTGTGATGATTCTCTTGACAGCTCTGGAGTCAAGAAAGAATGCTGGTATTTACTTTACCAGGTTACCCCATCAAGGGTTGGTTTTTACTGCTTCTGTTTCCTCTTTGGTTTCAGCCCTCAGTAAACTTCTCTTTTCATCCCTAGGCGCAGCCTCTGCGTAAAGAACCTGAAATCATCACTGTGACCCTCAAAAAGCAGAACGGAATGGGCCTTAGCATTGTTGCCGCGAAGGTAGGATGGGGCGGGGGCACAGGCTGCCATCCTCCGTCCTTTAAGCCTGTCGGCAGCCTTTCCAGTTCTGCGTCTGGGGGCCGGGCATGGGAGTGAAGTGCTGTGCGCCTGGTGCTCTCGGGGAACCTGCTCCAGAGCCCGTGTGTGGAGGGGTTGCAGGGGCCACTGGCCGCCTGTTCAGGTGCGTGGCCTGCTGGGAGCTGCAGCGAGGGAGCGGTGCCCTAGTTGTGTCTGGGGGAGCAGAGGGGGAGAGGGGGTTTCGTTTCTTTTAAAGACACGTGGTTCGCAGGTGGAGCTCGCCTGCAGAAGGACAAGGGTTTGAAAAAGCAAGGGGATGGGCAGGAGCCATGATCTCCGGGCAGGGGTGTGTGGGAGGACTTCCGTGCCAGCACTGGAGCCGGGGACTGGGGCGTGGCAGCGGGCGTGCTCCAGGGCACGGTGGCCAGCGGCGAGGCCCAGGGCCGCCTGGCCCAGCCCACCAGCCAGCACTCCAGCTGATCCCTTCTGGTACAGGTCCCTGAGTGTTGTGCTCGGGACAGCCGGAGCTGGTGGGACGGGCGGGAGCAGGCAGCTGCAGGCCTGGGGATGTTTTCCTGTTTGCTTGTGTTGGATACGAGCATATGGAACCCAGAGGGCAGGAGGCAGAGATACAGACTTGTTCGGGCTCACAGGTGCTGATAAGGAGGCACCTTGGAGACTGCCCTGGTAACTGGGCAGCGTGCAGCTCTCAGGCGTGAAGGCGTCTGTTCACGTCTGTTCACCTGTGGGCTGGACTGCTGGAGCAAACCCACTTTTCTTTAGCTCAGCTGTGGTTTCTCCGGGACTTGCAGGGAAAGCAGGCCGTGCTGGACACACGTTGTGGAGCGGCGCCCTGCCGTGCCCGGTGTAGGTCTGTGCCGATGGCGTGGGTGGGCTCTGCCCGGGTGCAGGGGCTCAGGCCCACCCTGCCCCCCGCTTGGCAGCCTTGCAGCCCTGGGCGTGGCCACAGCTCGAGCCCCGGGAGAGGGCTGGGGGCCTTGGAGCTGGTCCCTGCAGCTGCCCGTGGTCCCCCGTCCGCCTGGGAGCCCTGCCTGGCTGCTGTTTTTCCCTCTGAGCTGTCTGGGCCTTTGTGTCAGGGTTTGGCTCCGTCCTCCGCCTTCCCAGTCAGCCTGTGGCTTCGGGGCCGTGCGCCTGGCGGACTCTGATGTCAGCCCGCCAGCGCCCCTCCCGGCTGCGGCCACTTTATGGAATCCAGATGCCGAGGCTTGTCCGCGCCGTCCGCAGTGGGGGCTGGGGGGTCAGGGTGCTGCCTCTCACTCAGCTAGGGCCGGCATGGCGCTTCCTGTTTAGTTTGGATTTTTAAAATAGAAACTGTTTCCTCCTTTTTATTTTTCTAACTCTTTTTAAAGTTTAATAAAGTACAAAGTAAGCGAGAATCTGAGCTGCCTGGTTACGTAAGAGCCCGAGGTTGCCCAGGCGCTGCTTGGAGTTGCTCAATGCCCGCGGTGGTCACTCTTGAGAGACCAGCTGTGTGTCGGCTGTCGCCAGCGCGGGACCAGGCAGTGGTGTTCCGGCTGAGAGGTCCATGTGCCCGAGAGAGATGTGGTTCTCCGTTGTCGGGAGGGCAGAGCCTGCGGTGAGTCTACTCGGGGCCCCGGTGGCCACTGTCCACCCTGAGAGCAGCCTGTCGCTGACTCCCCGCTCGGGGAGCTCCTGCTCACACACCGGGGTGCTTGCTGCCCTGCAGCTCCGTGCCGCGGCTTCTCAGGACTCGGGAAGTAAGAGGCTGTTCTGTACTTTTATACAAGGAAAAGACGAATTGTGGTATGGTGGACACTGCTTGAAATAGTGGTCGCGACTGCAGTGGATGCTGAGCACAGACGCGAGAACGTCCACAGTGCAGGACGTTGGCCGTTCAGGTGGTGTTTACTGCAGGCTTTGTCCTCAGCAGGTCTTTTCTGAAGGCATAGAAGTGACAGTTCCAAAGGTACTTATTAGGAGGTTTTAGTGTTTTACTTAGAAGTGAATGGCTAATTGAATCCTGGTTGTGGTCTAACTGTATGTAGTATTAAGTTTTCAAATCTTTGGTTAGCTTAAAAAAGCTGCTGTGCCTTAGAGAGCAGGGGGTGAAAGCAGTGCTCACCGACGCGTCACCTCCTCACCGCTGGGCCAGTGCGTGTGCCTGTGAGCCACGTTCAGTGTGTGAGGCTCCCGGGGCCTTCACGTGCATCCTCGCCGGGGCCCGGGGGGAGCGACTGCGTCAGGAGGACCCGGGAGGCGCTCCGCTCTTCCGCGGAAGCGCAGGGGTCGTGTGACGGTGCTGCACGGCTGCTGCTGTGAGTCTGGACAGTGTGTGTTTCTGGTCTCGCAGTGAAGCGTGTAAAGAACAGCCCTTTCACCTCTGTTTGCAGTCGTGGCCTAAGTGCACGTCTCTTTGGTTGACTGACACCCTGACTCAGTTGCACTGAAACGATGTCATTGGAACAGCAATGTTAGTTCTCTGAAGCAGAGCCTCTTTTCCCCTGGCGGTTCCCGTAGAAAAAGATGGTGTAGGGTGTCTGGGTGCAGGGCCCTGGAGGGGGGCCCGCCTAGGGATGGTCCAGAGAGCCTGGCCCTACCGGTGCCCTCAGCCCCGCCCGGGGTCAGGGCTCCCCTCACTGGCACTCCTGCCTGGGCATCCATGTGCAGAGGCTGCAGGGCACTGTCATCACCTCCCTCTCTGAGACCCTTGGGAGGCTGCGCCTGCGCTCTGGAAACCGCTCCTTGCACCCTCTTCTGCCTGCACCCTTCAGGACCCCACGGTCCCCTGCGGCCCGTCTGGGGCCCCGGCATCAGAGTCTGTGTGTTTGCTCCCTTTATCTCACGGAGAGTGGGAAGATAGATAACAGGCTGTTCGTCGATTGTACTGAACGTAAACAGGAAACGAGTGCACAACCCTGACCTTGCAGGCAGAGGGGTGCTCACCTCACGGGGCTGTCCAGGTGGCCAGGGTGGGACATGTCCTGGGCGTGGGTTTTGACACCGATTGTCTCAGAACTAAGGTCACTCCTAGCAGAGAGCACGAGTGCAGCGGTGTTGTTGAACCTCTGGTCTGAATTTCAGTTGTTCATGAACCAGAACTCTTGTCTGACCAGAAGCAGTGGCTCCAGACCCCGAGGAGGAGGCGGTGGAGCATTGTCCTGATGGCTAAACACGCCCGGCTCTTAGGTCATCCCGGCGGCCCCTGCCTGTTTCCACGCCTGGGAACAATAGGCTGGATTCATGCTCTTTGGCTGGCAGCTCGGTCTTCCTTCTGCTGCTGCCTTTTTTTCCATTTTGGATTGTGTTGTAATGATGTTTTTATGCTGTTAGTCACATCACACTCCCACGCTCAGTCGGAAATTGCAGCTGGAATGTTGGGAGTGTGGGCCCCTCTGACGGAGTCTCTGAGTGGGAGGTGAGCGCACCTGCACTTCAGTCTTTCCCAAGGTGCCTGAGAAGGTAGAGGGGCGGCCTCCTCCAGACTCTCGGCCATTCCCTCGGACTGCAGGGCAGCTGCCCGAGAGGTGTGCGTGTCTGTCCGTGCTGGGAGGCACGCGTGGCTCTGCCGGTGTCTGGGCGCCTCTGCCAGCCCCGCCGTCCCTGCGTCCCTGCCCCAGGTAAACTCAGGTGAGGTCCCGCCCGCCCCGCCCCTCCTCCTCGCGGGCCCCTTCTCCTCGAGCCTCTTTCTCTGCCCTCCTAAGGGAAAGGGGAGCTGCTCCAAGATGCGTGTTAGGTGGGATCCTGGGCTCGCACAGGCGCGCCCTCAGTGCTTCGCCGTGGCTGCCCGCTCGGGGCCGCGGGCTGGCCCGGCCTCCTGCTGTGCCCTGGCCGGCGTGAGCGGCCCCGGGCGCTCGGTCCGAAACCACGGTACTCGGCGTGGAGGCTGGACGGAGGCTGCAGGACTGTTCTGCCGTGTCACCCTCAGTAGCGCCTCTGGGAGGGGAGACTTGATTTTGTTTTTTAGAAATGTACTTTTACTATTTAAATGGAATTAAATTACAAAATGGTATCCAGTGGAATTTGCCATTTCTGATACATGTGGAATATATCACTGCTTTCCAGAAGGTAGTTTTTAAAAAGGTATTTGATTTGTCACATGGGGAGTGGGTAATTCTGAATAGTGTTTCTTTTCATTTTGATTTCAAAAATAACAAATAGACCGAATAGATAAGAATACAAATAGACCAAAAATGCAGTAATATTTTTTCAAATGCCAGTTTGGATATCTTTAGGCAAGTAGTTACTGACATTTTTTACACTGTGCATTTAGTTATTATACTGTGGTTACTCTTCTCACGGTTGCAAATCAAGGTGTATAATGTTAGCATATATGTTGCATTATGGGAAGAGCTTGTTTTTACACAATTATCTGCATAATTACAGATTTATTGTTAGTAGCTGTGGTTACTGATGACATAGGTTTACTATGAAAAGCTTAGTTTTGGGGCACATCGTCCAGTAACTCAGGCTATGTAGGTAAATCAAAATTTTCCATTAACTGCATTGAAAAAATAGGGGAGACTGAAGTCAGCAGTGTGTCTCTTTGATGCAGCTGTGACCTCAGTGTCGTCACTCTGTTCCTGGCGAGACACTGTACGCTCTCCTGCTCAGCCTTTGGAGTTGGGCGGACTCTGCTCTGGACCGCGCGTTTCGGTCCGGACGCCCGCCCCCGGCCCCACACCCTGGGCCTCCAGCCCTGACACAGCCCCACCGGCGTCTGGAGGGGCTCTGCCTCCCCTGCTGGCTCATGGTCGGCGCTTAGCTAGTTCATCCTCATGCTCTCTTAATGGCAGGTGGGATGCCTTGATACATAGCAGCAAGAAGGTGTGATTTCTGGACCCAGTTTTTATTTGTTAATTTGAAAAGTAGAGTTACCGGAAAGTGAATTGTAATTGTGTGTATTTGTAAATAGAAGAGGAACTTAATGGAATTTGTTCAATACTTTTTTAAGTTCAGTCTTACTGGGCTAGTGTGGACATTATTATATAGAAATAGGACATGAGTGGTTTAATATTTCTGAAACTAATTTTGTTTCGTTGAATTTTTTTATCAGCCTGTAATGTTTTTATTCAGATGAAATGGGACTGGTGGCAAGAGAATGCCGTAGTGTTAAGGAAGGACTGTGTCTTGGTTCCTTCCAAGAGCTGACTCGCTCCCAGTTCAGACGGTGGTGGGCAGGGGCCAGGCAGAGCTCACCAACTCTCTGTCCCCCGAGTCCCAGGGTCGGTTCAGCCAAGCCTGCCCTGGCCAGACTGAGGCACTGGATCACCTTAGCCAGGCACTGGATCAAAGGTTGTGGTCTTTGAGGCTGAAAGGATTTAATATAGGTACTGTTGATTTAATATATGTATTTGGGTTGGCTAAAAAGTTCATAGCAACTTACAGAAAAACCTATGATTTATCTGTACACTAGTTGCATTTACAAATTTTTATGGTCAGTTTATAGCCGTGAGCTACTCGTGAAATTTGTGTAAGACTCAAATCGGCAGCTACCCAGCCAGAGAGGAGGCTGCCCCCCAGGTTCAGTCGCTGCAGAATCAGCAGGTGTGCGGGCATGGCGACACATTGATGGGTGTGCAGGCAGAGCCCTGAGTCACAGAGCGCACACCAGCGAAACGGGGTACGGTTGAGGCCACATTTGGAAGGTGCACATGTCAACCAGAGTTTGGACACCTCTTAGAATATTACCCTACCCCCAGGAATCTTTTTAAGCAATTGTATTTCATGGTGCTTTCTCAGTGACTTTTTATTAAAGTCAATTCTTATGACCAACCTTAAATAAACCTTTTAGATGCTAGTGGTCTTTTGAATTGAGGTCCTTTTGTTCCTCAGATGTAAACCTTTTGTCACAATGACATATACTTAGAAATTGAACTTATTTGGAATTAAAAGAAATGACTGTCACTTAGAGTTTAGATACATCCCCAACATGTAAGAAAGCAGTGTTTCTCATCGCTTGGGTGCTGTCCCTCCGATGATGGCACATGGTGTCACGGTTAGAAACGCTCAGGGTTCTCAGCTCTGCACTAGGAGTTTGCGATGTCATCAGTCTTGTGTCGTCAGCTCCCTGATAGTGGGTAATTGACTGCTCCGTAACCTCCTGTGTGTTCACTCAGGTAGCGTCTAGATCGACCACATTGCCCGTGGCCCGACTACGGGGGTTCGGGAGCTCCCCTGGAAGGGAGCGGGAGAGGGCCCTCTGTACCGACTTCGGGAGCAAGGGCGGTGCCGTGGGAACACGAGTGTGCCAGGGCGGCAGCGTGCCTGGGCAGGTGAGGTGAGTAGGTGGGCAGGTGAGCCCAGGAGGCAGATGATCAAAGGATTCAGGCTGACCTGTTGCATCAGAAGGTCGTTGTATGTGGCGGGAACGTGGCTGAGGGGCAGAAGGGGCACATGGCGTTGTGGTGGGCCTGCACTTGACGTGGGTGCCCCGTGCAGGAGGCTTCTGCTTGCTTACAGGCAGCTGGCCACCTCTCGGGCAGGGGCCTGTCTTCAGGAAGAATCTCCTAAGGCAGCTTGGATAGAGGAGCCAGCGGGTCAGTCTTAGGAGAGCGTCCGTGTCTCGCCAAGATTGTTCTGAAATTTATAGTGTAAACTAATGCTTGTTTACACATGTGACTTCAGTCAGATTTTTCATAAGGCTGTGAAATATCTATATTACGGGGTCAGTTACTTGCATATTTAAACTGAGATTTATTTAATTTTATATTGCATGTGATGTGTGGTAAATTATCTACTTAAAAGACATGGTAGTTTCAGGCTGTGTGAGCGCTGTCCGAGGTTCATGTGGAGTCTGCAGGATGGAAGCTTGTGTGTTGTTCTAGAATGGCATGTGATGGCTGGTCTGAGTGGAGCGGCTGGGGACAGGAAGTAGGTGTGGAGTGCGGCCGTGGGAACCGGAAGCTGCAACGCGCAGATACCTCACGGATGGACGTGCAGCCAAAGCAGGCTCGCCAGGTCTTAGTTTATTAGGAGACAGGACCATATTCCTGCTGTTTGCTTGTATCATTCCATTTCGTGACCTTAGAAAGATTAAAGTTTTTCTTATTACAGTTGGCCTAAATAAATGAAATTTTTCCTTTGTTAATAATAGTCTTATAAAGTATACCAGAAATGGGGGAAGAAGTCTTGACGTGATTGTTTTAAAATATCCATACATATTGAAAGTATATATTTGATAATTCGTTTACAGCAGCATTACTAAAAATACTATGTTGCTGGTATTACCACTAGAGATTTTTTTAGTCATAGATGGTGGCAATTGATTATTTCATTAAAAGTAGAGCTTTTATTATTTAAATTGCCAGGACAGCATTGTACTCCCCGAGAGTGGTGCTTGTGGAAATGCGGTGTGTTCATTTGTGCTAAAAACTGGGAATGTGAAGCTTAGAAGTGTTGCTTTTCTCTGTCAGTCAGGTGGAGAAGAGAAGAAAAAAGTAGTTATGTATTAAAAGCCTTTAAAAATAAATCTGGTTTAGTTATAAGGACCTGCTGGTGCAGTGCTTGCAGGAAAAGAGGGATTCTTGGTGCCCTGTCGGAAACTGTCTGACAGGCACAGAGAAAGCCGCTGAGTGGAAGCTGCGTTGGAGGCGGGTGGTGTCTGTCTGCGTGTCTAAGGAGGTGGGGCGATGCAGGCACGCCGTGACTGTTTGTGGGATGAGCGAAACTGTTTTTCAGACAACTGGATTAGATAACGAATCATGTATTCCACAGAAACACAGAACAGCGTTGAAGAAGCCGTTTAATTAGGTTGTGTGGGAGGGGGCCCCACTAACCAGTGGGGCTGCCCTGGAGGTGGTTCCCCTTCAGCCCGTCTGACCCTGACCCCAGCCCGGGTTCAGGGAAGACCGTGTTAGTGTCCTTGAAGGTGGGTGGAAGCTGTGTTTGCTGACTCTGGCTAAGAGATGGGCTGAAATTCAGAAGGCCACCATCATTGAGTGATCCATTCTTTGTATGCTCAGTCGTGTCCAACTCTTCGTGGCCCCACAGACTGCAGCCCTCCAGGCCCCTCTGTCCGCGGGGCTCCCCAGGCAAGGACACTTGGAGTGGCTTGCCATGCCCTCCTTCAGGGGATCTTCCCAACCCAGGGATCAAACTCAGGTCTTCTGCATTGGCAGATAGATTCTTTACTACTACACCACCTGGGAAACCCATTGAGTGATTATACAAACACATGTCTAAATGTCTTTGTGTGTGTGTGTGTGTGTAACCTCACATGTACCCCAAAGTGCAAGTTTTCCCAAGTACCCCAGTAACTGCGTGTGTGTCAGAGGGGCCCAGCCCAGAACACAGGGCAGGGATACTGCGTCGTGTGGAAGGACCGCTGTATCGTCCGGGGGGCAGTCGTACGTCTGGACCAGACAGGAGACGAGTGACAAGGTCAGGGCAGACGTACGGACAGAGACAGGTCTTGAGGGGAAGAGTCGGGAAAGCCGGGCGGGCCTCTGGGGCTGCGTGGAGTGTTTATGGAGTCCGCCTGCAGGTATGTAGGCACAGGGGTCTGGGGTGGTGCTGCGAACCTGGCTCTCGGGGCGGGGGGGTGCTGTCATCCTCACTGCAGGGCTCTGCTCAGCAGTCCTCCCTGACCAGCAGCCGCCAGACAGTCCTGGATCCATCCTGTTGACCAGAGGCGACAGGGAGTGTTGAGGTGGAGATCATGGAGTTCCAGGGTGTTGTG
The DNA here is from genome assembly GCA_012922965.1 of Capreolus pygargus. Taxonomy (NCBI): domain Eukaryota; kingdom Metazoa; phylum Chordata; class Mammalia; order Artiodactyla; family Cervidae; genus Capreolus; species Capreolus pygargus. Next base: position 1,614,389 of record SNSB01003849.1, on the reverse strand, counting down.
GAAATACGTGTCCATTAAGTCGTTTATCAAACCATCTTTATAACTTTCTGTGGTGCCTTATATTGTTGCTTTTGTGACGCCATAGGTTCACAAACCAAGAAATACACTCAGCTGTAGAATATTAGCAGAAACACCCAGTGACATTTCATACCTGTGCACGCTTCCCCCGGACGGGGGCGTATAGCTTCAGGACTTCCCTTGCATTAGGGCACATGACCCTTACATTGCAGCAGCGCGGAGTGTCTTCTCCATAATTGTCTCTGCCAAAGTCCTGCTCATCGTTTGCAACAGAAAGGTTTTTCTTGTTTTAAATTTTAAACTGTGTGTGCAGAAAGAATGGGGCCTCCCAAATGGCTCAGTGGTCAAGAATCCACCTGCTGTGCAGGAGACTGGGGTTCGGTCCCTGGGTCGGGAAGATCCCTCGGAGGAGAGCATGGCAACCCACTCCAGTATTCTTGCCTGGGGAGTGAATCCCGTGGACAGAGGAGCCTGGAGGGCTGCAGTCCACGGGGTCACAAAGAGCTGGACACGGCTGAGTGAACAGCAACAGCGATGACAGAACAGGGGTGTGAGGGAGGCGGCTGACTGTCGGGACGCAGAGCCCCGGGGGAGCTGCTTGTGTGCTGAAGCGATGGTTGCACAAGGCCGCGCAGCTCAGCCACCGGGAGAGCGCGTCCCTGCCGTCCGGGCGGCGGGCCTGCTGTGGTCCCTCAGCCAACGGTAGCTGAGTTTTCAGGAGTGAAAGAAAGGTGAAAGTGAAGTAGCTCAGTCGTGTCCGACTCTCTGTGACCCCATGGACTGTAGCCTACCAGGGTCCTCTGTCCATGGGATTTCTGGAGTAATTTTTCTTAATTTGAAAACAAAGTCGGTACCTTTCCTATGAGTTTCCTTATATTTACCGAAGTGTTCATTCTACTAATACGGTTTTTGCATTTCTAATTTTCACCTAAAAACAAGAGCTAAGAGTTTTATTCCAGTCACTTACACACGTTTTATTCTTTGTACTGTGTTGTATTTCTAGCTGTGTTTCCAACGTGGGGTTTTTCCTTGTCTTGTTAGGGTGCTGGTCAAGACAAACTTGGGATTTATGTCAAGTCCGTTGTGAAGGGAGGCGCTGCAGACGTGGTGGGTATACAGTCGTTAGGGTGGAAGCCCCCAGTGTGTTGTGTGTTTGTCGAAAGCCCAAGTCTGAGTGTGCTCACTGCTGGCCTCCTCCTCCCCTTCTCCCCCGCTGTCGCCCCCTCCTCACCTGCCCGCGCCTTGGGGTGCTCAGGACGGGCGGCTCGCCGCAGGTGACCAGCTGCTCAGCGTGGACGGACGGAGTCTGGTGGGACTCTCTCAAGAAAGGTACCGTTTATTTGTTTAAAGATGATAGTATGCACTTCTGGGGGTAGTTCACATTACATTTTGGAATTAGAAGACAAAAAACCTCGCTGGAAGCTCTGCCCCTCCTCTTTCAGAGGAGAAGACTTAGCAGAGTGTGTGTGTTTTACTCTGAAAGGCGTCTCTGCCTCTAACACATGCTGAGATCTCTGCAGGTCGCCTCGCTGGTCTCAAGGCAGCGAAAGGAGCTGTGTGAAGAGTTGTCCTCAGAGGCAGGGCGCCCGAGACCTCGACTCAGACTAGTGGGGGGCCGCGGGGTGGCCCGCCCTCGGGTGGGGGGCCTGCCCATGCTCCCACCCTGTGACCTCTCTTCCCAGGGCAGCAGAACTGATGACAAGGACAAGCTCCGTGGTGACGCTTGAAGTGGCAAAGCAAGGAGCCATTTACCACGGCCTCGCCACCCTGCTCAACCAGCCTTCCCCTATGATGCAGAGAAGTAAGGGGGGCGGAGGGGCCATCTCCTCCATGGGCTGCGACTGTCTGCCATGGGCCGGGCAGCCAGTGGGACCTCTTCTAATACTCACAGACCCTTCGAAACAGTCCCTGTTGTGTTCATTGTCCTGATTCTAGAGAAGGGCGTGGGGATGAGCACCCTCGAGCACGATGCTTGGGATCGCAAGCTCATGGGTTCCCAGGGCCCAGGCTAGGTGTGGCCAGCCGATCTTCAGACATGGTGCTAATTTATTTGGCCCCCAAGAGCCCCTGGCCTCACCTGTACAGGCCTGGTGACTGTGGGGTACCCCAGTGTCCCCCATGCCAGCACTCAGGGAACGCCATCTGTAGTGAGTGGAGGAATGATTTTTCAGCTCTGACAGGCAGTCACAGGTTGTGAGGTCTTCAGAGAACAAACAAGCAGAGTTCTCTCCTGAAGGACTGTTTACAAACAGTTAGGTCCAGCTCACATGCTCTGAGACCGAACATGATTGTTACAGGGAAAGAGTCCACTGTTAGTAAAAGGTCAATTTTGAATAATAATTTGCTGATAGGAATGAATCATGGTTTTGTAGCTATATCAAAAACCTCAGAAAAAAGTCAATATAAACATCAGGCTTTTTAAAGAATTAGTTCAGAAACCAGGGAAAACTGTTCTGATTCTCATTATCTTAGAAATTGCTGTCTACTTTGCACTTCGTTGGCTCACCATAGGTGAGTAGGTCGCTACCCTGGGCAAGCCCAAAGCCTGGCCTCACACTGGCCTCATCTGGGTCACCCAAGAGCCTGGGCTGCTGTGCATGGAGACGGGCAAAAGGCACACGGCCTTCATATGCGGCGCCTTTTTCTTTTTTTTGCTTTTTTCATAGCATAATACTTAATGTATTGGTATTCTGATACCCAAGTTTATAGTCATTTAAAAGAAGCAAACTTGATGATGAGTTAGGAGTCACTGAGAGAAATCGTTGGAGCCAGACGTCAGGGCCGTTAGGTAGCAGGACGGCAGAGTAAGGTGTAAGGAGTGAGTGACCACAGCTAGAGAGAGCGGCTCAGGAGGAGGACACCCTGAGCGACGGAAGAACTGACGCAGGTTTGCAGGTGCAGGAGGGCCGTTCACGCTTCAGCTCAGTTAGGATGTCCCAGTGACGGTGGTCTCATCACCTAAACAGGCGTGCTCCAAGAGCGCACTGCCCACCCGTGTCGCTTTCTCTGAAGCCCCTTCTGGAGAGTAGTTAGACAGACTCTGCTCTCCTGTAAAAATACCTCATTTCTTCTGATGAAAAACCAGTTCTTACCTGGGGAATTTTAGATGTTGGTAAATCATGTTGCCTTTAAACCAAGCAGTGTGTAAGATACAGTCGTGAACAAGCGACAAGATCTTGAATGTGTTTTGATTTCAGTTTCAGACCGCCGTGGGTCAGGTAAACCCCGACCGAAGAGCGAAGGCTTTGAGCTGTACAACAACTCGGCTCAGAACGGGTCCCCAGAGAGCCCGCAGACGCCCTGGGCTGAGTACAGCGAGCCCAAGAAGCTGCCGGGCGATGACCGGCTGATGAAGCACTGGGCGGACCACCGCTCCAGCCCCAATGTCGCAAGTGAGGGAGCCCTGTGGCCCTCCCCGAGGCCTGCCCCATACATGTGTGCTCACCGCCAGGGTGGGGGGCACTCGGGGGGCTGTCGGTCATTAAAGAATGTTCTCGCCTGCATAGATAAGCCAACTGGGGTGTGTTTCTCCTGAGAAATGTCACAGCTAACATTCTAACAGGAGCTAAAAGCTAGTCTGGGGGCCTTGATTCTGGGGGTGCCCTGGGCTGGTGCACTGATGCGGGCAGAGGGTGGCCGGCTCCCTGCAGGCGCAGTCTCTATGCTGTAAAGGGTTGTCGGCAGGAAGCGGCAGGCATAGGAGGCTGTGCTCCAGGTGCCAGAGTCACAAAGCCTGAAATAGTGTCCCATCTGGCCCTCTGTCAGACAGTGGAGAGGTCTGCCCGGCCCTGGTCTGCACAGGAAACTTGGGGCTCCAGGCCCAGTTATTGAAGAGCCCCTACCTCCGCGGGCCTCGGGCTTTAGGTCTGTGCTCTGCTCCTCACTGGCACTGATGCCAGCCGACATGGGTGCTGCCCATGAACAGCTCCCGTGCTGTGACATCAGGGTTGCTTATTTAACGCTGAACTTTCTTTCCTGTCTCCCACCAACAGATCAGCCTCCCAGTCCTGGCGGGAAGAGCACGTATGCCCCGGGAACAGCAGCCAAGATCACGTCTGTCTCCACGGGGAACCTCTGTGCTGAGGTCTGGACAATGCGCAGGCCGACATGGGTTTCCCAGAGCGCCTGTGTCCTCTAGGAAAACGTCCCAGTGGTTGTGGCTCCTGAGCGTTTGGGTTTTAAGGTTTTAAGACAGTGGGTCAATCAGCTTTAGTAAGTTAGCAACTCAGCACAAAAGAAAACGTTTTTATTATTCTCAGTATAGGACTGAACACTTTACATTTTTAACATTTTTTAAAATACACAGATTATATTTTAACACAAATCCCTGAAGGTATGTTAGTCTATGGTTCAGACTGCTAAATGCTGCTCCCCCCAATCCGCAGGAGCAGACGCCTCCGCCCCGCCCAGAAGCCTACCCCATCCCCACCCAGACATCCACCAGGGAGTACTTCACCTTCCCGGCCTCCAAGTCCCAGGACCGCATGGCGCCCCCGCAGAGCCAGTGGCTGGGTTTCGAGGAGAAGCCCCACATGTTGGCAGATGGGAACCATTCCAGCGCCGCCGTGCAGGTGAGAGGCACAGGACCAGGGCGTCCCCAGCCCCCAGGAGGCCAGCGCGGGCAGATGGCAGTCGGCGTTGGCTATAGAGCGGTGCTGGGGCTGCCGCCGCCTCTCTGTCCTGGGCTCTGTGGTCACGAGGGAGGAGGCCTGACCTGATGTGTGCAGGCCTTTCCACGCGCTTGGTGAACGTCTGTGGTGTGCATGGCGAGGCTTGTAGACTGTGGGAGGCAGACTGAAAACCTGGACCGCGTCCGGGCACATGACTGTTCACGCCTGGGGAGGCAGAGAAGATCCTGGTCCCGCTGGTGGGGCTGAAGCTGGGGTGGGAAGCCTGCGGCTGGAGGAGGAACAGGCAGGGCAATGGATGTTGGTGCTGCAGCCCAATCAGAGGTGCTCCGCCCATCAAGGCCTGCCTCGAGCTGCGGGATAGGGCACGTGGCAGGTTCCGCGGACAGGCTAGGTGATCACAGGGAAGGGATTTCGGGGCCAAACCCAGGGCCTGGAGTTTTATGAAGTTAGCAGATAACTTGGATGACGTGTCCCTGCTTACTGGGAGAGGTCCCAGCCGCCTCTCTGCCGGTGCGGATGCACCCAGCCCTGCCGCCTCTGCTCCCCCCCCACCCCTTTCTACCCCCGGGACGTGGATGTGGCCCCGGCAGGTGGAAGTTGAGCAGGGTGGGGCTGTCGGGGTTGTTTCCGTGTGTCAAAGGTAACTGTCCACACTGAAAAATTGGGGAAAAGAAGTTAAATGTTCGCTTAAAAGTAGCCTAGCCTAGGCTTGGTGACAATCATGTGCCCCACTAATTCGCAGAGACTGTCCTCCTGGGATTGCAGTGGTGGAGAGATGGTTCTGCTGGGCCTGGGAGGGGAGGGGGTGTCTGCAGTCCAGTCACTCACTAGAGGCGATTGGGGGGTGTGGAGGCAGAGACAGTCGCCCCACTTGTCCTGGGTGAGACTCCAGTTGAGCTGGGTCTGGCGGGGCCTGGAAGGCAGGGAGGGGTGTCTGCCGTCTGGGATTCAGGGTCATTCCAGTCGCTCAGTTCAGGCGCTGGCTCCTGCTGCATCCTGTCTGCCCCCAGGGGTGTGGGGCGGAGGCAGTTGCCTCTTGTCTAGGCATGGGAGTGGTGGGCCTCAGTGCAGTTTCCCAAACGCCCGCTTCTCCTGGGAGGAACCTCTGGGGATCTCAGGAGCCGCTGTCGGTGGCTGAGATCCGCGTCCCTCTCTCCCTCCAGCGTGTGACCCGCTCCCAGGAGGAGCTCCGTGAAGAGGCCTACCACCCCGAGCGGCAGCGGGCAGAGGCGGCCGCAGAGCACAGGTCGGACGGCAGCGACGCCTGGCCAACCCAGGGCTCGTCGCTGGGCTCCAGCGCGTCCAGCCAGGAGCACCTGGGGCCCCCTTCCAAGACAGGCACCCCCGCCTCCACGCTCACCAAGAGCGGCCCCGGGCGCTGGAAGACCCCGGCCGCCTCCCCACCCGTGCGGACCGACCCGGTCCTGCCGCCGCCACCGCCCACCGGGTCCTCCTACGCCGGGGAGGCGGACGCGGACTCACCGCCGCCACCTGCCGCCGCCGCCGCCGCCCAGGCACAGGCAGCCGCCGAGCGGAAGAAGCGCGAGGAGCAGCAGCGCTGGTACGAGAAGGAGAAGGCGCGCCTGGACGAAGAGCGCGAGCGCCGGCGCAGGGAGCAGGAGCGCCGGCTAGGCCAGCTGCGCGCGCCCGCGCCGCCCCCCGCGCCCGCCCGCACGCCGGACACCGTGATCCGCGAGCTGCAGCCGCAGCAGCAGCCGCGCACCGTCGAGCGCAGGGACCTGCAGTATATCACGGTCAGCAGGGAGGAGCTGGCCTCCGGGGACAGCCTGTCCCCCGACCCCTGGAAGCGCGACGCGCGCGAGAAGCTGGAGAAGCAGCAGCAGCTGCACATCGTGGACCTGCTGAGCCGCGAGATCCAGGAGCTGCAGGGCAAGGCCGAGCGCTCGGCCGAGGAGAGCGACCGGCTGCGCAAGCTGCTGCTGGAGTGGCAGTTCCAGAAGCGGCTGCAGGAGTCCAAGCAGAAGGACGAGGACGACGAGGAGGAGGAGGACGACGACGTGGACACCGTGCTGCTCATGCAGCGCCTGGAGGCCGAGCGCAGAGCGCGGGTAACGGGCCGGGCGGGCGGGCGGGCGGGCGGGGCGCCGTGCGGAGCCGCTGTCCCCGGGGACCAGGGCGAGCTGCTCCCGAGACGCGCGGTTCCTGCGTGCGCGGGGCACCGAACCGTTGCTTCGGCCCTCTCGCCAGCGCTGGTGGAGACCAGTTATGTAACAGCCAGTGGTCACCGTGATGGGGGGTGGTTGCTGAAATGGCCGGAGAGGCAGTGGCTGGCTGGCTGGCTGGGTGGGCCAGACTCTTAACTGCCCAGCTCCACTACTGGAGCAGGAAAGCCTCTGGCAGCACCAGGTCGCGTCCCAGCCGTGCAAAGGGGGGCCCCTGGTCTCCACCATCTGCGCTCCCTGGGTCCCGGGGGTGGGGTGGGGCTGAGCACAACCACAGAGTCAAGTTAGTTGTCACCCTCAGAAACAGACTCTGTGTGGTCCTCGCACATTGATGAAGTGGATGTTATTAAACCAATGAGCATTATGCTTCAGTGGTAGCGTACAGGTACTCAGAACTTAGGACTTTATAGTTTTCCGTATGATGGAAATAACTTCTGTTGCCTTTGTATCACATAAAAGAAGAAAGTGAAAGCCATATTAGTTCAGGGCAGTATAGGCTGTTAAAATGCCAAATCTAGTATCCTCTGTTGCCCTCTCAGAGCTGTTGACAGAGAAGCACTTATTGGTGTTAATTGCAGCAAGTGCTAGTGACCGTTTTATGTTAATGAATTTTAGTGATGTTCTTTTTTTTTAGTATAATGCAGTATTGCGAGAAAAGACAGCAAAGGGCCTGTCCTTTTTGTCTTTGGATTTTGTTTCTAATTCCCCCTCTGATGCCGCTTGTACTGAAGACCTGAACCAGTGGCTGTGCTGTCAGACCCTCGAATCTTTCCAGCTCAGGATGAAATTCAGCCCTAGACCCTTGGCAGAGAGTGCCCTGAGTGGGCAGCGTGGGCCCTTAAGGCCTTGGCCGTCACCGGATACATTTCTTGTTAGATACATGTTAGCAGACAGGCATGCATATGACTTAGTTCAAAACTCAGAATCTCTCTTGAGAAACTTGTTTCATAAACAAAGGTCTAAATGTTAACTATTACAGTGTGTTATTATTAGGTAAGTCATCAGGAGTACACCTCCTCAAGAATGACTGTTTCCTTTGACAGAGCAGCTGTTTGATGAATAATTACCTGGAGCATAAGACTCCTTTGAGCTGTCCCCACCTCTGCCCAGTGCCCTGGCCCCATCCGTAGGCAGTGAGCAGAGTGCCCATCACAGCTGCCATCCCTGCTGCACCCAGTCCTCGTGGGCGCGCTGCAGGCGGGCCCCTGCATGGCTGCTGTGGCCGTGGCCCTGGCCCTGGCCCTGGCCCTGGGCTCTGCCCCATGCGAGGAAAGAAGGCTTAACTCTGAGCCTAAAGCTGAGGTTCATGGTAAACAAGTGGGCATGATTAAATTTATTGCTTAGGGAAAAGTTAGAAACCACGTCATAATATTTCTACAGTTATTCTTTTCTCTGAAGACTAAATTTTTATTGAAGGTCTATCAGTTTTTCCAAGTGATTGAAACACTGAATATTTCAAAGCCTTTTAGTATGAATCACGCTATTTAGAAAGTTCTTTATGGTAATTTAATTAAAAATGTTTATCATTAATTATGTTAAGATTAATATCTTAGTTTCCAAGTAAGAGTGCTGAGGGAAATTTTACTTTTTTTAGTTTCTGTGTGTCTTACTAATGAAGCTCAAGTATTTAACACCATGTGGGCACTTCTCTGTTTCTGAGTACTAGAAGTTAGCCTAGTCTTGACTTCTCTCCTGGGTTGTCCTCAAGCACAGATGAAGCATGAGAGCCGCAGAGGTGCTGATGGCGGATCCAGGTCCTAACGGAGCCTTTTTTTCACACTTCATCTTTCTTTTTTTCCCTTCTGTTACCTGCAGCAGACTGCTATGCCAGCAATCTCTGTTCTAGATTTGGTATGTTCCTGTTTCTTTCCCTTGGGTTCCTTTTTCCTGTCTGATTTCCTCTTCTCCTTTAGTGGTGGTGGTTACATGTTTTCAGTAGACCTGGTCCTAGGGGTGTCCTAGATCGGACCTGTATGTAGTCCCCTGACTCTGGAAGCATGCCTTTCAGCGTGTTTAGACGCAGTTATCCTTTGCTCTTCTCTGTTAATTTTAAGTGTTACTTACTGTTTGTTTTTGGTTTTGACCTTGACTCAGTTTCAGTCCTAAAGTTCACACTATATATTCCTGCGTACTCATGAACACAGCAAACTGCAGCGAGGAATGACTCGCCCTTGCTACATGAGAAGTGCGTTTTAACTGTCATTAGACGCTCAGTTCAGCTGGTTCTGACATTGTTTGCGAATTAGGATGTGACTGTCTGTCGGTAGAGAAAGAGGAATTTCTAGTAAACAGTGCTCTGTTTTAATATCACATGATTTTCGTTTAAGTTACCAGCCATACCAGTTCGTTGCTGAGTAACACTCATGAAAAATAGTCGCATTGTACAGTAACGGTGGTGTGTCTCACGTCCACACTGGGGAGATTGAGTGGGTTGTAATAGCGTCCACTGTGCTTGAGAACTGGATGTCTGTCACTGACGTTCTTACCAGGGTATCGATACTGACTGTTAAGTAGCCTTTATTGCTGGTCAACTTTTAAATGACGCAAGGCCAGAGCTAACCATCCTTTGAGAAATATCTGAATCCAGGCTTGACTTTAATGGCCTTTTTTTGTTCTGTTTTCTTTTTTGAATTTAAATATCCTGGTGACAATGTCATTGCAAAGGGGACCGCCTCCTCTCCTTGGTGACTGAAAGGCGTATCTTCTGAGCTTGACTTTTTCTTCCACGTAAGACAGAGATAGGAAGGGTGCTTTTCTCTCTGCCTCTGTGTGTTGAGGTGTCTCGGGGGAGGAAGTGAGGGAGCACCAGTCACCTCCAGTTGTTTCTCTACTTATCATGTCCTTATCACATGTGTGGGGGCCAGGCCAGCCTGGGGCCCCAAGAGAGCCCCATGTCTGTGTCTGTGGGATGTGTGACAGGTGAGTCACAATTTGTTAGGATGGGATGTACTGAGATTTTTGTTTCAGGGTTTTTGTTTCTTCAAAGATAATTATTTCTAGTTTGACTGTGGGCACCAGGTTTCTTAGCCCTGTTGCCCTGAAGATGTCAATGTTATCGCTGAGTTCTTGCCGTGTCCCCAGGGGTAGCTTTGCTGCCAGAACTCGTGTGTCAGGCCCTGGCTTCCCAGAGACGCTGGGGACCACAGGGAGACGCATGGCCCTGGTGTAAGATCCTCCCCGTGCGGGTTGCTATGGTGATAAGAGAAGCGGAAGGGCTGCCCTGTCTCTGGTCTCCCGGTGTCCGTCCCTCCCTCCATCCATGCCTGCTGCCTCCAGGCCCATGGCCCACGCACCCCGCCTGCACTCCATCCTGCACTCCACCTTCAACTCCTATGTGCACGCGCCCACCTGACCGCTTTGCACCTGTTCTGAGCTGACTTGCCCCCTCCCCTAACTCTGCCCAGCATGCCACCTCCCGCTGCAGGAGTCTGTGTGGGGAGTCCACATGGGGCGCGCGGAGCCCCGCCTCAAGCTCTCTCCGCGGCCAGTGTCTCGGCAGCTGTAGGCTTGCCTTGGAGCTCTGAGTCCACGTATCTGCCTTCTGCTGAAGAGAAGGGGAAGGGAGCCCTGCCGGCTGAGGGCTAGGGCTGCGTCCCCAAGTGAGGGGACCGCCCTTCCTCCCCAGGAGCCACCCCCGACCCCGAGCAGATTCCTCTGGGAGATGCGGCAGGACTGGGATGGACCCGAAGTCCCATCCTAATAATTGTCTAATTAGGATGACTCATCTTTACTGGAGCCCTTGAAATTCTTTAGGGTGAATATTTTTAATGGGTAGGAGCATGAGCTGAAAATGCCGGTGGGGAGAGAGGTTTCTTACAGGTTGTGTGCTTAGTAGACTTGTAATTGCTTTTCAGAGAAAATGTCAAAAAGCAGGGGGTATTTTGACCCTCTTTCCTACTCAGATATGTCAGTGATTGTCTGCCTTAATGGAATTTCTGTTGTAAAGATGTAATAAATTAGTATATTTTTGTGGTACAAAATTATAAACACAGAGATCTCAGCATACTGTGTTTTTTTTTTTAACCCCTGAAAATACCTTTCTGGGAAATGTGGGCTGCACCAGTGTTGTAAGAAGTTGGGTCAGGCTTGCGTCCTGCTTTTAAATCCCAGCACGATGGTTGGTTTGGTTCCAGTGACTGTGGGCTGGGCTGGGCTGACTGAGAATTGCTGTTGGATCTGTTCAATGTGTTTCCCCAAATACAGCTTCCTGCCTGCCTGTTTTGGTAGCATGCGACTTCCCCATCCTTCAGTGTAAAACAGCAAGCTTGTCTTCTCTCCACTTAGCTACAGTC
>SNSB01003849.1:1547430-1603255 GCA_012922965.1 Capreolus pygargus | reverse complement strand
TTCATACACGCGGTTTGTCGTTGGCGCTCAGAGCCATTAGCTTCCTAACTTGATTTCATACACGCGGTTTGTCGTTGGCGCTCAGAGCCATTAGCTTCCTACTTGATTTGAGGTGTTCTCTAACTGTTGGGAAATGTGACTGAACTGTACAGTTCAGTGTAACATCTGGATCTGTTGTTCGGGACAAATTCAGAGATTCTGTTCTCATTTATGTGTTTTGGGTTTTTTGTTTGTTTGCTTGTTTTTGAGTAAAGCAGAATACTGGTGAGAAACAAAACAGTTTCTTTTGACAATGAAAATATGCGAAACAGCTTACCAAATAGTGGAAAGAAGCTGCCTCAGTTATAATAGTGCTGGTTCACTCACTGCTTTAAAACAGAAACCAGTGGACTGGGCACAGGGAGAAGGCTCCTTGCTTACACCATCAGGACTTAGAAGAGGAAGGTTTTTAAGAGGAAAATGCTTGTTTTTAGATTTAGTAGTTGTGAGAATTGAAATTATTCTGACTTCTTAAAACTATACTTTTATTTAAGATAAAAGAACTCATTGGTGAGTTCAGTGTATATAATTTTACTTGCTCAGAACTTGTTTTTAATTAGCTCTAGGAAAGGTAAGACATAATGAGTTAGTTTGTATTTTGTTGGGTAACAGAAGAGTCTATTGCATTCTTGCAGTTTTGCCTTCTTCCATAGGTTATCTTTCTGGAGATACTTAGTGTGATCAATTGCTGTTTTATTTCGTCACTCTTATTTGGGAGCTGTTTCCCATATCTGTGCTGACGCCTCCTCCACTGCTGCAGACCCTCCGGCGAGCTGACCCCAGCTAGGGGCTGCCTCTGCACCTCCACGGAGCAGGCACTTCTGCCGGCTTCCTCGCTGAAGTAGGGAGGTACAGGGCTGTGGGTGCTAGCCCCGCCCAGGTCTGTGATGGAGAAGGGAAAGTCTGTGTCCTCCTAGCTGTTGACAGCAGAAATCGCTGTGTCCTGTGGGCATGATGGAAAGGCTCTCTGTTCTCTGCCAGTCACACGTGATTTTCCGGGTCCCTTGAGGCATTTTCATCCTGTAGTGTATAGGAGGTGTGACCAGGAGAATGAAGGAGCTGAGAGCCAGGTATAACGCATTTTAGGACTTTGAAGTTGTCCTTAAGAATTTGAATGGTATGAAGGAGAGAGATTAAATCTGTATTGTTTGAAAAAGACAGACCTTGAAAAACAAAAAAATTGGAAGTGGTCAGGTGGTGAGTTTCAGAAGAGCAGACATGCTTTTTGACAAGTAGTTACCTGAAAATGGCAGGCACTGTGGTGGGAGGTGGACTCTAGTTCCCCAGACCCTGGAGGTGTTCAGACACAGTGGACGTTACTTGGCAGAGGTGTAGCAGGAGAGAGTGAGAATAAGGTTTGTCCTAAATTTCAGGCTCAGATGCTGTAAATCAGCATTTAGGGGACCCCCGAGCTGGGGAGGGATTCTTAATTCCAGGATGGGATGCGGAGGGAGTGGATGGTAAAGGGCCAGGACAGAAGGAGAGCTTGAAACCTGGTCCCCACGACTCGGCAGGGGGCCCGCCCCCCTGAGCCCCCAGCCCACCCCACCGAGAGGCTGGGGTCCACCCGCCACGGGCCAGGGGTGCAGGCGTGCCTGACCTTCATGGTGGCCGTTGGAATGGGGCACAGGCAGGAGGCGGTCCAGGGTCTCGGGGTCCACATGCCAGGGTCTGACTGCTGATCGCCACGAGCTGGTTCGTGGACTTGTTCTAGTAGAAGAGTCATGTCTGTCTGCTGTGTGAGTGTGTGGGATAACCTCCTCCTCTGAGGTGGTTCTGAAGGGTGGGGCAGCTGTGAGGTGGCACTGTGTGGCCTGGCCTGGTGTCTGTGCTCAGCTGTGCGTGTGTGGCATGTGCGCGGTGTCTGCTGACTGGCCGTGTGTTGTGTGCGCGCACGTGTCATGTACGCTTGTGTTGTGGGCACTGTCTGTTGGCTGTGCACGTGTCGAGTGCCGTGTGTTGTGTGCGTGGTGTCTGTCAGCCGCGCATGTGTCCTGTGTGCACATGTCTGTCGGCTGTGTGCCGTGTCTGGGCCATGCTGTGTGTCGTGTGCATGCATCTCTCAGCTGTGCGTGTGTCGTGTTGTATGTCGGCCATGCTGTATGTGCGGCATGTGCGCGTGTCGTGTGTACGTGTCTGTCAGCTGTGCGTGTCGAGTGTCGTGCGTGTGGCATGTGTGCCGTCAGACGTGCGTGTTGAGTGTCGTCTGCAGCTATAGGCCGTGTCGTGTGCGTGTCTGCCGGCCATGCACGTACAAGTGTCATGTGCACGTCGGCCATGCGTGTGTCGTCTCACGCGCACGTGTCAACCATTAGCGTGTTGTGTGCGCATGTGTTGTATGTCCGTTGGCCGTGGGCATGTGTGTTGGGCGCGTGCGTGTGTCGTGTGCGCTTGTCTGTCGGCCGTGTGTGTCGTGTCTATTGGCCACACGTGTGCATGTGTCTGTTGGTCCTGCACATGTGCCGTGTGTGCGTGTCCATCAGCCACGCGTGTGTCGTGTGTGTGTGTGTCCATTGGCCATGCGCGTGCATCTCGGCCTTGCACATGTCTGTCGGCTGCGCGTGTGTTGGCCGTGCAAGTGCACGTGTATGCATCGGTCGTGGGCGTGCACATGTCGGTTGGCTGCGCATGTATGTGTCTTGGCCGTGCGCGTGTTGTGTGCGCGTGTTGGCTGTGTGCCGTGTCTCGGCCGTGCTGTGCTGAGTGTCGTGTGCACATGTATTGAGTCTCATGTGCGTGTGTGTTGTGTGTGCGTGTCGAGTGTCGTGTGCGCGTGCATCTGTCAGCTGTGCTGTGTGCTCTGTCTGCCGGCCATGCGCATGTGTTGTGACCGTTGGCCGCACACATACACGTGTCTGAGGGCCGTGCGCGTGTCCGTCGGCCGTGCGTGTGTCGTGTGGGCATATTCGTCAGTCGTGCATGTGCCATGTGCGTATGTCCGTCGGCCGTGCGCGCGTGTTGTGTCTTGGCTGTGCGTGTCGTGTGCACGTGTCCGGCCGTGCGCGGGCGTCTGTAGGCCGCGTGCGTGCGTGCGCGTGCGCGCCAGCCGCATGGCGCGTCCTCGGGTCGGGCGCGGGCTGACGGGCCCCTGTCGTCAGTTGCAGGATGAGGAGCGGCGGCGGCAGCAGCAGCTGGAGGAGATGCGGACGCGGGAGGCGGAGGAGCGCGCGCGGCAGGAGGAGCAGCGGCGCCGGCAGGAGGACGAGAGGGTCAGGCGCGAGGCCGAAGACAAGGTCCTGGTCCTCTGAGGGCTGCGGCCGAGCGCAGGCGGGGCTGGGCGGCGGGCAGGGCCGCCCCCGCGCCGGCCTCTGCCCGGCCTGCGGACCGGCCCCCACTGCCGGCCTCGGGGCTTGTCCCTCCGGCCTGCGGACGTGGGGCCTGTGCGGCCACGCTGGGTGGCGTCCGGCCGGTGGCTGGGAAGTGGTCACGTTGGGGTCAGGCCTGGGGAAGGTCAGGAGCCTAGGAGGACAAAGAGGATCTAGAGTCGATTCTTTGTGACAGTGACCTGATTCTGGCCAGTGGTGCACAGAAAACGCAGCTCAAGGGGGCTTGCAACTCCCTCAGTGTGCCCAGGGGTAGGTACTCGAGTAGTTACTTGGTTCTAAGGGTCAGGGAACCCTGTGATCGGTCTTAACGTGACCACACTTGACCTAATCTGAGAAGCCAGTGCAGGACCCCGCCTCTGGGTGCACTGCCGGCCCTGGGATTGCTGCCGGACCTCAGAATCCAGGGACATGGTAGGAGCGGTGCTGGCCATCCCCAGGGGCCCTTCTGTGCAGGCGGGAGAGCCCGGCCACGTGGACTCCGCGGGTGACAGCGGGCAGGGCAGGCCCTCCACCTCCCCGACCCGACTGCTTGGTGGGGCCCGGGCAGTCGCGGTCTGGGCTTCGGGGGAGACCCCGTGCGCTTCAGTGAGCCCTCGGAAGGAGGTGGGCCTCCACAGTCTGAGCCCCCAGCCCTGGGTCTGCAATGTCCACTTACCCTGCGCCTCCGGCCACCTGGAAGCAGCACCGTGGGGAGACGGCCGGGCCTGTTCTCCACGTGGGGAAACTCTCTGTCATTGGGTTTTTTTGCAGTGCACATTCTCACAGCTTGTGGTTATGTCAGATGCACTTGTGTTTGGGTACCTGTTTCCATGACTGAGTGCTCCATGCAAAAAGAAGCTGTTTTTTAATATATAGAATGTCCAAAATGGCTGGGCTTGCTGTGTCATGGGAGGACCACGCACCTGTGGGGCAGAACGATGTCACATGGCTGTCTGTTCTTAACATAACTGAAGGATGAGCCATGGTCTCTCCCTGAAATGTCACCACATGAGTGGTATTCGTGGAGTGCTAGGCCTCCCTCCAGCTCTGCTCAGAGTCTGTGGAGCTTGTTCAGGTTGGAGCTCCTCTGTAAGGGAACGCTCATTCGCTCATTCTGTGTGGAAATAAGATGAAAATGCGTTTCTTTCCGGATGGCTCAGCATAGGGTGAGAAGTGGTCAGGGCTGAGACAAGGCTGGCATGTGTGCTGGCACTCCCCACCCCCCCCCCCCCCCCCCCCCCCCCCCCGCCCCGGAAGGCTCTGGCTGTGTGTGCTCGCTCTGTGTGTATTTCTGTACGCGTGCATGTGCGTGTGGAGGGGGGGAGCCAAAGCGTGAAAGCGTGCACGGTGACGCAGGGACTAGAAACTCTGCCCCTGGTGCCAGCAGCTCCCTGCCGGTGCGTGGGTTTAAAGTCTGCAGCCCGGAGCCCACCTCAGCTTAAGGCAAATCGTTCATTTGGTCTTTCCACTCCTTTCTTAGCTTTTATTCTTATGTTCTGAAACCACTGTCAATCTTGAACAAAACTGTGCTGTTACCTTTTTCAATGTTAAATTAACGCTGTCAACTGTAGTTTGCGCAACTAGATGTATGTCAGAAGAAATGTACAGTATGTGTCAAAATACACTGGACTGTCCGCTGCCGTTGCTGTCGTGCCTGGCTTTCCAATTTCCTGTCTGGCAGGGAGACACAAACTAAGGCCTGGGGGACGCGTGTTCACTGGTGGTCACCTTGGGAAGAGACAGTGTGGGTTTCCTATTAATTTCTCTTTGCGTCACTGGAAACGAGCCAGGCGACTTAGGCCTGCCTTTCTTCCACGCGCTGCGGGGCGGGGCGAGGGCTGGTCCTCCGCAGGTGCCAGTCAGAGCCTAGTTACCCTTCGGTTTTGTCTTTAAACTCGGGAGCAACAGGTAAGTGGAAATCCCACTGAAAGCAGGAGAGGCGCCCCGGGTTCATTCCTGCTTCCGCCTAGTTCTATGTCAGCGGCTCCATGTCCAGGCCCAGCTGCCCGCTGCCGTGGCAGTCGCCGGAGCTTGGGGGGACCCTGGGGCGGACCCTCCCTGCTGCCCACTGACCCGCCCTTTGTCTCCCGGCCACAGAGGCGGCAGGAAGACGGTTACTACAGCCGCCTGGAGGCTGAGCGCCGCCGCCAGCACGAGGAGGCCGAGCGCCGGCTGCTGGAGCCCGAGGAGCCGGGCCTGGGCCGCCCGCCGCTCCCGCGTGGGTACGAGCCCGCTGGCCCGCCGCCGCCACCGCAGCGCACTGCCTCCTACCTGCAGACGCAGGCCCTCTCCCCGGATGCCCTCTACACCGCCAAGTTCGTGGCCTACAACGAAGAGGAGGACGAGGACGAGGAGCCGGCAGGTCAGGACAGGCCCTCTGGGCGGAGGGCGCGCCCAGCCTCCGACGGCATCTTCCTCTCCGGCCCATTCCGGCCGCCCCCGCCCGGCACCAGCAGGACTGGGCCCCGGGCCGGTCCACCCCCGCCCCCTCCCTCCAAACCCGGCCCTGCCCGGCCCGGCCACTCCAGAGGTCGAGGTAAAGCTGGGGCGCCCTAGCCCCCCACCGCCCGACCCCGGGCACCCACACGCAGCACAGCCCCTCTGATCAGAGCACTGGCTTTGGAATCCGGTTCCTGATCACGGCTTGGGGGGTGATCTGCTCCACCTGCGACCCTCCTCTCTGCTCCTTCAACCCCAGTTTCTCTGCTCTGCGGGGGCACTCAGCCCAGCTTGTCTGATATGCTGATTAAAAATTCTGAAAATTTTCAACAATTGATTTTTACCAGTGGAAACAAGCAAGTATTCCTCAATTAAAACTCAAAAGATGAAACACGTTTTTAAGGCAAATTGAAGAAAAAACGTAGACTCAAAATGGAAAGTTTTTTACTCTGCCAGTAATTTATCTAAAGGTCTAGAGCAGGTTACATTAGAGACGTCTTTCTGTTTTATCTTTTGAGTCTTGGTAGAGGACCACTCCTGTGCCCTGGTTGTGGGTCCCCAGCCGACTCATGAGCAAGACGCAGTGCCGGGAGGGGTACTGGGAGGGGTGCCAGGCGTGGCCGGGTTCCTCAGATGCCCCCACACGGCCGTGGAAAAGATACCTCCTTATAAAGGGAGCAAAGAGCATAGACTCATCGCTGCAGCCGTGGAGAAGGGTCCTTTTAGCCCTGAGGTCCTGTGGTCGTCTCCTGGCCTGTTGAGTCCAGTGTGCAGCACTGTCAGTGTTTGCTGAGTATTTTGAGCGTGTATCACCCTGGCCTTAGTTATAAGCAAAAGACTCTTCGAGGTGTGAGGTCTTGTCGCTGACCCCGCAGTTAACGCCGCAGTTAACGGAAGCCGCCGGCCCTGCCTTCCCGTGCTGTGGCCTGCCGTCACGCCGCCCGCGCGCTCACTGTGTCTGGCCGTGCTAGAGCTTCTCCAGGCGTCGGCTGTCTCGATCTTTGGCAGCGCTCTTCAGCGTGTGGGCGGTTGGTCTCACTCGCCCAGTTACTGGCCGCTGACCCACAGCGCTGGGCCCCAGGCCGGGTGTCTGCCAGTTGCCGCGGTCTGCTTTGTGGCCGGCGATGTTGTGTCTGCGGCGTCAGCATCCGGCCTTTTGGGCCTCCTCCTCCTGCTCTTCCGAACGCTCTGAGAATGGCAGCCATGCGTGCCGTGGGAGAGTTCGGTGGCCGCCCGGGAAAGAGGCCGCTCGCCCCGAGGTCACCCAGAGAGTCCTCGGTGTCGCAGTCCCCAAAGACGCTCGCCATCTGTCGGTTTCTATTCTGCATTTGTGTTAGTTACATATTTTACCTGATTTGAACTTCCTGGCTATACTCCCTTAGACTTAATGCTTCCCCTAAGAGTAAGGCTGCAGGCCAGGTTCCCAGCACCTGCGAGGGCCGTGATGGGGTTGCTCAGGCCACCCAGGGATGTGGTTTCCGTTGCGTGTCTCCCACTGACTCGAAGAGCCTTTCGCTGCTGCTTTTTTAGGACGTAAGAGGTCCTGAGCACTGCATCTTCATCCTGAGTGTGGTTCTGGAAATAATGCAGGTACTTTAACCGTGACTTTTTCTTTTTACGGAAAAGGAGCAAACTCTCATGTGGGATCTGCTGGAACAGTTTTTGGAGCCCATGATGTTTATCGGGATCCGAGAGAGAAACCGTCTAAGAGGTATTCACTGAAGCTGTGCCATGCGGGTGTCTCGTCACTGAGGGCGCTTCTCTTTTCTCACACTACCTTTTGTGAGGCTGGAATGAAATTTCAGAGACTTGGTTGTCAGCTCAGGCGTTGAGTTGTGTGAGCACAAAGGCTTTGTTTACGTGTTGTTGATACGGTTCTGCCTCCAATGGTGCGCAGGGCCCCAGGGTTTCTGGCTGGGACCGTGGAAGGAGCTAAACGCGCTGCCCTCTGTGTCCACCACCAAGGAGCGAGACGCCCAGGGTAAAGGCCCGGTGTCCTGCTGGACCGTGCAAGGCCCCCCCCCCCCCCCCCGAGTTCAACAGACATTCTTCGCCAGGTGTAGTCAGAACTACTGATGCCCAAAGCGTTCTTAGATCTTTAATATCCTGGTAACTTGTTATTACTGTCCATTAGTATGTTGATAGAGGCTTCTCAGATGTAGGTAGGCTTCATTAAAGTGCCAGATTTTTAAAGTGAACGCTTGAGTTAAACTTAATTGCTGAGGATTGTGTGCTTGCTAACACTGATGTTACTAGCTTTTTGAGAGTCGGGTGGGACTGGAAAAAGTGAACATTAACTGACGAGAACACTGTGCCCTTTCCCACGTGGGTTTGAATACAGCCCCGGCAGGGTTATGAGGGAATTAAACAAAGTTTAATAAGCCTCTCCCTTAGAAAGTCTGTCTTAACCGTGCTCATGTGAGCCGAGCTACCTGCTGACGGGTCATTTCCACTCTGAAAGGTAACCCTGTACCTGTTCTTCCTGCAGCCATGAAGCAGACGTCCCCGGGGGGCCCGGAGCCCCTGAAAACCTGACATTCAGGGAGCGCCAGCGCCTTTTCTCCCAAGGGCATGACGTCTCCAATAAAGTCAAGGCTTCTCGCAAGCTAACAGAGCTGGAGAACGAGCTGAACACTAAGTGAGGACGGCCCTGTGTCCAGCACGGTCCCTTGGGGTGCTGGTGACGGCACAGCCTGAGGACCCCCGTCCCCAGGGAGCCTGCTTCTAGAAGGCTTGGCATGTGGAAGAGTTCCACCACTAAGAAATTCCGCTTTACCTTACCAAGAGACTGTCATTTCTACAATCTAGACACTGTCTTCTTAGTGACCTGACTCCCAGGAAGGTAGCTTTCTGGTCAGTCTCTAGGGTCTGGGCTTGGAAAGGGGCAAAAGAAGATCCTGAGATGTGTCTTCGCCCCCGTCTTCCCCCAAGGAGCACAAAGAAGTGCTGTTGCTGTTCTTTTCTCAAACTCACTGTTCACTAATCAGAGGGGCTTGAAGTCCCCAGACTGTCATTTGCCCTCCTTAGCGGCGGCTGCAGCCTGCTGCGGGAGCTGACTCTGGGGAGGCTGCGTGGACGCGCCTGCGTGCCATGGAGTGCGGCCGGCCTGCCGTGCCCGCGGCTGGGAGGCGGGCGGACCTGAGCGCAGCCCTCCGAATCGGCTCTAGTGTTTGATTGAAGCGAGTGTCTCCAAGAAGAAAATTTTGAGGTTAGGAAATTTTATTTTTTTAAATACCAGATGATTATTATGCCAGTAAGTCATTAGTGATTTTGAAGATGGCGCTTAAGTTAGAAGGTTAACTAAATGTTTCAAATATTCCAAGGGAATCTGTAAAGGAGGATGTCTACTAAACAGTGTTCACATGGATAGGAACAGAAGTACCGAAGAAGGACAATCGCGCAGTAGGCGGCACTCGGCACAGCTGTCGCTCAGAAGAGAGCTGAGTTCACACCCATCTGCTGTCAGGGAAGGGAGGGTCCATGGCGTGTGGCGTCTGTAACTGAAATGCTGTAGGAAAGAATCGTGGCAGTTCAGGCTATTTTTTTACATTTGAATAGAGTTATTTAATTTTCATGTATTGAATTATTAGTTACCACTGTCACTTCTTCAGCTGTGAACATGAGGCTGGTTTTGGGGAGACGGACCTCACTTTGTTTTATATTATGTGATGTTAAAACAGTCAATGATTTTGTGATCATGAGCAGATTTTCTATTTGACAAGCCCTGCTGCGGCTCTAGATGACTTTGCCGTATTGTTCTGTTGACAATAGGTGTGTTAGGAAGATACGCACACTTTTCCAGGAGAAGGGGGGGGCTGTCTGCCTTAGAAATCACTTTCCTCAGAGCTGTAAGATAAATCATTACAACGCGACTGTAAATATTTTCTGCGTCCGTCAGGGTTCGTATCTGGAAGTGTGCTGCTCTGATTTCCCTCGTTAAATAAGAGAGTAAGTGGTTCTAAGTGTTTATGAAGGATCTGCATGCTTGTGCCTCCCAATGTCTCGAGAACACTGGCAGCCTTACGGGGACTGAATCCACAGCTTCTTTAAAGGAAAAGATACAGGTGAACTGTTATCCTGTTAATATATAGAAAAACAACAGACACACATGAGAACATGCAAATACATGTAAATATTTACATGCAGGGATATTTCTATGTGTGATTGTAAACCCATTCCCGTGGATTTGGCGGTCCTTGGACGATTAGGTCAAATGTGAATATGTGTAAAGTGCTTTTCATGACTGTGCATTACTATGGAGAAGACATCAGACCTGCTGTAGTTTTCCATTTCTACTGTACTTCATTTGCAGCCTATTTTTAATAAACTTCGTATGTATTTAAGGGTATTCGCTATTATATTCACCAGTGTTCACAGACTCATTGGCAACAGAACCCCCCTTCCCATCTCCCCATCCTGTCCACTAATCGGTCAGCCCACCGAGCATCACTGCTATGACAGGCAGCGTCCCCGGACCCTGGGGATGCTCCCCCTCCCGATCGCACCGACACGTGAGCAGAGGGTTCGAGTCCCTTTGGCTGCTGCTTGAATGCTCAGCCTCCGGGTGTCTTAAGCGTCCCATCCTCTGATCACCCCTTGTGTGAAGAGGGTGCCTGTGTGACGTGCCTGAGGGCAGGGACCGCCATTTGGGTGCCTGCGTGTCCAGCTGGGGGTGGGGTGGGCTGGTGAGCCCCTGCCCCAACAGATTTCAAGAAAGACCTTCATGAAGGAATAGGGGCCTCAGGGTTGTAGAAGCTGGAGATCAGTCAGCGCCAGGTGTTACCACACTGGAGCTGTAAGCATTCGTGTTCGGCATACTGTGATGCCCAGAAAGGGGGGCAGACTTAGAGACTGTTTTGGCATTGGTTCAGTCTCACCCGAGGCCGCACGGCTCTTGTTGCTCTTGTGGCAGGAATGACTGCCCGCAGGGTCTGTGCTGGGCACCCTTCCGGGGCAGCCACGGGGAAGGGGTTCCTCTCTGCTTTGTACACGGAAGGCTGGTCTCGGGGTTTTACACATTTAAGGAAATGCTGGGCCCCAGCAAAGCTGAGGTGGCATGACTTGCCGGAGGGAAGTAGGTACAAAAAGTGACCAGTTTTCATGCCCGTGTTCATGTAGTTCCTCTAAAGCCACATCACCCAGAAAGATAGATGTGCTCACTCGCTCAGGTGTGTCCAACTCTGCAACCCCGTGGACTGCAGCCCGCCAGGCTCCTCTCTCCATGGGGATTCTCCAGGCAAGAACACTGGAGTGGGTTGCCATGCCCTCCTCCAGAGGGTCTTCCTGACCCAGGAATTGAACCACGGTCTTCTACATTGCGGGCAGATTCTTTCACCAGCTGAGCTGCCCAGGGACACATCTGACTTGAAACTGGGATGTAAAAGCAACTCCTTGCACAGTTTAGTCAACAAAGACACCTTATGAGTGCCTACTCTGTGAATCCTGTCCACCAACTACTCCAAAGCAGACTGGGAGACAGGTGCGCGGCTCATAAATAAGCCTAATAACTGGATCTGGGTGAGCAGCATGTCCTGGGCACTTGGCAGGTTGACTACAAGTGCCCGCTGCAGTCATGGAGCTAGCAGACAAGAAAACCGTCCTCCCTTTGGGAGAAAAGACTGCAGCAGGCAGAGGAGGACCAAGGCAAGGCTGCTGCCCTCCGAGCAGCGGGTCAGGGCGCCCCAACCCCGGTGGGGACCTCGGGGTACGGGGGACAGAGCTTCCTCCTGGCTCTGGCCACCGAGGGGGAAGGGAGAGTGGACAGCGTCCGCCGGGCGTTTGCCCGCAGGGGGTTTCCAGCGTGACCCACCAAGTGGGCCACAGGCTGATGATGGAGACGGGGGCACAGCTGAGGTCGGGGGAACAGGGCATCAGCGAGGGACCCGGCTGGGGGACCGTGAAAGCGACGACCAGAGTGTCTTCAGTGTCCACGCGTCTTGCGTAGGTTAGGCCTCTGTTTTTCCGCTCTTGTAGAGCTTGTGTCTTATTCTTTATGGAGAATACAGGTAAAAATGTCCAAAAGCTAAAATGGTAACAATGGTTCCGGTGTTAAATTGGATTTTTATTTTATTTTTTAGTTACTTAGTTTAAATCTTTTTATATTGGAATATAGTTGATGATTCCACTTTAATAGCAGAAAGCAAAGAGGAACTAAAAGACCCTCTTGGTGAGGCTGAAAGAGGTGAGTGAGAAAGCCTAAAACCCAATATTAAAAAAACTAAGATCTTGGCGTCTGGTCCCATCACTTCATGGCAAACAGAGACACTGGAAGCAGTGACAGATTTCTGCTCGGGCTCTAAAACCCCTCTGAGGGTGACTGCAGCCCTGAAATCAAAAGATGCTTCTTGGCAGGAAAGCGATGACAAACCTAGACAATGTATTAAAAATAGCAAAGACATCACTTTGACACCCAAGATCTGTATAGTCAAGACTATAGTCTTTCCAGCAGTCATGCAGGGATATGAGAGCCGGACCATAAAGAAAGCAGAGCGCTGAAGAATTGATGTTTTCAGAGTGGTGTTGGAGAAGACTCTTGAGACTCCCTTGGACAGCAAGATCAAACCAGAATTTAATTTTTTAATTCAGAAATTAATTCTGAATATTCATTGGAAGGACTGATGCTGAAGCTGAAGTTCCAATACTTTGGCCACCGATGTGAAGAACTGACTCATTAAAGACCCTGAAGCTGGGAAAGACTGAAGGCCGGAGATGAAGGGGACGACAGGATCAGAGGGTTGGATGGCATCAGCGACTCGATGGACATGAGTTATAAGTTTGAGCAAATTCTGTGGGAGAGTGAAGGACAGGGAAGCCTGGCACGGCGCAATTCCTGGGGTCGCAAAGCGCCCGGCACGACTGCGTGAACAAGCAAGCGTTGTGTTAGTTCCAGGTGTACCCCAGTGTGATTCAGTCACACAGACACAGGGACCTGTTCTTTTCAGATTCCTTTTTCATTCTAGAGTGCTGAGCAGAGTTTTCTGTGTTATCAGTAGGTGGTAGGTCTTTGTTAATGATCTGTTTTAAATATAGCCAGGTGGACCCTGGGCATTTTTTTTTAAATAGTATAAAACATTAACAAAAAGAGAAAAACACTAGCTTAACTGCGCGGCCAAAAGAATAGCCTGCACCACCCCCACCCGCAAAGGTTTCTCTGCAGGAGGCTGGCTCCGAACCCAAGGGCAGCCTCCGGGACAGAGTGTCGACCAGGCTCCGCCAGGCGCGCCAGACCTGGGGGGTGAGGCGTAGTGCTCCTGGACCATCTTGGTCTTCTGATTCCCGTTGTTTAAGGACCGTCATTGGGTAACTGAAGATAACTAAAGCGAAGTGAAAGTCGCTCAGTCGGTGTCTGACTCTTTGTGACCCATGGACTACACAGTCCCTGGAATTCTCCAGGCCAGAATACTGGAGTGGGCAGCCTTTCCCTTCTCCAGGGGATCTTCCCAACCCAGGGATTGAACCCAGGTCTCCCGCATTGCAGGCGGATTCTTTACCAGCTGAGCCATCACAGACCATGAAAACTGTCCCAAAACCCCCCAGACTGGATACAGTGTGATGTGTTTCTCTCCTGGTAGCGACAGAAGCTTAATTTGATCTTTGAAAACGCCCGCCGCGGCAGTTTCGCCTCCTCCGTCGCGGTCTCCTCTCAGGAAGGAGCCCTGTTTCCCGCTGCAGCCGGAGGAACCCTGGACCCGTCCCACCGATCAGAGCCGGAGCGGGGCCTGTGGGTGGGGCCGGCGGCGGCCTGGGGCAGGGCCTCCGTCTCGCGGCCACGCTCCCGGGGCCCCGGCGCGGAGGGCGCAGATCCCAGTGGCGGCCAGCCATCTCGGTCATGCGTGGGGACGCCCCCAGCCGCGGGGGCAGCACTTTGCTCCGGAGCTGCCGCACCGCAGGGCGCAGGCCTGGAGGCAGCTCACCGCGCGGAAGGCGAGGGGCTGGGGGCCTTGTCCCCGCCGGCCCGGCCCGGGGCCTGTACCGC
The DNA here is from genome assembly GCA_012922965.1 of Capreolus pygargus. Classification (NCBI taxonomy): domain Eukaryota; kingdom Metazoa; phylum Chordata; class Mammalia; order Artiodactyla; family Cervidae; genus Capreolus; species Capreolus pygargus. Next base: position 1,589,497 of record SNSB01003849.1, on the reverse strand, counting down.
GGTGTCCACCGGGCCCTGGGGCCGGAAGAGGCAGCTCCGCGCTCCTTCACGCGGCCGCGCCAGGCGCTCACTGCTTCCGGGCAGGCGTGGGCCGCGCGCCACGAGCGGAACCCCTCCTGCCTGGGCCCCCTCCCCGCCCCGCGCACGTGCACCGGCGCGCCCCTCCCCCACCGCCCACATCCCCTTGGCGACCACCCAAGGCTCACAGACCGGGCGATGCCAGTGCGGGCCGGCCGTTGGGGAAGCGTCTGGGAGCTGCGGGCGAGGCAGCTGCAGCGTCAACTGCAGGTGAGGGGCCCGGGACCCCAGGCCACCTGCACCCCACCGCCCCTCAACTCAGGAGGCCGCGCAGCCCGGGGCGGCTTGGGCGGATCCGCGAGCTGGAAATGGCGGGCCCGCCGTGCCACCGGAGCTCCACGCCCGCCCGGTGCCAGCACTGGGCATCCCCGCCTCCCCGCTCCCTGCGGTCCCCATCCCCGCCAGCTCCGGGGCCTCACCGCACCCCGAAGGGTCTTCGTGTCCTCCCTCCAGGGACGCCTGTCTCCCTCCACGCCCCACGCCCCACTTACTGTCTTCTGAGCCCTGGGCTAAATGTCAGAAGTCAGGCAAGAGGAGTGGGCTGTCTCACCTGCCCTCGAGGGATACGCAGTTGAGGAAGAAGAATATCCTTGGTGTTCAGTCGCTCAGTCGTGTCCGACTCTTTGAGACCATGGACTGCAGCACACCAGGCCTCCCTGTCCATCACCAACTCCCAGAGCTTGCTCAAACTCATGTCCATCAAGTCGGTGATGCCATCCAGCCATCTCATCCTCTGTCACCCCCTTCTCCTCCTGCCTTCAATCCCTCCCAGCATCAGGGTCTTTTCAAAATGAGTCAGTTCTTCGCACCAGGTGGCCAAAGCAGTGGAGTGTCAGCTGCAGCATCCGTCCTTCCAGTGAACACCCAGGACTGATCTCCTTCAGGACGGACTAGGTGGATCTCCTTGCAGTCCAAGGGACTCTCAAGAGTCTTCTCCAACACCACAGTTCAAAAGCAGCAATTCTATGGCACTCAGCTTTCTTCACAGTCCAACTCTCACATCCATACATGACTACTGAAAAACCATAGCTTTGACTAGACGGACCTCTGTCAGCAAAGTAATGTCTCTGCTTTTTAATATGCTGTCCCTTTTTAAAATCTAGCTTGAACATCTGGAAGTTCTCTGTTCACATACTGTTGAAGCCTGGCTTGGAGAATTTTGAGCATTATTTTGCTGCCATGTGAGATGAGTGCAACTGTGTGGTAGTTTGAGCATTCTTTGGCATTGCCTTTCTTTGGGATTGGAATGAAAACTGACCTTTTCCAGTCCTGAGGCCACTGCTGAGTTTTCCAAATTTGCTGACATTTTGGGTGCAGCATTTTCACAGCATCATCATTTAGGATTTGAAATAGTTCAACTGGAATTCCATCACCTCTACTAGCTTTGTTTGTAGTGATGCTTTCTAAGGCCTTCTAGATTTCACATTCCAGGATGTCTGGCTCTAGGTGAGTGATCACACCATCATGGTTATCTGGGTCACTGAGATCTTTTTTGTAGACCTCTTCTGTGTATCTTTGCCACTTCTTAGTATCTTGTGCTTCTGTTAGGTCCTTACCATTTCTGTCCTTTACAGAGCGCATCTTTGCATGAAATGTTCCCTTGGTATCTCTGATTTTCTTGAAGAGATCTCTAGTCTTTCCCATTCTATTGTTTTCCTTTATTTCTTTGCATTGTTCACTTAGGAAGGCTTTATCATCTCTCCTGGCTATTCTTTGGAACTCTGCATTCAAATGGGTATATGTTCCTTTTCTCCTTTGCTTTTCACTTCTCTTCTTTTCTCAGCTATTTGTAAGGCCTCCTCAGACAGCCATTTTGCCTTTTTGCATTTCTTTTTCTTGGGGATGGTCTTGATCACCACCTCCTGTACAATGTCATGAACCTCCGTCTATATTTCTTCAGGCACTCTGTCTATCAGATCTAATTCCTTGAATCTATTTGTCACTTCCACTGTATAATCATAAGGGATTTGATTTAGGTCAAACCTGAATGGCCTAGTGGTTTCCCTACTTTCTTCAATTTAAGTCTAAATTTTGCAGTAAGGAGTTCATGATCTTAGCCACAATCAGCTCTTGGTCTTATTTTTGCTGACTGTATAGAGCTTCTCCATCTTCGACTACAAAGAATGTAATCAATCTGATTTCGGTATGGACCATCTGGTGATGTCCATGTGTAGAGTCGTCTCGTGTTGTTGGAAGTGGGTATTTGCTCTGACCGGCACGTTCTCTTGCAAAACTCTGTCAGTCTTTGCCCTGCTTCGTTTTGTCCTCCAAGGCCAAACTTGTCTGTTACTCCAGGTATCTCTTCACTTCCTATTTTTGCATTTCAGTCCCCTATAATAAAGAGGACGTCTTTTTGGGGTGTTAGTTCTAGAAGGTCTTGTAGGTCTTCAGAGAACCGTTCAACTTCAGCTTTTTCAGTGTTACTGGTTGGGGCATAGGCTTGGATTACCGTGATATTGAATGGTTTGCCTTGGAAACAAACAGATCATTCTGTCGTTTTTGAAATTGCACCCAAGTACTGCATTTCGGACTCTCTTGTTGACTAGGAGAGCTACTCCATTTCCTCTAAGGGATTCCTGCCCACAGTAGTAGATCTAATGGTCATCTGATTTAAATTCATCCTCACAAAGTAAATGTCAGCTCGGAAAGGAACTGACGGGGCTCCCGGGTGTGGTCAGCCATTCTGGTCCAGCCCCCGTGGGCCTCACCTGGGTCCAGGAGTGACTCCTCAGAGCAAGTGGAGCCGAGTCCTGGGGAGATGTGAGTGGGGTCAGGGGTTGAGGAGCGACCTGCCCCAGGGGTGACCTGAGCGGGGCTGTGTGGTGGGCAGGCTGGGCCCGGGGTTGGCGGCAGGCAAGGCTGTGAAACAAACCTCAATAAATTGAAACTGGCAGAAATCAGATGCAATATGTTATCTTATTGCAATAGAGGGAAGTCAGGAATTTATGACAGAGAGGACTTTGATAAATTCACAAATATGTAAAAATTAAATAACACACTTCTAAATAACCAACAAATTAGAGAAGACATCCGAAAGGAAATTAGGAAATATTTTGAGATGAATGAAAATCAGGGTTCTACACACCAAAATTTATGGGATGCAGCCAAAGCAGTGCTTAAAAGGAAATTTATTTAAGCACCTATATTTTAAAAAAGGTAGATCTCGTTCCAGTGACCTAACCTCACCTCAGGACACGCTGGATAAAGAGAATGAGACCCACCCGAGCAGAAGGATGGAAACACTAGAGATCAGAACAGAAATAAGAGGAACAGACAAAAGGAAAGTTCTAGAGAAAATCAGCAAGACCAGAAGCTGGCTCCCTGAAAAGATGAACAAAACTGACAAGGCTTTAGCTTGATGGAGAGAAGACTCAAGTTAATAAAATCAAGAATAAAAGAGGGCTTGACTGCCAACCTTGCAGAGATAAAAAGGATTATTCAAGAATCCTGTGAGCAACACTGCGGACTGATTCGATACCTGGGATGAAATGATCAAATGCTTTAAAGACAAAACTACCAAAGCTAATTCAAGAACTAGAAAATGTCAACAGAGCTGGAAGAAGTAAAGAAATTAATAAACGAAAAAAACCCTCATAGAGTAAAGCCCAGGCCCAGATTGCTTCACTGGAAAATTTTACCACACATTTACAGAGGAACTCACTCCAGTCTTTCACAAACTTCCAAAAAATAAAAGAGGAAAGGACACTTCCCACTCCGTGAGGACAAAATCACACTGACACCGAAGCCACACAGAAGTACCTCAAGGAATCTACAGAGCAGGCTCTCCTATGAATGTGGATTCAAAAACCTTTAACAAGCATTGGCAAACCAAATCCAGCACTGTGTATAAAAGGTCATACATCGTCACTAAATTGCGATTGGATTTATCCCCAAAATGCAAAGTTGGTCTAGCAACAAGAATCAGTTAATGTAATAAACCACATCACTAAAATAAAGGCCTAAACCTCCATCCTTATTTCAATCGACCCAGAAAAAAGCATTAGACAATATTCACCTCCCCTTTGTGAGAAAGCGCTCAGCCATCTAGGAACAGAGAGGAGCCATCAGCCTGATAAAGGGCACCTGTGCAAACCCACAGCGACCGTCAGGCCTTGTCCTTAATGATGAACAACAGGAAGGTGCTCATTGTTCCTGCTTGCGTCCAATATCATCCTGGCAGTGTTAGTCATGAGGATTAGATAAGATAATGTGGGAGCGGGGACGGCATGTGTATCAGGAAAGGAGACTATCTGTACACGACACAATCTCATACACAGAAAACCCTAAGGAATTCACCCCCCGCCAAACCACCTAAAAAACTATTAGCACTAAAAAGTGAGGTCAGCTATGGTTTTTCCAGTAGTCATTTAGGGATGTGAGAGTTGGACCATAAAGAAAACCAAGAGCCAAAGAATTGATGCTTTCAAATTGTCGTGCTGGAGAAAACTCTTAAGAGTCCCTTGACTGCAAGGAGAGCCAACCAGTCCATCCTAAAGGAAATCATACCTGAACATTCATTGGAAGGACTGATGCTGAAGCTGAAACGCCAATACTTTGGCCACCTGATGTGAAGAGCTGACTCACTGGAAAAGACCCTGATGCTGGGAAAGATTGAAGGCGGGAGGAGAAGGGGACAATGGAGGATGAGATGGTAGGATGGCATCACTGACTCGATGTTTATGAGTTTAAGCAAACTCTGGGAGATAGTGAAGGACAGGGAAGCCTGGCGTGCTGCTCTCCATGGGGTCACAAAGAGTCGGACATGACTTTGCAACTGAACAAGATGAGCTCAGCAAGGTGGGATACATGGTCAATACACTGAAGTCAGTGATGTTTCTACTCCATAGCAATGAGTGGTGTCAGCAAAGGTAACCAGATGCTTCGGAGGAAATTTACCCCCAGAGGGTGGGTAAGGCTTGCCCTCTGAAATGATGGTCAGGGCCACCAGCCACCAGGCACATCCAGACCAGACCCCAGGAAGGTGTCGATGCACACTCCCTGGAGGGCTGTCGTCGGAAAGACGAGGGGAGCTGGGGGGCCAGAGGAACCGGAGTTCGCACAGGCTGCGGTGGGGGTGTGAAATAGATGCAGCCCGGCGTTCCCTCCACTGGCTGCAGACGGGTCCTGCACGCCATGCCAATCCTAGGGCACACTCGAGCGTGAGGAGAGTGTCCTCTGCAAAGGGAGGGACTCTCAGAGCAGCCCCGTTCCTCACAGCCCAAGAGGGGAGGCACCCCGCGGGCCCTCAGCTGATGAGTGGACAGGTGTGGCCCCTCCAGACAACGGAATCATATCAGGCAGTAAAGAAACAAGATGCTGAAACATGCCGTGATGCGGTTATGCCTTAAAACCGTGGTGCTGAGGGGAGGAGGCTGTCACAGAGGACCCCTTGTCCTGTGATCCCATCTACTTACAGTGTCCAGAACTGGCAGGAATGCAGGAGCTGGACGTGAGTGAGTGGCTTCCTGGCGCTGAGTGTGGGGAGTCAGGGGTGATGCTTTGGGTTTCTTTTGGGGGTGAGGAACATATTCTAAACTTAGTTTTGGCGATGCTCACACAACTATGAATGTACTTAGAGCCTCTGAATGGTCCACTCAGCTGGGCGAGTGGTGTGTGAGCTGTCGCTCAGGACGGCTGTGGTTGGGGCGGGCGTTGACCACGGCACCTGTCGAAGTAAGAGCTGGTGGGATCTCAGGATTAAGCGAAGTCTCAGGGAAATATTTGAGGCATTGTATTTTACGAGGTAAAACTGACTGCGTTTGATAACAGAAATCTAGATGCCTCCAGGTTTCGGGTTTTCTCAGCGGTCACAAAGAGCATGTCCTGAGCTCATCGGGTTCCCTGTGGGCGGCCCGTCAAAGCCTGGGAGAAGGAGGGCTCCCCGGCGGGAGGGCCCCGCCTGAGCCGGCCTTCCCAGGACTGGCGCTGTCCTCTCCCTCAGGCCCCGGGAGCTGGCCCGCTCAGCATCCGGCCGTGGCTAATGCTGAGGCTCCTCCGCCCCGAGCGCTGCAGCGCCTTCCTGCCTGCTCCCGCCTCCCTCGGGCTCGGGGAACCCTCGCCCCCCGTGCCTCGGGCTGGCCGGCCTCCTCTCTGCGCCTCCGCTTGCTGAGCTCACCCCTGCCGCAGGGCCGGTGCACGGGCTCCCCCCTCTCCGCCCCCGCCCCCCAGGGAGTGGCCTATTCCAGCCCTCACTGCCTGTCTCCATGGGCGCGTGAGTTACCCCACGAGGGTGCTGACTCCACAGCTCCTGAAAGGCCCCCTGGCACACAATAGGTTTCTAACAAGTGTATTTTGAATAAGTGAATAAAAGGACAGAAGCAGTGGGTTTCGATGGGCAGGGTCCGTGGATCCCTGCCTTCCCGCCTTGAATGTGCCCACCGTGACCTGGAGAACTTACTGAAATGCAGGCTTGGGTCCATTTGGGATGGGAGGGTCCCAGATTCTGGGTTTCTAGCAAGCCCCTAGCTGCTGGCCTGGGGCTCACACCTGGGGCCCGGGGTCACAGACAAGGGCCTGGGGGTCCATCGGGGCCCCAGCTGTCCCTCCAGCCCGCTGCCACCTGCCCCCTTCCTTGCCGGCCGGGAGCTTGTACCCTTGTGCATAAGTCATCATTCTGCGGGTGGCGGCGGCTGCTGGTGAATTTCACTGATGCTGGTCATTTTGCTTTCTGGATCCTTGGTTGCAGGCCAAAGAGGAGAGAATAGTTGAGCTGGAAACGGAGAATGCTCTTCTTCACCTGAAACTGGCGGAGGTAACACTTTTAGCTGTCTCGGGGTTGAGTTGAATTATATCCGGATTTGTTTCAGGCTCTGCAGAAGAAAGTGTTGAGATGCTCTTCTTCACCCAGCAAGGACCCTTTAAAATACCTACTTATGCTGAACCATCTGTAGGTCTGATTTCTTATTATCTCTGTGCTCATGAGTATTTAGGGAGTAATAAATTAGCAAGGTGCCTGTGCTTTTAAAGCCTGCTTTACTGAGGAATCACTCAGGTACCAGACATTCACTCGGGTGAAACGTACCTTCTAGTGTTCAGTAAGCTCACGGTTACAATCCCACCACCACAGTCAGCGGTGGGCCTCTCCCTTCGGCCCCAAAGATGAACCTTTGTATGATTCCACCCACATCATCTGCCTCCCTCACCAAAGCCAGAGAAAAAGGAGGCAGGCCTCAGAGCAGCTCTACCCAGCTTCTCCCGCAGGTTTGTCCTTCACTTTGACAAAGAGGGAACACAAGTGGGGAGTGCTGGGGGCTCCTGCTTTGTCTTATTCCTACTTGACTTGCCGTGGCCGGCTTTGGTCAGCTGCAAAGTGGCCCCCGGAGATGTCAGTTCCCTCCCGATTCCGGACGCTGTGGACGTGACCTTGACCAGGGGTAAGATCTCTGCAGACGGGATTGAATTTGAGGTGGGGCCAACCCTGGGTTATCTGGGGAGCCTCGGTGCCTTCCCATGAGTCCGTGTAGGACGGAGGCAGTGGTGATGGAAGACCCAAGAAGGGAGATGTTCTTCACCAAGAGCCGGCGACATCAGGACCAGACGGAGGGGGGAAGGGCTCCCTGAGCCAGAGGGCATGTGGCTCTGCCCTCGCCTGGGTCTTGGAAGTCTGGCCTCGGGACGGGAGAGAGAACACTGGTGCAGTCGTAGCCTCCCAGCTTGTGATGCGTTATTACAACGGCAACAGAAAACCGGCACGCCCCCATTAAATAACTCCCGCTCCCTGGAGGGCTCTCCTGAGCATCCCCAGGGGAAGCAAGCTTCAGACTTGGCTCCCCGTAGATAACCCTGTCATTTCACTGAAAAAATGTAGTCATGCTGAAACTGCCTGGTAATTTAGGGTGAGTCACACGAGCTTTAAACAAAGTGCTTGTTAATGTATCAACGCACCTTCAAGCCTGTGAGGTCCTCTGGTGCTTCTGAGCACACCTGTGGTTTGGCCTGTCTTGGCCACCAGCTGGCCTGAACTGCTGGAACGTGACACCCTGAACTCCAACTGCGGCATTTCCCCAGCCTCAGCGTCCTGGGCTCGGGCCGCCCCCGGCAGGTCATTCTACCTGGAGTCCCTTGTGGCCGGGGCTGCTCACCCCGGAGAATAAGCTTGAGCTCGTGTTTGGGATTTTCACGAGTGTCTGCAGTGTTAGCGCATACTGTTGTTCTTCAGCTGCTGAGTCGTGTCCAACTCTCTGACCCATGGACCGCGGCACGCCAGGCCTCCCTGTCCATCACCACCTCCCGGAGCTTGCTCAAACTCACGTCCATCGAGTCGGTGCTGCCATCCAGCCATCGCATCCTCTGCCGTCCCCTTCTCCTCCCGCCCTCAATCTTTCCCAGCATCAGGGTCTTTTCCAATGAGTCAGTTCTTTGCGTCAGGTAGACAAAAGCATTGGAGCTTTAACTTCAGCATCAATCCTTGCAATGAATATTCAGGACTGATCTCCTTTAGGATGGACTGGTTGGATCTCCTTGCAGTCCAAGGGACTCTCAAGAGTCTTCTCCAACACCACAGTTCAAAGGCATCAAGTCTTCTATTTGGATCACATGTTCTCCCAATGGGGGAGCTTCAGAATGCCAACCGTTTTTCCAGTTTCTCTTTGAAACATTTTTTTTTTGCTTGCTTTACATGTAAGATCATTAGATATACAATGTCAGATAGAGCTTGTAAAATTTCAAGCATGTATAAGTCCCTATATTCTTTTCTGAAAACTGACAGAGAAATCTCAGTCTCCGTGGCCACCATCCCCCGTACCCTCACAGCACCCGACACCGATGGCCCAGCCGCTCCGGCCTCGGCGGGAGCAGACTGTGTGTGTCCCCGCCGGCGTGTCCCGCGCCCAAGGACTCTGCCCCGAAATGGCGTCTCGTTGTCACCCCCTGCCGTGCAGGCCGAGCTGTCGTCCCGATGGCCGGATCGAGTCTCCGGTTCCCGCGGGCCTCCCGGGATTGACACTCCTGGGTTCAGGCTCACAGTCACCTGAATGAGCCCCGTGTCCTTTGCCCGAGTGGGCCTGTGTGTTCATGTTGCTCTTCACCCAGCCTGACTCCCGCCTCTTTCCCTCTCCCTGGGGTTCGCCCTCCCTGAGAAAGATCCGAAGCCGCCTCCCCTCTTCCCCAGGCTCTGCTCCTCCAGCCGCTTGCCACATGACCCCTCGGGCCAGCAGGGCGCGGGCCTCCTGCTTCAGCGGGGCCTTCCTGCCCTCCAGGGCCTGACACCCGAGTCGGCTGCATCCCCTGGCGCTCCAGGCAGGGCTGCCCTTCCTGCGAGACCAGCTGCTCAGCTGCTGAGCCCCGTCCCCTGGGCGATGGGCCTCTGACGACGGCTCAGCATCTGGTCCCGTCTTTGCTCAGTCCTGCCCGCCTCCCGGCTCCATGTGCCCTGTTCCAAGCACACGCCTCGGGGCCTCTGTCGGGGCCCCCCCTGCAGCTGGCATTACCTCCCATGTCCCCTGGGCCCCCACCTGGGGGCCAGTGTCCCACCAGCTGGGTGCGGGCCCCCAGCACATGCTCTCTGGACAGGGCGGGCCTGTGTCCGCACCGGGATGTCCCACCGGACCCCCGGTCGTCGCCTCTGCCCTCTGCCCGCCCCCTGGAGATGAGCAGCAGTTCCCACTGATGAAGTGAGCACGCACCCACCTCTCCGGTGGCTTCTGAGCTGTGTATATCCATCCCGGGCACGTGGAAAAGCGGGGTCATGGGTGGTTTAACCACGTGTTCTCACTGTGTGGGGACATGTGCTTGCTGTTCTGGGGAGAAACTGCAGCGTTCGCTGGCTCATGAGGACGCGGTGTGAGAGCGCAAAAAGCTAGTTAAACCCCGTGGGAGTCAAACGGATCGAAGGAAAACCCAAGCTGGCTGTCTGTGCCCAGGACCTCACCGCACCTCCCCGCCAGCGGCTCAGATCGGGTCCGTGTTTCCCTCCCATCCTGAGCATTTGACCCGTCGCTGTCTGCCGCCCAGACCACGAGGGCCCACCGGCCGCAGTCCGAACGCCTTGCCCCGCCCCCATCCTCCCCGCAGGCGCCAGCGTGAGCTTTCGGAACCTGCACATCGGCTGCAAGTCCTCGGCAACGTGGCGCTGCCTGAGGCTCCTCCGGGGAGTCGCCCTGCAGGCCCCTCCACCGCTGAAGACAGTGGGAGCCTCTGCCCCCCACCCCCCCCCAGCTGTCCCCCCAGCCGCGGGCTGACCCCCTCACCGCAGGCCTTTCCAAGTGCTGCTCCCGCCACACCCGCCCTGCCCCTGGGCCCTGCTCGCCCAGCCTGGTCCCTGCAGCTTGTTTTGGTGGCTGGTGCCCTGTGGTCCCATCACTTCATGACAAATCAATGGGGGAACAGTGGAAACAGTGACAGACTTTATTTTCTTGGACTGCAAAATCACTGTTTTCAGCTGCAAAGTGACTGTAGCCTTGAAATTAAAAGACACTTGCTCCTTGAAGAAAAGCAATGACAAACCTCAACAGCATATTAAAAAGCAGAGATATTACTTTGCCTACAAAGGTCTGTATAGTTAAAGCTATGGTTTTTCCAGTGGTCATGCATGGATGTAAGACTTGTACTATAAAGAAAGCTGAGCACTGAAGAATTGATGCTTTTGAACTGTGGTGTTGGAGAAGACTCTTGAGAGTCCCTTGGACTGCAAGGAGATCCAACCAGTCCATGCTAAAGGAAATCAATCCTGGGTGTTCATTGGAAGGACTGATGCTGAAGCTGAAACTCCCATACTTTGATACGAAGAGCTGACTCATTGGAAAAGACCCTGATGCTGGGAAAGAGTGAGGGCAGGAGGAGAAGGGGGCAACAGAGGATGAGATGGTTGGACGGCATCACCGACTCGATGGACATGGGTTTGGGTGGACTCCGGGAGGTGGTGATGGACAGGGAGGCCTGGCGTGCTGCAGTCCGTGGGGTCGCAAAGAGTCAGACACGACTGAGTGACTGAGCTGATGCCCCGTGGCCCCTGAGCTTGCCCTTGACTGGGCAGCGGCTCCTTGTGGGCAGATGGGCGCCTGTGGACAATCCGGAAGTGTCTCCCTCAGAGAAAAGGCCCCTGTGTCTGTCCCGAGGCTCTAAGTTATCTTTTCCTCTTTTCTGGGCCACAGTCCCGGGAAGTGACTGGAAGGGGCCGCAGGGCAGAGACGCCCCGAGGACACTCAAGCTCCGCCCTGACCCGGCTCTGCCGCGCCGCCCAGGTGAGGACTCCCAGGGTCCGTCTTCACTCGCGGGAAGAGCGTTCGTGTTCAGTCGGGAGAGTGGTTGTTTTCTGGGGAATTGTGTGAGCCGTGCCTGTCAAAACAGACGTGCTCAGCGTTCATGTTACGAGAGTTTAGTTGCCTGACAATGTCATGTGAGTCTCCGCTGTGCCGAGAAGTGATTCACGTACACACGGACGTTTGCGTTTCTAAATATTGTTTTCCCTTGTGATTTATCACGGTGGATCTGCTCTTTTTTAAATAACTTTGCCTATCTTCGTCTGTGCTGGGTCTTCGTTGCTGTTCGGCCTCTTCTCCAGCTGTGGCAGGCGGCCCCTCTCCCGCTAGAGACGGTGGGAGCCCCTGGGTCTCCCCAGCGGCAGCTCGAGCAGGGACCCGCGTGGCAGCGGACGCGAGATGCAGTGCCCGGGCTCCTCGTTGCAGCGGCTTCTCTTGCTGCGGACGGCGGGCTCCAGGGCGCACCAGCCTCTGTAGCCGAGGCTCCTGGACTCAGCAGTCTCTGTTCTCAGGCTCCGCAGTCGCGGCTCACAGACCTTGCTGCCCTGCGGCGTGTGGGATCCTCACGAGCAGGCCTCAAACCCTTGTCTCCTGCATGGGCAGGTGGCTGCTCTACCACTGGGCCACCGGGGAAGCCTGACGATCTGCTCTCGTGGAACTACAAGACGCGTTAGTTTTAGGAAGCGAAGCCCCTCACTGTGCTATGTGTAGATTTTCCATTACTGGTGACTGGCTTGGTCTTGTTTATTAAACTACGCAGTGATTACCGTTTTTATCATCAGTAGTGGAGACAGCTCACTGTGGGCCTTCTGTTTTCCAAAAATGAATACAAGGCAAAGCCTCAGAGCAGGATTGAGACCTCATGCAGAGACAGGAGGGAGACGGGTTTTGGCCACGAGATGAAGTGCTGCGTTTACCTGCTTGTGGAATTTCACACATCACAGTTGCTCTCACTTATGCTTTGTGTCAAATGTTAGAAAACTGCCTCGTACACATCTGATTAAATGGCGTTAGAACAGCAGATTATCTAAGAGAGCACCTCCTTTAAAACCACCGTGTCTCCTGACAGGAGCTGGGAAGCACAGTCACAGTCCACTGGCAATTCTCCAAGGTGGACGCCTTTGGAGCGTTGTTCACCTTTTGTTACAAACAGTGTGACCGGGTAAAGATTAGAAGGAAAAAAGATCATCATTGCAACAATAGAAACGCCATCTGTAAATAGGATTAATTTGCCCTTAGGGTGGTTTTTTTCCCACACCCCTGCCCCGCCCCGGCATGAACTGCATTAGTTTATTTAGAGTGGGTTTGTATGGAATTAATTCTTCATTCTCTTCCAACTGGGTAAAATTAATCCATCCTTCAATGAAGTATATAACTTTATGTGCATTCCATAAAGTAAAAACAATTTAATTCAATTTAGTTTTGATGTTTTATGAAAATGTTTCCTAAACACAGTGAAACGGTCTCCACTTGATAGCCAGAAAAGACTTAACGAAAGGGACAAAGAACATGTATTTCAGTTCAGTTAGGGTTTCGTGAGTGAAGTGTTTGGTATTAAAGAGTAGCACCTCGGTTCTTTCATTCCACGGACTGGTTTTCAAGCCAACACACCTTCAAGTCACTTCAGGAAGAAAGACCGCACCTCTGTGGAGGCCGCTGTTTAGTCGGGCTGTTGCATTGCTCCCGGGGCTCTGGAATCCAGTGTTTGTGTCCCTGGAATTCCGCTGTGCACATTTATAACCCAGGCGGGCATTGTTCTCCCGCCTGGGGAGTAGATTAGAGCTTTGTTCCCGGGAGGGGAGCCCGGCGTCGCAGGAAGTAAACAGCAGGCGGAAAAAACGACCCAGGGGAGCTCTCCACTGGGCCATGGGCTGCGCTTCCTACGGAAGCTGGCGAGAGACCTGATTTTCTTAAGTGCTTCAACTGTGTAAGTGTGTAAACTCACACGGGCTGCTTTGCAAAGAGCAGACCCCAGGTCTGGGCTCAGCGTGTCTGGGAGTGAGCCGGGCGTGTCTGTCACTGAATCACGTGGCTGGCGAGCCTCCCTGGGTCTGGGGTTGAGGGCGTGGGCTTGAACAGATTTGGGTCGTGATCTACCTGCGAGTGGTCGTGTCGGGGTGGGCTGTGTCCTCACCCTGGGGAAGTCCTGTGAGTGCGCTGTGACGAGCAGCAGTCATGCCCATCACCTTAGTCGTGTGGGTCCTTGTTTTGCAGAAGCTGAAACGAGAGATGGAGGCGCTTCAGTCCTCTTCTCGGGGGCTTCTCCAGAGTTACCGGGAGGAGCATCGGGACTGTCTTTCTGAGATAGTGCGGGCTGTCCAGACGGCCCAGCTCCACCATGAGGCTCTACTGGGTAAGACAGACCCCAACCGAAGATGCGCTGGTCCATGTGGAGGCGGGGGCCCCGCAGGCAGCAAGCAGCCCGCCTGGGGCCTGGGCATCCAGCCCCCTCAGTGTTGGGGGCCTGCGAGCTTGTGGGCAGGGCTGAGTCCCTGTTCTCTGGGTGACCGCTTGAACTTAACCTCTGGCTGAACAGGGCCCTCTGTGTAAGGGTCCCCACCACGGCGCCCCAGGAACCCACCCTGTGCCCCCCACCCCTGTCCACACCACCGAGCGGGCTGTCAGGATGGAGATGAGTGTCCACGGCCACTGTCCTGAGACCCAGGGCCTTTCCCGAGGCTGGCACAGGCTGTATTTCGGGTGCCTTGGCTGCCGAGGGCCCAGCCTGCAGCACGCTGGGCACAGGGCTGGTGGAAGGGGCCGGGCCCTCCCCTCTGGAGCCGCTCCGACGGGGTGACCTTGCCCGCAGGGGCCTGGCCGGCGGAGGCGGGGCGTCTGGAGCAGTCCCTGCGGGACGTGACCGAGCGCTGGCGGCAGGAGCAGCGGGAGCGGCGGCGGCTGCAGGAGGCCCTGGCGGTGGGTGACCGTCCGCCCGACCCCGACCACGGGGCAGCGTGGGCGGGATCCCTGTCCCTCGGGCCACCACCTCCCGGGTCCTCCGGCCGCTCTGTGGGGGCAGGCTGGGTGGCGCAGGGCCGGGAGGTGACCGCCCTGCACCTGGGGGGCCTTCGGGAGGGGCAGCGGGCATGGGTGGGGGTGCGGTCTGCAGAGGTGGAGACCCCCAAGCAGGACTGGAGCCCGGTAAAGCCTGAGCCGCCTCTGAGGCGCTCGCGGGCACAGGGGGCGGGCCTGCCTCCTCGCCAGCTCTTGTCCACCCGGCCAGGGTCTGCGCAGAGGTGACAGGTGCACGCGGCCCTGGGGGCGTGCTCCGGCCTCCGCCCAGACCCGGACTCTTTGGGCCCTAATTACATGTGACTTGATAGAAATAAGCAGGCAGGTTGATGACGGTTGAAGATATGAGTTTGGAAGGAACTGATCGCAGACAGGTTGAACAGCAAAATATTTCGGCAGGCTGCACCCGGCCTGTCCCCGAACGCCGGGCACTTGGAACGGGGACTGGGTGTGGGCCCCTGTACTGACAGCGCCGCCTCGCTGGGCGGAGGCCCGACCCCAGGTGGACCAGCACGTCAGGGCCCACGTCTCCGCGCCCCCAAGCCGCCGTTACTGTTGCTAGGGGACCCTCTGGCTGAGCTGCAGAGCAAGCTCAGGTGACAAGTCCCCCGGGGTCGCTGCCCCTCGACCTCCAGGCCCCTCTGACCTGCCCCTGCCTGCCCACCTGTCCTGGGAGGTCACACCTGTCACTAACAGGTGTGAGAAGCCCTGGGTCACTGGTGGTCACCCTTCAGCCGCCGCCTCCGGGCGTCCCCCACCTCATCCAGCGGCCGCCTCTCCCCAAGCCTCTTGTGTCCCACGGGTCCGCACGGCTCCCCGAGAAGCCGCGGCTTCTCCCCCGCATCCAGATTTCTGCCCTGGGGTGTTTGTGGGTGTCTGGCAAGTCTGCAGCCATTTTTCCTGCACTTCGGGACTGTCTCCAAAGGCTGAGGGGCTGGGGAGGAGTGGACGGCTCCAGAGTCCCCTGGGCACCAAGGCGTGGGGTGTCCGCGGAGTCCTGGTGGGAGCTGGCCGTTCACATCCGAGGGCTGCCAAGGAAGCTAGTGGTTTGCCCGGCGGTGTAGACAGAAGAGCCTCCGAGTGTAGAGAAGGAGGGGGCTCCCTCTGCCTAGAGATGTGCTTCTTGTCCCCAACACGACGCTTCAAGAAGGACATGGAGGGGCTGAGTTGATCTCAGCCGTGTCAGGAGGATGGTGGATGTGCTCCGGAGCAGTGAGGGCTGGCAGGGCGAGCAGGCAGGGAGGTTTCCAGGGGATGCAGGAGCGGGGCTTCCGACAAGCTGGCGCATGGGAGAGGAAGGGCCCCTTTGGTGTGACCCCTGAGTTATCAAAGGGCCGAGGGTCAAAGGCTCCAACAGAACCGTGTAGCAGTGACTCAGAGCTCACCCAGGAGACAGGACCTCCCCATTGGAGGGACCTAGGCACAGGCCGGCGGAAGCGTGGCCATGTCCGCGGGGCTAAACTCAACACGATCTTGCCGTGAATTCCTAAGATAACGGGTGTATCAACTCTGTGGGTCCCCGGTGTGCGGGAAGGTGTGGCTCCCGCACTGTGCTAGGCGGAGGTTCAGGGGCTTATTCTTCATCTCTGTTTCTGCATTGTCTCTTCACACCTACCCCCGGGAGGGTCTGGGTAACGAGCCGCATTTCAGAAGCCTTCTCAAATCCCTGAGAGATTAACCCGGGGTGCTGTTACACATTAGTGACTTGATGCACACAACCCAGTGGTAATCATTTGCCACGTGAGCAAATGTAAGAGTGAATTTTTTAAAAATTTGAGATGACACAGACACTCCCTGCTCCGTGGGGGTTTTCTCCCATGTCGAGGCTTGGTGGGAAGTCCAGCGCTCACATCTCGGGGAAAGTCCTCAGCAGATGCTCTTCGAGGAAATGGTCCCTGGGTTCTGTGTGCTCCCAGGCTCAAGGTAAACCTCCTCCTGCTTCAGGAGCTGAAGGGCAACATCAGAGTCCACTGTCGGATCCGCCCTCTGCTGCCCTCCGATGGCGAGGCTCATGAGCCGGCCCCACAGAACAGGTACTCTGCCTCTGCACTATGTGTGTGTGCATGTGCACGTGAGCACATGCGTGCACATGTGTGCATGTGTGAGTGTGCACACATCTGTATGTGCATGAATGTGTGTGCACGTGTGTGTTGTGTGGACGTGTGTGCTGTGTGCACACGTGTGTGGTTGGTGTGTGCGTGTGTGTGGTGTGTGCGCATGTGTGTGGTTGTGTGGTGTATGTGCAGTATGTGCACACATGTATGGTGTGTGTTGTGTGGACATGTGTGTGGTGTGTGCACACGTGTGTGTGGTGTGGTGTCTCTGTGTGTTGTGTGCACAGATGTGTGGTTGTGTGGTGTGTGCACACGTGTGTGGTGTGTGCACATGTGTGTGTACTGTGCACACTGTTGTGTGTATGTGTATTGTGCACACGTGTGGTGTGTATGTGTATTGCATGCACATGTGTGTGATGTGTGCTTATTGTGTGGACATGTGTGTTGTGTGCACACGTGTGTGACATGTGTGTTGTGTGCACACGTGTGTGTGTGTTTGTGGACGAAGCACAGAAGTGGCACCCCGCCTCCTATGTTCTGATCTCTGGAGGAGGCCCTCTTTTCTGGATGGAGCTGATTTGCCAAGATGAATGAGTGGCAGTCGCTCTGGAATGTGCCTGAGCAAGAAAGAGAGGGGTCTCAGGAGCCCGCTGCCCAGGCGGTCAGGCGGCCGTCAGCGGTGCAGGCCAGCTCTTGCTGGTCCTCGCCCTCTGATTCCCCCCAGAGGCCCCTCAGAGATCAGGGGGTGGTTACTGCTGACTCAGTACTCCTGACTGAGAGAAAGTGTCTCTGGTGATGAATGACACAAAATTACCTGAAATTCATTTCCTTGAAAATCATAATCCTGACTTCCTTCTTTCTCTGATGAAACAAATGCCCCATGGATGTCTCCACTGGGCGCCCTTCGGAGCAGCTCCCGACTCTGGGCCTCACCCGGCCCGTGGCCCGCTCAGCCCGCAGCGGCCCCTGCTCCGCCGGGTCGGGCCAGGCCTACCCGAGGGCTCGCAGTGACCGCTCCCGCACGCCCCGGTGACTGCGCTCACCGCAGGGCCCGCCCCGTGCCCTGCCCACATGTGGTCCTTCTGTGAAGGCCCCGTCCACTCTCTCCTCTCTGCACGTGCTACAATGTGACGCTTGGCTTTGGAGGGCCCTTAGAAAGGCCCCGTCAGTCCTGTGGTGTGAAGCTAGTCTTGGCGGTGGGGCGTGCCTAGCTCTGCAGGGTGGTCCAGCAGCCACGGGCCTGACACGTGGTGTCTCCGTGAACGTGCTCCTGGAGGGGTGTTTGCAGGTGGCCACGTCACATTATTAATCTGCTTCTGTGCGGCCTCACAGGGTCGCTTCCTGCCACACGTGGTCCTGTGACTAAATGAATTAAAGTTAAGTGATCTGGACGCGTAGCTGCTCAGCTGCTCCGGCCACGTCTCAGGCGTGCTGCTGGACAGTTGATCATCACAGAAAACTGTCAGACGGCACTGCCTGGGGATGCCCAGCCTGGCAAAGCTTCCCGAGAGGCGTCATAAACCATGTTTCCTGTTCTTCTTTCATTTATGGTTACTTACTTTTAGCTCTGACACGTGTCACCTCTCTCTGGATTCGTATTCCAATACTGCCGCTCCCGAGGGCAGAGACCTTGGCAGGCCTTTCTGTCTCAGTCACCCCCAGCTCCTAACCTCAGGCTGTGTGTGGGAGGTGTTTACACGTAGATGTACGTGTCACACAGCACAGCTAGAGAATGCAGAAGCACCGAACAGGGCGGAGGTGTGCAAGGAAAATGTGCCGAGACAAGGTCAGAGGGAGGGAGGGAGGTGGAGGCGCAGAAAGGACGGAAAAATCGAAACCAAGATGCAAGATGCCAGGGGCCAGAAGCGAGGGAGCCGGAAATGAGCCCGGAGTCTGAGAGACGGGGATGCGCGGAAGGAGCTCCATCGTAACGTGTGTCTTCAATGTTGCTTTGTCCCTCAGCTCCGTGTCCGGAGGCGTGGTCCACGCAGTCGATGACGTGAGTGAATTCTCCTTCCGCTTGGTGTCTGGGAGCGTTCCGTTTGACGGTTCACATATCCCACCACTGAGTGGGTGGGTCAGAGGCTGAGTGAATGCGAAGCAGCCTCCTCCTCTTCTGTGCTTTCTTAGTCACTGTTTCTGTTTCTTGATTCTGTCAGACGTGGGATTTGTCAGGCGTTGGGTGCCTTCCCATGGAGCCCATGAGGCGGCTCGCCTGCAGTTCTAAGGGAAGGAAGCCATCCCCCCTCATTAATTCTCCAGCCCCCACGTCAGTCCGTGCACATGTGAGTGAGTCCTAATATTTGCAGCACAAGGAAAGAAGTGCATGTATAAAGCAAATAGAGTTAAGCATGAACTTAGTGTACATTTGAAACAGACACCTCTGTTATGAGTGCATGAGTGTGTTTTCCCTTTAACGCCCCATTTTCCTTATATTTGAGCTTCCCCGGTGGCTCAGCTGGTAAAGAATCCGCCTGCAGTGCGGGAGACCTGGGTTCAATCCCTGGGTTGGGAAGATCCCCTGGAGAAGGGAAAGGCTACCCACTCCAGTGTCCTGGCCTGGAGAATTCCATGGACGGTGTAGGCCATGGAGTCGCAAAGAGTCGGACATGAGTGACTGACTCTCACTTCACTTTCTCTGCTCATATTTATCTGTTGAAAAGGCCAAGAAGCAGCAGTGGGTGCAGGGCGGTGGGGTTCCTTGAGGGGTCATGGGTCACGGGTCCCGACGAGCCCGGGGCAGGGGAAAGGGAAGGGTCGGGACTTCCTGTTGGAGGACTCAGAGCCTATTTAACACAGTGCCCACGGGTGTCGGACAGAACGATGGAGCTTAGGAAGTGAAGGACGCAGGCCAAAATAACGTACTCCCAGGAAAACCTTCAGTTCATAGGATCTCGTTGATCAGTTTGGGAGAGTGCTGCGTGTCGGTCATTTATTATAAGACACGATAAAGAAGTAAGGAAACCTCGTGTGGCCCTTCCTGATGAAACGCGTTTCAGGGCAAATGCATCACTAATGAGGGAAAGTTCTTCTTTATGGGAGATTCTAGTGAATAAACCCAGAAAGTGAAAAGCATCAGTCATGTCTGACTCTTGCGACCCCATGGACTGTAGCCTGTCCCTGGACTGATAGGAAGTCCCAGCTTTAAACTTTTTAAAGTAGTTTCAGTTAATGGAGTGATACCTTAATTTTTTAAAATAAAGAAACCATGAAAATTGTCATAGCTGATTATAAAATTCCATTTAAAAAATTCCATGCTTTTCAGTACTTTTCCTTCTATTCTTCGGTGCCTTGTAGGCTGTCTTTAGGATGAGTGTCATGGGGTTGAGCAGAAGACCAGCTAATCCTCGTTATTAGTAGTGTGAGTCAAAGGGAGTCCTCGGGACCATGCTGCCGCCCCCACCTCCGTTTCTAAGTGGTTAAGTTACTGCCTTTCCTGTGTCTCCCCAGCTCTGAGGGCATCTGGTCCATGCGGGGAGCTTCCCGTGGGGGGACATCCACCCCCAGCCCCGCCCCCAGTGACCGGGCTCCCCCCTCTGGCTTGCTTACATCTTTATCCTCCGTGTGGTCCCCGCCTGTCCTGGGAGATCCCACTGAGTCTTCACACTTGGAACTTCGAGGGTTTAGGAAAGTGTTTTACCCATCAAGATGAGATACAATTTCTTTCCATTGGGGGCATTTCAGATTGTGCTTTAGGAAAGCAGCAGAATCCGAGTCATTTTTCAACTTCACTTGGCGCGTCTGTTAAAGGGCTTCCTGTCACTGAATGTGCTGAAGACGCGAGTGTCCTGCCCTGCGACCCTGGAACCCTGGGCTCCCGCGCTGTGCTTTTGTTTCCAGGAGGCTAACGAGAGTTTGCGTTTGTCCTGGGTGCATAACACAGCTCTGCGTTTCTTTTTTCTGGCTGCACTGGGTTTTTATTGTGGCTCATGGCTTAGTCGCCCTGCAGCAGGTGGGGATCTTCGTTCTGGGACCAGGGATCGAGCCCGTCTCCCCTGAATTGGAAGGTGGATTCTTCACCGCTGGGCCACCAGGGAAGTCCTTTAGCGCTTGATTTCGATTTGCGATCCGATTCCACATTGCAGGGCTCTGGATTCAGCCTGCAAATAAAGCTGGAAGGGCTCTGGATTCAGCCTATGAATAAAGCCCGACTCAGACGGACTCGGCTTCTGTGCCAGCTCTGGGTCTCCAGGGCTGCCCATTGCGTCTTTGGTTCGGTTTGTCTGTTTGATAATCAGATGCGGAGGGAGAGGTGCTGGCGTGGCGGGGAGTGTGAGACGGCCCACTCGCATCTCAAACACAAACGCTCCAGAGCGGCTTCTCATCGCCCCTCCGATGGCTGTCAGCCCCGCCCCGCGCTGCCTCAGGGCCTGGCACACGCCCTTCCATCCTGATGCCCCCCACCCGGCTCGCCTACCCGTCCTCAGCACACAGTGTGAGCATCACGGCCTCAGGAGGGCCCTTCCTGCTGTCCGGCCCAGCGAGGACGCTCTCCCTGCCGTCTCATCGCATCTGTATTTCTCTTCCAGGTTCTTTGTGGTATTTCAGGCAGCTCCATGGTGAAGTCTGCCTGTGTCCACGGTTCTTTGTGGTATTTCAGACAGGTCTGTTGTGAAGTCTGTCTGTATTGCCAGACTGCTGGCCCAGGCAGGCGCACATCCCTTCTGTTCACTAGAGGCTCCATTCAGCTTCCAGCTTGGGCAGTTCTCCAAACATACTTATTATGAGGGAATAAAAAGGTGAAAGCACGTTTCTAGCTTGATTTGTTTCTGGGCAGATTGTATTCAGAGACTGAGATGGTTTTTTGCCAATAATTGACTTAACCCAGGTTCACCGTGGGGATGAAAGTGGTTTCATAAGCCCTTCGCATGCAGGACAATGTCTCTTAAAGAGTCAAGTGAGGAGTAACACTGCTAGGGCTTCCTGGAGGCTCAGCGGTAGAGAACCTGCTTGCCCACACGGGAGACACAGGTTTCATCCCTGGTCTGGGGGGATCTCACGTGTCTCAGAGCAAATGAGAAAGAAAAGAAAAGTAACACATCACAAATATGACAGATTGATCACGGGTTGTTCCAGGCAAGGGGAACAAAAGGAAGGAAGTGCAGCTGGAGCTGAGGTGAGCCTTGCTGGGAGCTGGCTCCGGCGGGGCGGCCTCCCCAGCCACGTGCTGGTCCAGGTCCTCCAAACCCGCCCGTCGGACCCGCCGGGTTCTGGGTCCCTGTGCTCTCTGCCCAGGGCACCTCCGCCAACCCCACGGCCGAGTCTCGCCCGTGTTCAGGCGAGTCCTCGAGCCTTTGATTCTCCTCTGTCGTCTCCCCCTCTCCCCGGCCGTTTGTCTGTCCAGCAGGCTCGGCCCAGGGCCTGGGCGTGTCCCTCCGTCCATGCGACAGTGCGTCCTCTGCTGCCCAGCGCACCGCCGTGTCTTCTGCGCGTCTGAGGAGTGGACCTCGGGACCCCAGGCTCGGCCGCGCAGCTCGCTCGCAGGAGGCGGGGGCAGCGTGAGGATGCAGAGGGTGGTGGTCGGGGCTGTGGGCTCTCCCTGGAGCCTCTGGTCGAGCCGCGGCCCCCATCCACCGGGATGGCCGATGACGCTCTGCTTCTTCCCTGTAACCGACCAGCCCTCAAGCTGAGAGGTGGCTCCCGGCGTCCTGAGGAGGCCGCCGGTGAAGCTCCTGCTGAGGTCGTGAGCATGTGGAGGGAAGCGTGTCAGTGGGCTCTCATGCGCTGCTGGCCTCCCGGCACCTGACAGTCCGTCTCTGCCCACCGGGAGCTGCCTCAGGTCCCGCACCGTCCAGGCTCAGGGAGGACCCTCCCACTGCCGTGGATGTATCCCCAGCTCACATCCAGCCGACCCCAGCCACCCCCTCAGGGCCTGCAGGTCGGAGGGGAGCCTGTCTTTCACTTTTATAGTGAATATTGTGGGTCTTTGGTTTTGCTCTCTGGTTGCTCTGTTTTTGAATGTGGAGATTTGAGGTGATTCAACATCCGCTCCTGCCTATTTATTTCAATAATTTCCGAGCTCCTCTGAACCTATCACCTGGTATGAACTGACCTGTATTTGCCCCCAGGAAGTTGTTGGCTGGCTTCAGGTGTATTTTACCCTCGTGGTTTTGCTGAGACTTAGCCACATTGGGCAGGAACCGTCGGTGTGGGGTGCCCGGCACGGGCGAGGTGACAGAGGCCGTCTTCTTGGGGTCAAGGTACCCCATGTCCCCTCCTGGGAGAGGTTGTCACTCCAGGTCTGCAGACCCATGGCCCGTCACAGGAGAAGGAGCAGCACCCCCAAACACGAGGCCGTGTGCTGCACAGTGGGGACCCCCGATATCTGCTGTGACATCCCAGAAAGTGTGGTCTCACTCTCCCTGCTGCAGGGGGGCCAGGTCATGAGTGAGGACCCCTGGCCTTGGAGAGAAAGGTGTCCAAGGCTTAGAAACTGCCCACACAGCCCGACAGCGGCCAGGGTTGGGGGGGAGCGGCGAGGGAACCAGAGGCGGGTTCCTCCTGAATGTGCCTGACTTGACCCCTCTTGGCCTCAGCTTTCTTTCTGTAAAACGTGGGAGCTCAATTAAAATTTGCTCTTAGCTCTAAGACTAGATGACCGAGTTGATGACTAAGAATTTTACACGCTATATGCTCTGAAAGCTTCCTGGGGAGTTGGATGCAAGTGGAACAGATGATAAAGCAGCTCCATGTGAGGGAAATGGTCATTATTGATTCCTGACTCTGAGCGTGCTGTTCCTTCGGAGCCTCGTAATTCCGCGAGGCGGGGACTGTGAGGTGAGTTCTGGAGAGGAACCCTGGTGTTTGGACCCGAGCGGATGTCTAGGGCTCAAGGGCGTGAGGATTTGGAAAGGAACGAGGGGTTACTGTGGACGCTTGTTTGCGAGAAGGAGGGGTGTGCGGTGTCATGAGGGGGCGACGTTGGACAGGCAGGAGAGAACACAGACGCAGTGTCTGTGAAGATGAAGCTCTGCCCTTGGCGTCCTCTCAGGTGCTGTTAAAACCAGCGACCATGCCCTGGGGGGCTTCCTAAGGGGCCGTGGGCATCTCCTGGGGTCAGGCTTGTCTTTATGGCTTTGTATGGTCCTCAGATGGCGACCTGGAGCTTTGGGGTGAGGCTGTACACCTTAGCAGTTCTGACTTGTTTTTCTGTGTGGTTAAACCCTAGGCATCTGTAGACTTCAGCCAGTCTTCAGACGGGGGGTATGTCTGCCCCGTCCCTCCTGGGGCACCGGGATCTCATTCTGGCTGGTGCCAAAGGAGCAGCCCCACAGTCAGGCAACAGAAACGCCGCAGGGCGGGGGCGCGGGGCCCAGGCTGCTGGGCAGGCTCCAGTCCAGGGGCCGGGGTGACAGGCAAACAGTTTTTGCCTGCAAAACCTAAATAGGCCACTTTTTGGATATGTATTTATTTTCCATAGATATATACACACACACATTATATGTAGGTGATACCAGCATTACTAAAATAAACATATATACGCACTAATATTGGGCTTCCCTGGTGGCTCAGTTGGTGAAGAATCCGCTTGCCAAGCAGAAGATGTAGCTTTGATCTTTGAGTCAGGGAAGACACCCTGAAGCGGGCATGGCAGTGCACTCCAGTACCCTTGCCTGGAGAATCCCGTGGGTGGAGGGGCCTGGCGGGCTGTGGTCCGTGGGGTCGCAAACAGTCGGACACGGCTGAGTGAGCCACCCGCCACGCACGCTGATATCAGTTGGTGATGCTGGTAAGACGACGTCAGTGAGACTTTAAGCAGGCCCACCCGAGTCTCTGACTGCTGTTACGGAAACGTCAGGGGCCCGCGGGTCTCACATCCCTGCAGCCCTGGGGTTTTCACTCTTCCCCTTCTATGCTGTGTTCTCACGACTCGCTTGTTTGAGAATTGGAACCGGCTCCAGTGGCTTGTTCTTCCTTTGCTTGAGAGAAACTCAGGTTCCTTTCCTGCTAACAAATTGCCTTTGCTTCTCTCCATACAGGATGTTGTGTAAGAAAATAGCCAGATCAAAAGCTGATGTGTTTGAAAAACAATCCACCGGTCGTAACTGAATTATAACGATATCTGAGAAAGATTCCTTTAGCCCCGGGAAGTCTGACGCCGCCTCACTTGAAAAGAGCCGCCGGGGCTGGCTGACCCCGGTCCGGGGCAGAGGAGGAGCAATGTGTGTGTCTTGACTTGACTTGCTTCTATCAGAGCCTGGCAGGCTTTCCCTCTTAAAGACCAGAGAGTGAATTTCAGCGTCCTTGGGACAATATGGTCCATGTCTGTTACTCATGCTACGGAGGAGAACAGAGCCACAGGCCGTCTGCAGACAGGGCGGGATGTGTCCCTGCAGGACCTGCTTAGAGCAGTGGCCCAGGCGCCGCGCTCTGCCCCCTCTGCTCAGCACTACTAATGCAGCTTTTTTGTTTTTAACTCTTTACTTCTAGGAAACCGTCCTGGTGGAGTGCACCCGGCCTGGCCACCCTTTGATTAATAAGACATATACGTTTGAAAGGTAAGTGCTTTTTGAGATGACAGGTAAAGCTACACAGACGGAAACTTTGCACTAGGGTTTGATTAATAAAAGGCACAGTGCATGCTATCATTTCGACTAGTTGCAAAGGGGCAGAGGCAGTTCAGTGGAGAAAGGTCAGTCTTTTCCGCAAGTGATGCTGGAACCACCGGACGCCCACAGGCAGAAATGAAATGGATCTTTGTCCAGATGCCACAGCTTTGGCAAAAATTAACTAAAGTGGAAACTAAGTGTCAAGCCTGAAACCACACAACTTTTAGAAGGCAGCACAGAAGAAAGTCTTTGTGACCTTGGGTTAAGCATGGGGTTCTTAGAAATGTGCCGAAAGCGTGATCCAGAAGAGAATCAGAAGTTAAACTTTCTTTTTTGTTTATGATACTGTTAAGAGGATGAGGGGATAAGCCACATACTGGAGAAAGTATTTGGAAATCACATAGCTTACAAAGGACCGGATCCAGAATACACACAGCGCCCTGGAAAATCAGAGAACAGACAGCCCAGTGAACAAGCGGGCAAAACATCCAAACAGACATCACTCCAAGGACAGAGACCCAAGTTACAGTTACTTGGGAAATGCCACTGATAATCCAAGCGGCAATGGCAGGCAGTGCAATAAACCCCTGACCACTTGACCCAGCAACCCTCCCCCAGGCGTTCACCCAAGACATTTACAGAAATGTTTACACACATGTTTACACAAACCACGACAGTGGGTGTCTACAGCTGCTTCACTCATAACCGACAAAACTGGGGACAAGCCGGTGGGAGGTGGAGCCTGAGGGTCCCAGGGGTGGAGTGCAGCCCAAAGGGAGGACAGACCACCGTCGTGGGCAGAGGAGGCCGGACCCAGAGGGTCACTGGGATTCGTTCCTTCACAGACGTTCTGGACAAGACAGAACTCTAGTGGCTGCCAGGAGGCGATGGGGGAGAAAGTGTCAATCACTTAGTCGGGTCTGACTCTGCGACCCCGTGGACCGTAGCCCACCAGGCTCCTCTGTCCATGGGATTCCGCGGGCAAGGACACTGGAGTGGGTTGCCGTCTTCTTCTCTAGGGGCTCTTCCAAACCCAGGGATGGAAGCCAGGTCTCCCGCATTGTAGGCAGACGCTTTACTGTCTGAACTACCGGGGAAGTTCTGTACTTGTGATAGGGGGATCCTGATTTAATCAAATAAACAAACAATTAAAAAAAATCATGCTGGACTGACTCTATCCATATCAAAGCTGTTGTTCAGTTGCTAAGTCGTGTCTGACTCTGTGACCCCATGGTCCACAGCACGCCAGGCTCCTCTGTCCCTCGCTGTCTCCCGGAGCTTGCTCACACTCATGTCCACTGAGTCAGTGATGCCATCCAGCCATCTCATCCTCCTTCTGCCCTCAATCTTTCCCAGCATCAGTCTTTTCTAATGAGTTGGCTCTTCGCATCAGGTGGGCAGAGTATTGGAGTTTCAGCTTCAGCATCAGTCCTTCCAATGAATATTCAGGACTGATTTCCTTCAGGATTGACTGGTTTGGTCTCCTTGCAGTCCAAGGGACTCTTAGGAGTCTTATCCAGCACCACAACTTGAAACCATCAATTCTTTGGCATGCAGCCGTCTTTGCGATCCAACTCACACCTGTACGTGACTGCTGGAAAAACCATAGCTTTAATTATATGGACCTTTATCAGCAAAGTGATGCCTCTGGTTTTTAAAGCGCTGTCTAGCTTTGTCATAGCTTTTCTTCCAAGGAGCAAGCGTCTTTGACATCACGGCTGCAATCACCGTCCACAGTGATTTTGGACTCCAAGAAAATAAAATCTGCCACTGTTTCCATGGTTTCCCCATCTATTTGCCATAAAGGATGGGACTGGATGCCATGATCTTAACCTTTTGGATGTTGAGTTTTAAGCCGGCTTTTCCATTCTCCTCTTTCACCCTCATCAGGAGGGTCTCCATTTTCTCTTGGCTTGATTTCAGATTAATAATAATATTATCTGGGAGCAAGAGGGTCACTTCCTAATAACAAGGGAATCCACGTTGAGAGGAACCACAGCCGTGAAGGTGGTGACAGAGCTTCAGAATAAGAGACAAATGTGATAGAACCTGGGAGAGAATTAGGCAAATCCGTCAGTGTAACCAAAGACGCTAGCACTCCTCTGTCAGTCCCGGACGGGCGGGGACGCAGAGCTCAGCGCGAATGTCTGCCCTCACAAAGTAGGGCGGCCGTCTCCCCGCCTCCCTCGGGTGGGGTGAGGCGACCTCGGGGTGGTGGTCCCCGCGCTGTCCGCTCAGGGCTCCTCGGAAGCAGCTGCGTTCAGGCTCCAGGGTCACGTCCGGCCTGGGGCTCTGAAGCCCCGCCTGCTTCGGGAGCCCCTGACTCTGCCCGCCCTGTGCCAGGCGGGGCCTGACCACCCCCTCGTGGGCACGAGCAGGTCCGACTTCACCAAGCTAGTTCGTGCACCTGAGGTCACTTGGCCTTCGGGGGGTCCCTGGGGAGGGCAAGGCAGGTGCAGACCCCAGCCCCGGGCAGGCCCAGCGTGGTCAGGTCTTTGCATCCCACCGGCTGGCGCTTGGATGGGCGGGGAGGGTGGGGGAGGCGCCGTGGCCCCCCGTTTCGGCCGGGGGCAGGGGCAGGGGCAGCGGGCGGTGGGCCGTCAGCTCAGACGTGAGCACCCGCTCGTTGGCACCACGCTGGCCACGTGGGGGCTTTGGGTGGAAGGGGAGGTCCGCACTGTGGGACTGGGGCTGAGCCCAGAGAGAAAGGAAGCCATCTGTGAAACGCGCCCGCGGCTCGGCGAGGAGAAAAGCTGAAGCTGAAGCCTCCACGCTGGGCGGTCGGGGGCTCGGGGCCTGGCGACCTCACAGGCGGTGGAGCACGTGGGTCTGAGCAAGTCACGGCACGGCGTGTTTCTTAGCAGCTTTTCATGGGAGGTGTAAATGTCAAAATGGTTTATTTCCATCTGGAGGGAAACCTCAACAGTTTCAGCACTGAACTCCTTTTTTCTTTTTTTAAATATTTACTTCTTTATTTGGCTGTGCTGGGCTTTAGTGCACCACGTGGGATCCTTGGTCTTCATTGAGGCACGCAGCATGTGAGAGTTAGCTCCCTGACCCGGGATGGAACCCAGGCCCCCTGCACTGGGAATGCAGGGTCTTAGCCACTGGACCACCAGCGAAGCCCCACTAACTCCTTTTAAAAACAAATGCAAAAAAAAAAAAAAAAATGCATGCAGGGGAAAGCACTCACCTTGCCTTTCAGGAAACTATGAATGGATCCAGGGTTAGAAGAAAATGGTCTCTCCTGAGTATAGCAAAATATTATTATTTTTAAAGTGACAGGAACCGACCCAAAACGCAGTGGGAAAAATCCGTCACTTGTACTGTTTTGAGGCTAATGTGTGCAGCAGGCAGCGGGAGGCCTCTTGGCTGTGTTTATCTCGGGGGGGGGGGGGGGTTGTGTGTGTGTTTATGCTGCGATGTATCTGCCGACGTATGTGTAGTACTGTCTAAGTGTAGCCGTCCCAGCATTGCCTGAGCCCCTGTTACAGGCAAGACGCTGCGTGGGGGGCCACGGGGAGGGCGAGGCGAGGCTGGTCCCCACGGCCAGAGTCCGGCTCAGCAGAGGGCGGGACGAGCAGAAGGGCGGGCCCTGGGCCCCCGCAGCCAGCTGACCGGGCGGAGCCGGGAGGAGAGGAGGGTTCCCCGGCCGGCCTACGTTCTGCCCCCCGCTCCGCCCGCCCGTCCTGACCCTCTGCGTCCCCGTCCCCGGCCCGTGTGGGCCCCAGGTTGGCTGCTGGCCGTGGTAAGAAACGGCGCCTCTCTGTGCCCCTGGGGGTCAGGTCCGACGTCCTTCATGGGACTCAGATGTGCTTCTGCAGTCTTCCTGTCTCTAGCTGTTTTTCTATAAAAGTATTAGAAAGGATTTCTAATAGAAGGAATTGACTAGACGCTTAAGGAATGCTCTATTATACTCTAAATTTTTTCTTCTCTATTTTTAGGGGCACTTTACATATTAAGGAAATCAACCTTTTGTCTGTGATTTAAGTTGCCTCTATTTCTCTCAGTCATTTGTGTCTTTGTCCTTGCGCCTGACAGCGTTCAGCCATATAAAAGGTCTAACTCCTTTACCATAATCACAGTTGGGAGCCTCCTGGGTCACACGGGAATACGCCCACAGGCTCTGGTCCGATTTCTTATATGGATCAGACCTCATGACCCACTTGGGACGGGACCTAGTGAACTGGGTGAGGTGGGGACATCTCTGTGGTGAGACTTCATAGCCAAGAGCACGGTGCCGGACGCCTGCTCATTCAGGTGGAATTCCGTGTCTTTCAGGGGTGGTTTATGATTTTCTTCATAAAGGGTTTAGATGTTTCTTTTCAAATTGCTGCCCAGGATCTTTTTATTTTCGTTCTCCTATCACGTGTACCATCTTTCTCCCGTTATATCGGGGAGCTCGTTTAGTTAGCATATCTGAATGCTGTTGGGTTTTGCACACGAACTGTACCACTTGCTACTTTACTAAACCCTTTGGTTGGTTCGGTAACTTTCTCATCATCCAGCTTCGGCTTGCTTGGATGTCTGGCCGAATCAGCTCTGAGCAGAGTCAGGCGATCTGCTCGGCGATCCTAGGGTCCCTGAGTTAGTGAACAGGGCTTGATACTATGCTGAGTAGGAGCAGGCGGCAGGCCTGTGAGAGGCCTTTCCTCCTTGATGAGAAAGACTCCAGTGTCTCTTTGAATAAGAAGTGCATGAAGCCTAAAATGTTTCCCACCCAGAAAAACTTTGCCACCCATGAACATCTGTGAAGACATTTGGCCAGATGCAATGATATTTAAGAACTGATGGGAAAAACAAGCTTGTCAGAACCCTGGAGAGATGCGTGTACTGCCCTCTTCTTGATGACAACAAGGAGTTAGTGTTCACTTTTAAAGTGTAACAGTGGTAAACCTGTGGTGACTTGTTAAAGAGGCATCGTCCCTTGGAGGCAGGTAGTCAGCGTTTATGGACGAGCCGGGCCTGAGCTGGCTTCAGGGGGCTCCAGGCGGGGTTCAGATGAGGTCACGAGAGATGGGCGAGTGTCGGAGCTGGCGATGCACAGACTGGGCTCATTCGCTGTTCTTCCTGCTTTTATTATCTGGTGGGATTTTGGTGTGACAAGTTAGATAAGAGCTCAGACGGCCCACCGCTCTAAACGTCCTCGCTGCGCTCAGCAAGCAGCATTTTACAAGGAAGGCCCCTCAAGCGGAAAACCAGCCCTGCTTCTAGAGGTGAACTGGTTCCCCTGGGCATTAGGACCCAGGTTGAGAGTGAAAGAAAAGAAAGCTTTGGTTCCAGCTAAATAAAAACCCGTGTTTCAGAAAACGAAGCTTAAAATCCAAGCTCGCTCGGTTCACACACGACTCACCGTGGCCGCGTCAGCTCTGGGCGGCCGGCCCTGCCTCTCCCCGCCGGCGCTGTTCCCATCTTGTTCGACGCTGTGCAGTGAACCACGGTTTCTGGAAGTCACTTCCTACTTTGGTTTATTCGTACATGTTTATAAACACATAACCGCACTGGACTGCCTTGTCATAGCCAGCATTCCAGTCCCATTTTGTGTATTAACGTTCGGCTGAACCAACCTGAGGCCTAGGAAAACATTTTTAAGAGCATGAACATAAAAATTAAGTATTACATATCAAATATTGCCGTAGTATGATTTTTACATCCTTGTTGGACCCACTTAAGTGGAACTAACTTAGTTATATATGGGATAATTATATGATATCCTTTTTTTCTTGCTTGCTTTTTCTTTCTGCTTTGCAAGCATTTATAACTTTGCTTATGCTTATTACATTTTTATAACAGAGGAAGCAATTTTCATTCTTCTTTAACCTCTGTTAGCTTGAAAAGTAATAAAATTAATCTTTTATTGCTAAAAAAAAATGAACGTTGACTGTGTTGGGGTTCCTACGAGAAGTATGCAAGGATATTTTTCTCAGGTTTCTGTATTTGGATAATAAAGTAAACCTCAAGGCTTCCCCGGTGGCTCAGATGGTAGAGAATCTGCCTGCAATGCAGGAGACCCAGGTTCCATCCCTGGGCGGGAAGATCCCTGGAGAAGGAAATGGCAACTAACTCGAGTATTCTTGCCTGGAGAATCCCATGGACAGAGGAGCGTGATGGGCTACAGTCCGTGGGGTCGTAAAGAGTCAGACATGAGTGACTGACTCACACTTACTTAACTTACTTACATTTTCTTCCAATAATGCATCATGTTCCCTTTGCCTCTCAGAGTTTACGGCCCAGCAGAATCTCAAAGAGTGGTGTTTGAAGATGTGTGTCCCCTTCTTACGTCCTTCTTGGATGGGTGAGTTCAAACATTTCTGAGATCGATTATCGCAGTGGGAGGTCAGTGTAAGTAGATGTCATCCCTGCTACAGATGAGGGTCTGGCATCAGTGTCCAAGTATTTTGTGCACGTGTAGAGCAGACCCATGGCCCGGTGTCCACGGCCCTTCCCCGGGAGGAGGCAGAGACATGATTTGAGGAGTGACTGTTAAGGGAACTCCGGTGCCCTGGGTCCAGATGATCATCCTGTTAGGTCAAGTGAAGAGCGTGCGTGCTCAGTCGGGCCCCACTCTTTGAGACCCTGTGCCCTGTGGCCTGCCAGGCTCCTCTGTCCACGGGAGCCTCCAGGCAGGAACACTGACATCATCCCGTTAAGTCACATGTCGTCTTCAGACTGAGAGGGCAGCTGCCTTCTCTCCGGGATTCTTTGTACATTTCGGCCCGTCTGTGAAGTCTGTTAAGAACAGCGACACCAAATCGAGGGGCTTGTGCCGGGGGGACGGAGTCTCTCCCCGTGGAAGCTGCTGCTGGCTACCAGGGCAGTGGCCGTCACCCAGGGACAAAGGTCAGTTTCCGGCAGTGCCGTGCACGGCTCTGCTGGCTTAGCTGAGACCCAGTAGAGCAGTGCTTTCCACTTTGAAGAATCTGGGTTTGATGCAGACGTTGACATCAAGCGTCCAGAAGAAGACATATCTGTGTTTGCCCAGCGCCAGTGAAGTGAGGACTGTAATGACAGGGCTGGACCCAGCCACAGCGCGGCCGCCTCTGACCTCAGGGGCGTGGGGAGGCTCGTGGCCCCAACAGTCAGGTCCGTGCAGAAGCCACATGTCGCCAGCTGCTCACGTCTACCTGGCCCACCCGCTGGGACCCGGATTTTCCTGTCCATCTGACAAAAAGAGCTCTTCCGTTGAAACAGTAGGAGAATCTTTCTCTCACTCTCTCTCTCTTTTTTCCCCTAAGTATGCATCTTTCAAGTAAGCAGATTCCAGAAATAAAAAATGTCATCGTGGTTATGGTCTCTGCCTGTTGTAAATATGAAACAGATGCGCGCGTGGAGTCCTGGGCTGCATCTCCCTCTCTCCTTTCCTCAGTGGTCTGGAAGGTCCCTGCAGGCGCTCCTCTGTCCCTGCAAAGGCACTCCCCTCCCCACCCCACCCCCAGACACGTGCTTCTCAGGGAAGGTGTGAGAGGTGGGATGCCTGGCGTCTTCTCGGTTCTGGGAGAAGAGAAGCGCAGGGTGATGGCGGAGAGGCCCTTGATGGGTTTTCACCCTCGCATTTGGTTCCCGTCGTCTTTTCGATCGAGGGAACAGCTGCCCTTGGAGGAAGAGGACTTTCTGGATCAATGTTCAAGGCGTGAACCCGTCGGAACACTCTTCAGAGTCACTTTACCAGAGCCACGGCCCTTGTCTGGTTGGAGAAGGGGACGGTTCTGAGCGGACTCGAGCCGCGGGATCAGAACCTCCGAGGGTGGGGCCTGCCTTCGGGGGGCCTCCTCCCCCGGGAGGCAGATGGGAGTCTGGGCTCAGCTTCAGCCGCTTGTGGGCTAGGCTCCCCTGCACCTCCACGGCCACGCGTGTAAAGCTACACCGCAGACTTACTTCAAATACTCCTTCAGATGCTTCCCCTCTTCTCACTGACCTTCTGGGCTAACAGCACAGGTGGAAGAAAAATCCTTCAGTGGTCCTTGTCCTCTGTGAAGGAAGCCGTACTAAAATAACCCCAAACCAGGATGGTGGGGGCAGGCCAGCTGGGCCCCAAGAGGCTCGGCACGGTCTGAAATGAGAACCCCAAGACCCTTCGGGAAACAAGGTGTAAGACCACCTCACGACGTTGCCCACCTGGAGTCAGCACTGTGAGGAATCCTAAATGTAATGGGGGCGCTTCCCTGGTGCCTTGGAGATAAAGAGTCCGCCGGCCAACGCAGGGGACACAGGTTCAACTCCTGGTCTGGGAAGGTCCCACGAGCCTCGGAGCAGCTAAGCGTGGGGGCCACAAGTGCTGAGGCCCGCGCACCCCGAGCCCACGCTCCGCTGCGCATGAGGCCGCCGCCAGGAGGAGCCGGCGCTCTGCACCCAGAGGGGAGCCCGAGCAGAGTGAAGACCCAGCACGGCCAAAACAAGCAGATGAAATTATCTTTAAAAATGGAATGGGGGCAGTATTTTCAAGATGAAGCTTTCATATGCATTCTAGTTAGCCTGATTTTATGAAGGTGAACTTAATTCAGGCGACTCCAGACGCTGGCATGAGTGGAGCTTGGGAGGAGGGCCTGGCCGGGGAAGGGCTCCTCGGGCTGGCTGTGGGCTCCTCGTGGCCTCCCGTGAGGAGCTGCGGAGCTGCCTACGAGACACAGGTGTCCTGAGAGGCACGTGTGTGGAAGCACGGATATGACCATCCGTGTGCACCCGTTCAGCCACGGGGCGGGGTATGCCTAAGACAGGTGTGGTTAAACGCAGGGCGGGCTTTTCAGGGAGCAGGATTCGGAGGGAATCACTCACGCGAACACTCGTCTCAGGGTCCGGTCACAGCACCAGGCCCTCCGCCTGTCTTTCTGCCCTGAAGCCTGGCTTGCGTTTCAGGTACAACGTCTGCATCATGGCTTACGGGCAGACGGGAAGTGGGAAGAGCTTCACCATGCTGGGCCCGCATTGCCAGGAGGAGCCGGCCCCACCGTCGGAACCCCACGGCGACGCGGGCATCATCCCCAGGGCAGCTGGAGAGCTCTTCAGGTACCGGGCAGGCAGGGAGGACCAGGCCAGGGTGCGGCAGACGCGGGCGTGAGACGGGGGCCACGCCTGTCCTCCTTTAGGACGCGGTCAGACCCGGCATTACCACCAGGGACGCTGCGAGTCCTTACGGCACGTTCACCAGTAACGCTGGCATTCTGACCGCTGCAAGTAAGGCAATGCCCCTCAAAGGGCTCCCCGGTGGGAGAGCTTGTGTCAAGGGAGGCTGGGGAGTGGGGTTCCCTTCTGCAGCTGAGGGGACAGAGGGAAGCCTGTGGTCTCGCCCTGCCTCCTGCCCAGGGAAGCAGACACGCCGGTCCTCTTTGTGGGCAACTGAAGAGGCCCCCGTCCCACGAAGGGGCCTGGGGGTCATGGGGCGCGTCCTCTGGGTATCTCGGTGTTGCCCCGCCCTGACCGTTGCTCCGAGGAGAAACCGGGAAAGCTGGCCCCAGCGGCCCAGGCCGTGTCCCGAGGTCTCCTCCCGCGGGTCGCGACCTCCTGCCCCGGGGAGCCCCCTGTGCACCGCTGGGCCTCGCTTCTGTGCGTTTTGTCGGGGCCGCAGGTGCAGCCTGCGCGTGCGTCCTAAGTCCCGGGAGGAAGGCGTCTCCCGCAGCGGGGAGCCACGTGGCTGGGTGCCCTCTGAGCTCCCGACCCCTGGAGTTCAGGTTTTGTCTCCGTATCTCCTTAAGTCATCCTTCAGTGTCTCAAAATCAGGGCAAAATGCAACTCCCACAAAAGCTCGATGTTTTGGCGCCTCTTCAAAGCAATATTCTTTCATTATTAGTGCACAGAAAAGATGCATTTGTTAATTCGCTTCCACAAACCCTTTCTGAAAATAAACCTTGGTAAAATATCTCCCACTTTTTGGTCGTTCTTGTTGTCCCCTTGACGCTTGTGATTTTTGGGATCAGACCATTTCCTAGGAGGTCAGACTGTCAGCCCTGGGGAGCCGCAGCTGGCACAAGCGTCCTGCAGGTCTCCACGGGATGCGGCCCTCGAGGGCGGTGCTCGGGCGACCGTCAGAGCACACAGAGGCGGCCGGGGGACCAAGGCCAGCCTGGGGGCCCCGCACTGTTTCATCGGCCCAAGCAGGTGACGGCCACACCTGAGCTCCGGGCGGACGTCTGTGAACAGCAGAGCCGCTCTCACAGACACAGGGCTCACCGTTCAAGGGCGAAGGCCTCCTTCTGGGGACGCAGGCCACGTGAAGTGTTTCTTTTTATTTCAAGAGACCGAGGCCTCGGTGATGCCCAGGGGGTCACCTGGCCCCTGCCTGGGGCCGCTCAGCAGGCAGCTGGCTGGAAGCCGGGCGGCGCCGTGTGAGAGCCAGGCGGGGCCGCGGGCTCTCCTGGGCCTCCAGGGAGAGGGACCTGGAGAGATGGGAGTGGGTGGGAGGGAGGTGCCGACCGGCAACCCCTGGGGGAGAAGCCCCCCGACTCCCCCGCCCACATTTAAAGCGGCTGCACCCGTGCTGCTGAGATAACCGTCCAGACCCGTGGAGACAGCGTGGCTGGGGCAGGCCTCAAAGCATCACCCGGTGGCGCCTCCCTGCCCATCCTACCTTCTAGGCCCAGAAACAGAGGAGGAAAGCGAATGAGCTCAGGCCAGAAACGGGGCGGGGACAGCGGGAGTCAGAGATGCCCGCTCTGAGCCTCACACCCCCGCCATCCTCTCGTCTAGAGCAGGGGCCCCGGGGGCAGGCAAAGCCCTGCCCAGCAGGGAGACGGGCCTATGGCATTCCTCTGAGTTTGCCTTCACTGAATCCTAGTGTGAGCCACGTGCCTGCTCGCAGGGCCGGTCCAGACCGAAGCTGAACTTGCAGACACACGATGTCCAGTGAGCCCAGCATAGGTAGTGCTCACTTGACAAGTCACGGAGCTCGTCCCCGAGGGCAGCAAGCAGAGGCCGAGGGTCAGGGCAGGAGGGCGGCCCCTGAGAACGCCGGAGGGAGGCTGTTCGGACGACGCGTCTCCAGAGACAGGACACACGGCGTCGCCTGATGGTGGCCTCCCGTCAACGGGCATTTAAATCACCTGCTTCCAGAGCGGGTTTTTCACGTTTTGAGTCTTGGGAGTGAAATGAATCAGACCCTTCCCACTCAACGTTGACTCTTCTTCCACGTGGGGGGCCATGGGCTCAGCTCCCCGCCAGGGCCCACTGCCATCACTTGCAAGAATAGGACTAAAGGTCCAGACGTGGAAAGTTTTCTACCTCTTCAGTTTCTAATCAGAGTGGACAAACCCCGGGAAGGAACGCGTGTAGCCGTGTTGGCGGCTGAGCCTGTGTGTGACTCCAATCCCAGCGATGGGGTTGCAAAGAGTTGGGCACGACTGAGTGACGTTCACTTTCACTTTTCTACCTGCTAGACACCGCTGAGGGCTTCCCCGTTGGCCGGGTGGTAAAGAATCTGGCTGCAGTGAAGGAGACACAGGTTCTATCCCAGGGTCGGGAAGATCCCCCGGAGAACGGAATGGCAACCCGCTCCAGTGTTCTGGCCTGGAGAATCCCGTGGACAGAAGAGCCTGGCGGGCCACAGTCCACGGGGCCACAAACAGACACGACTGAGTGCCTAGCACGCACAGACACGGCTGGAGGCACAGGGAACATGAACGGTGCGTGTGACAGCCTTCAGCCCTCAACGGAGCGGAGCCGTCAGGACCCAGGACACGCGTGGGGAGAGGCGGACAGGACTCTGAGCTGGGGCCCCTGCAGGGGCGCTCGTGGGCGGCGGTCGTCACCTCCCGCTACTGCCTCTGGGCCCAGCGGCCTCCCCGCCTGACGTCTCAGGAAGCCTGTGCATGTTTTATATAAAACGTATCACACTCTGTTGGACTCATTTGCCTACTGAGCACTTAGTTTCTTCAAAGCCAAGACTGAGGACTAGTTTTTAACACTGTTTGCAGAAATTTGCCACCAACTGAGTAATTCTTGTGGGAAAAGTGAATCAACGCATTAAACAAATCAAATAATTAAACAGAAGACAAGCGTTTCTGTGAGCTCCCTGCTACTGTAGAGATGAGAAGTCTCATTCTGGTTTGGGGCCCCTTGGAGAGATGGAGCCAAGTGCATCTTTCCTGACGTGTCGGGAGGGGACGTACCATCTCTAGCTTAGCTTCTCTTGGTTTTTCACTTTTCAGACAGTCGCTTAGAGCTTTCTCAGCAAAACCCAGCGCTGAGAACTATCCAGATATCCAGAACTCTTTGCCAGCGATTACTTTGACTAGAGAACTTAGCTCACGTTTTCCTTCGTTGCAGTCTTTTTGATTTCCTTAGTTGATTGTCATTAGATGACGCTAATGCCTGGTTTTATCAGTAGATGTCCCATGGATGCGGGTGCAAAGCCCACCTATCAGGACTTGAGTAGGACTCGCCCAGGCCGGGGCCCAGAGTGTCTTTACGACAAGAGAAGCACAGCCAGAATCAGACTGGCTTTCCTGGGCCAGCGTTAGAGACACGGTCACGCCTCGAGGAGACGGCCTGGTCCTTGGTGACCGGATGGTGCGGGGCGTGAGGTCAAAGGGACGGAGCAGGGACATGGGGTGGGGGGAGGAAGCTGGGCTCAGTGGTCAGCGCTTCCTGGGGCGGGACCGTGGGGTTTTGCTCTAAGTATGTCCTGTCTTTACTTTTAAATTGATCTGTAGTCTGCATGTAGTACTTTAAAACTTGAAACAAAATAAGATGTGTGGTGGTTTTCTTCAGAGTCTAGTGGGTTTTAGAGAGGTCACGGTGAGGGCTTAGTTGAAAGGGGCTGTAGGAGGGGCATTGACTCAACACCAGGGACTCAAGCTTCCTGAAATGGAACAGATTTTAAAATAAACAAGCCTGGTTGCTGGACCAGCCCTCAAAGTCTGCTTTGGGCTTCTGTGTGGGACTCAGCTTGGGCGTGGTAAATTCTGGGTCAAGACTATGGGCTCTTCAAGCATCTTTACAGTGTATTTAGCGTTTGAGGGCAGAAAGCATTGATTTAGATACGACTCGGATGAAATAACTGTGTTCCCAAGACAGTCATTTTCTCTGCAGTTTAAAGAGGGTGTTCCCGTCTTCCTGCGTGGTCGGTGAGTTGGTGCCCAGTGGTCCTGAATCCTGAGTTTTGCAGCCCATTTCTCGGACTCTGACCGCCTCATGTTGGAAGTCACTCTTTAAGCCCTGTCTCCCCTGATGGTTTGGTGTCTGTGTGTCTCACGCCTCCTCCAGGCTTATTTCAGAAGATGCGTCACGGAGCCCGGAGGTGGACATTTCCATAGTGGAAGTTTATAACAATGACATTTTTGACCTTCTGGCTAACGACAGCTGTCGAGTGGCGTCTGGGGTGAAGCGGCAGGTGCTGACGACCCAGCAGGGGAGGAAGGCGGTCTGTGGGCTGACCTACCGGTGAGTGACCGGGTGCTGAGCTCTCCGAGGGGCCGCAGCTCCGAGGGGACCCCAGGTAGAGCCAGGCGAGGCGTCCCAGTCAGCGCTCCTCCCGAGAGAGGATCACTGTGTCTGTTTGCCCAGGGAGCAGTTCTCCACTTTCAGTTTGCTTTAGAAACGATCTTTTAACATCATAATGAAGACAAATTAGACGGTGCTTTAAAATATCTTCTTTAAGAGATGGTGGGACAGGCGTTATTGTGGAGGCTCGGCTGAGGGACAGGCGTGGAGAAGTCCCAGGACCCGCCAGAAGTCCCTGGGTTAGGCACTGGTGTACTTGGGTCCCTTGGCATATCAGAATTCTACCAAATACACCAAGGAATCAGCTTCTCCCCCAGAGGTCCGTGTTGTTAGATTCACGCTCAGGAATCAGGTTTGCTTTGGGCAGTGGTCACTGACCCACGTGGAGCAGAAGTCATGAAGGGTCAAGGTCATGCCGCCCGTTCTGCGGTCTCAAAGTTAGCGGAGGAAGGGTCTTCAGACTATTCCCTTTTTTTTTTTTGTATTGGCGTATAGCCAATTAACAATGTTGCGATAGTTTCAGGGGGTCAGCAGAGGGACTTGGCCATACATGTGTATGTGTTGCGAGTTATTTCTAACATTTGAAAAAGCCTAAAGGAAGTCATATGTCTGATCATGATAAGTTTACACGAACTAACCCAAACTGCCAGATTTTCACTAATAGATGTCATGATCAAAATGTTTTCTCCTGCAGATCAGAAGTTCTGGTTATCTCATCAATTAAAAGACGAAAGTAAATTAAATTTGCGTTTCATAAATTTGATGAAATTTGGTTTGATAAGCAAAATATTCTAAAATCTCAGGGTCCTTGAGGGCACCATAAATATAAGCAGGCATGATGTAGAGAAGATTGGGAAGCTCCATTTGATTCGAAAGCAGCGAGAGATACGCTGAGTCAAACAGATCCCGTCAAGTGAGACGCTGGGTTTCTCGCGTTTACTCTTGTCTGAGGTGCACTGCTTCCCTGAGCCGGGTACATGCGGCTCCTGCGGAGGCGTGCGTGCAGGCCGGCCTCCCGGACCACCCCCGGCCCCTCAATACCCGCGTGTGCACCCGCAGGTCGGTCCGCAGTGCCGTGGAGTTCCTGACGCTCGTGGGCAGGGGTCTGCAGCTGCGGGCGAAGCAGCCCACCGCGGTGCATGCCGAGTCCTCCCGATCTCACCTGGTGATAACCGTGACCCTGGCCGCAGCCGCCTCCCCACGTGGCCCCGGCGGGCGGCCGTCCGCACCCGGTCAGTGCCCATCAAGAAATGCGCGGGGGACGGGAGGAGTCCGCCTACTGCAGGCTCTGAGACACGCCCAGAGCCCCGGGAGGGTCTGCAGCCCAACCCCAGGAGCCGGGGGACCCAGGCCGAGGACAAGGGGGGCCCAGCATAGGGATGGCGTGTCTTCCTGGGAAACGTGACACGTTCATTGCGAACGACACTCTGACTGTGACCTGGGTTTAAGAAGGCAGACACCAGTACACACACACACAACAATTCCAGCTGTGTAAGAGAATCACGCGTGTGTTCCCAGGTCCTCACTGGCCGGAAGGTCCAGGGCAGTGCGCTGGCATCACCTGCGGGGCTGGTGGGAGCGAGGACCCTTTCCCCCCGCCCCCTGCCCCCTGCCCCTCCCACCATCAGGACCCCGGGGCACAGCTGGGGCCCTGGATGCACGTTGCTCCAAGATCAGGGAGCCAGCACCCCGCGGAGGACCACCCGTCCAGGGAGAGGGTCTCCCCTGTGCACAGTAATGAAGGCCACGGAGAAGCCCTGGCCCAGGGGCCAACCCCCAAAGGGTGTCCACACTCCAGACTCAGGCAGGGAGGCGGAAACCGTCCTGACCCAGCTTGTTGCAAGGCCACTTGAAGCCCAGGGCGTTACCAAATCTTCCTCGGAAAGCTTGTTTAGTGTTCGTGGGACTAATTAGGCATTGCTTCCCGGGTGGCTCAGTGGTGAAGAACCCGCCTGCCAGTGCAGGATTCCCTGGATTGGGACATGGCACCCACTCCAAGATTCTTGCCTGGAGAAGCCGATGGACGGGGGAGCCTGGCGGCTGCAGTCCACGGGGTCACAAAGAGTCGGACTTGACTTAGCGGCTGAGCACGCACACAGACTTTAATTCACGTTTTGACCCCTCAGGGTCTCGGGGCCCTTCTCCTGTCTGTGTTTAAGAGGAAGGGTCTTACTTCTCGTGAGGTGTGGGCCTGCGGGGCGCAGCTGGGGGACTCCCGCCTGGGGGGGAGGCCCAGGGAGCTTGGGCACCATCTCTTGTCTCTTGTCACGCCCCTGCTGCAGCCCTGCGGTCAGATCAGTCAGCGTCCACAGAGCCCTGCCGGCCTGGACCGCGGTCGCCGGCCACCAGGAGGAGGCAGAGCCCGCCCGTGCCCCCGAGGACCCGCGGGCATGGACTCGGGCAGGTGGCCCCGGGCCCCCTGGGGCAGGTGCACGCCACCCTGCAGCTTGTGGACCTGGCAGGCAGCGAGTGTGCAGGTGAGCGCGGGGAGCCTCAGGGTCCTGACCATGAGCAGATGGGGCTCCCAGGGGTTGCGTCCCCCCCAGTGCCCCCTGAGTCTCGCCCCTCCCTCCTGGTGCCGTCTCAGCACCAAGACCCTGAGTGTCAGTTCAGATGCCGCTCTGCGGGCTCCCAGCAGGGAGGGGAGCCCGCCCCCTACAAGGCTTTCCCTGCCGGGGCCACAGGTGGTCATGGGGGGACGTCCTGTGACAGGGTCTCCTCCACTCAGCCTTGCAGAGGGCACTCTCCCCACAATGCCTCTGTTTTGCTTTTCTGATGCCTTTTGATGTCAGCAAGGATTCATGCGAATCTTGTATGAGGCGGTCTCTGCACTCCCCAGGTGTGTCTGGAGTGACGGGGCCAGCCCTGAGGGAGACTTCTTGCATAAACCGGAGCCTGGCGGCCCTCTCGGACGTCCTGGGGGCGCTGGCGGAGGGCAGAGGCCATATCCCCTACCGGAACAGCCGGCTCACCCACCTGCTGCAGGACACGCTCGGTACGCGGCTGCCCCTGCCCCTGCCCCCGACCCCTGCCCCCTGGCCCGCTCCTCCCGCCCAGGGGGCTGGCTGGCTCTGGGGGTCTCTGCCTCCCTTCCTTGGGACTTGCAGCTCCTGTTAACACGGTCGTTGTCTCGAGGGTTGTCTGACCTGGGTCTCTGTGTATCGTGGGCACCACCAGTCCCTCCAGCTGGTCCCACGTTCCTGGGGTGGCACCCGCAGGGCTTCTCTGAGCCGTGGGACCACGCGGATCCGTCTCTGGTCTCAGGGTCTCCTCTTGCTCCGTCCACAGGACGAGGAAGGGGCCGCTCCCAGCTCTGCTGCTGCCCCTGATCCACGCAGACCGGGACCGGTGCTCAGCAGGATGTGTGGGGCTGGGGTGGCGGTGGGCACCCACACCGCACGTTCTCATCCCTACGGCCGAGCTGCGGTTCTTCCCGTCTTGGGTCTTTTTCCAAACTGCCTCCCCTATTGCTGGCCCTTCAGGCAACGTGAGAGGGGGCTTCCACTCCGGGGAGAGGCCCAGTGGCCCCTTCCCAAGGGCCTGCAGAGCAGCAGGCGGGGCCCCAGCCTCCCTGGGCGCAGCCAGGCCCATCTCATGCTCGTGAGGAGCCGCAGGGGCTGGGCCGACCCCTCCGGAGCCGGGCTTCAGAGACCCTCCTCTCTCACTGGGGCTCCTCCCAACTGCACCTTGTCACTTCTTT
Organism: Capreolus pygargus; assembly: GCA_012922965.1. Taxonomy (NCBI): domain Eukaryota; kingdom Metazoa; phylum Chordata; class Mammalia; order Artiodactyla; family Cervidae; genus Capreolus; species Capreolus pygargus. The sequence continues at coordinate 1,547,475 of SNSB01003849.1, read as the reverse complement.
CTCCAAGGAGGTGACGCCAAGTTACAGGTGATCGTGTGCGTGTCC
>SNSB01003849.1:1530413-1547030 GCA_012922965.1 Capreolus pygargus | reverse complement strand
AGGGGCCAGCGCTGGGGGTGGAAGGGGGCTGCCCGGGGGAACCACGGACACCACCAGCCCTGGGCCTGCGGTGGGTTCTGGAGTGGACGTGAGGCCCAAACAGGCTTGGAGCCATCGCGGCCGATGGTGGCCCTGGTGGCCCGAACGGCTTCAGCGCGTCCTGCCTCCAGCCCGTCCCCGCTGAGCGTCGGGGAAAGCGTTTCAGTCGGAGCCTGTCTGGGTGCAGGTGTGCCCGGTGGGGCCCTAACGGAAGCCACCTCCCCGAGGATGCCTTGTGGGATGGACCAGGCCCAGGGCGAGGTCGCTGATGGGCCTCTCAGCCCTCCTGCTGCGGCTCCAGGCTGTGCTTTCGCCCAGCTGGCAGCCAGGAGCCCTGCAGGCCAGGCCCACTCAGGGCAGCAGGCAGACAGACAGGGACACCAGGACAGAGGGGGCCGGGCTGCCCCGGGGAGAAGGGGCCCCCAACGGCGGGGCCGGGCTGGAACTGAAGGGACCAGTCTACACTTGCGGTTTTTACTATGGACAATCAGCTCGACGGTAGGTGGATCAGTGAGACAGGAGAGTTTATGCAGAAGAGCTACACGGACGCACTTCCGTGTGCGGCATCACCACGGATGTGGCTACAAAAGCAGAACAACACGGAGCGTTTCCTGTTCACTACTCAGGTATTGTGAGCAGTGTAGCCAGGGAGACAGAATTTTCTAAAACGGTGCAAACTCAGTAATGTGACAAGTGAACTGGAGTCAGCTTCCCTTGATTCACATGACGCTGGCTTTCCTGCCAAGAATGGCGCTGAAACGGCCGGCGTGATCCTGCCTGACCTCCTGCAGGGCGGTGCCCCGGGCTCCGAGTCCGCATAGTCCACACCCGGGAGTGTCAGGCGGGCTGTGAGCAGCGGGTGTGGATGAGAGGTGGGGGGCTTGAGGAACAGGCCTTCCTGGCACTGCAGATCCTAGGACCCCAGCTCCGCCGCGGTGCCAGGCTGAGACCCCACCCGCAGCTCTGAGATGTGCCCTGAAGGCTTCAAGGCTCGGCCCTAAGCAGGTCAAAGTGACTCCAGGGAGCTCGGTTCTCATGCGCCTGCTGGCCCAGGCTCGGAATCCCACCAGTGGGACCAGGCGTTGGGGGCAATCGGAAGCCTCCATAGGCAGGACAGCGGGCTCTGGGTTCACCCACAGGACACGCGCTCACGGCCCCGGGTGGGACTGCTGCCGGTCCTGCATCTGCTGTGGAGGGGGAGCTGGGGCCGTGGGCACCCCAAGAGGGGGACAGGCCAGCCCTGGGCCCCGTGGGGCCAAGGAGCTGCCCACGGAACACGCTCGGTGCCGGGCTGCCGAGGTGGTCTGTGCCTCCAGGGGGACAGCACGGCCCTGGGCCAGGCTCTGAGTGACCCTCCCGGTGCTCCTCCACGGGGACACGGCACAGCAGACGCCCGGGGCAGGCGTGTCCACCGAACCTCCCATTAGACCTAGGTGCCCCCGTCCTGCCGTCCCAGGAGGGCCTGACGCAGGGACGGCTGAGGGAGGAGCTGCCTGCCCTCAGGTTGGCGATGCCTGCCTCCTGGACGCGCTCCCCCAGCGCCAGGCTGAGCTGCCCGCCCGGCGCCCATGTCCTTGTGATGCACCCCACCCCACCGCACCCCACCTCCCTGAGCCCCCACCTCCAGCCACGCCCACGAGCTTCCTAAGGCACCACGGCCGTTCCCAGTGGCCGAGGTCTCTGAATAGTGGGTACGTTTCTACATTTGCTCTTGGAGGAAAGTGGGGTCTGTGTTCACAGGAGCCCAGCCCCATGGGGGAAGCAGGAAGCAGAGGGCGCTGGGACCCATCCCTGCTGAGACCCGGGGTCCTGGTGGGCCTTGGGGGCTGGGCCTGCTGCCTGACCTCACGTGAGGGTGACAAGGGCCTCCTGAGGGAGAGAATGGGTTCCGCAGACACACAGAAAAGCTTGACACCGTCAGGTCACAACTTTAAAACTCCTAAAAAGGCTTCAAATAGCAAACAAGCCCGGCATTCTGCCACTTTGTCCGACCGCACCCCCGCCCTTTCTGGTGTGTCCTTGTCGAGTCCTTGACCCAGGAAAACACTGGTTTCTCCCGTGTCTCTTGATGCTGAGGTTTGGGACTGGCTCCCTTTACCCCCATGGGAGGGCCTGCAAGGCCTTCTTGCCACTCCAGCCTGGCACCAGGGGTCAAGGTCCTCATGAGACATGACCTGGATCCCCGGGCCACCCCTGTGGCCAGGGGGTGATCCTCGCGGTCACTGTGAACCCCATGGGTATTTCCCACCAAACTGTGACCATGGGGAGGGTCATGGAGCATGCGCTGGGTGGAGACACAGCTGGCCTAATCACTTAATGGTTAAAAAAGTCCTGGTTCTGCAAATTTTTCCAAACGGTGTCACCACGTGAACATGCCAGCAGGGCCCAATGCCTAACCCTGCCGGCCTGGCGGTCAGCCCGCCCTGCCCCGCCTGGTGCAGCAGAGGCTCCCCGCCTGCCAGCTCTGGGGAGTCTACACCGCAGGAGCCCTGGGTGGGGGAGTGGCCGCCCCCAGAGTGCCCTGAGCACAGCGGGGGGATGCCTCCCGGTTTTCCCGCGGGGCGGCACCTTGGGCAACCGAGTCCCCTGGGCAAATGAGCGGGAATCGTCAGCATGCAGGTTCCCAGGCCCCAGCAGCTGGTGGCTTGCCTGGGAGTGAGCCCTGAGCAAGGCCTCGGCTTTCTCGTGAGTATGACCCACTAGTGTGACCTCGCCTCCATCAAAAGCGAGCTGGCAGGGCTGGGGGAGCTGTGGTCATGTCCGGCCGGTACTTCCTGAGCCATCTGCCCATGCTTCAGGGTCCAGAGGGAACCTGGGGGCTTCCCTGTCGGTCCTGACGTGTGGAGGGAGGCGTGGGGGAGCCCCCCCACAGCCCTGGGGTCTGCACAGCCCTTGGGTGACCGTGAGTCGGCCACCAGCAGCCCTCATGGCCCTCTGGGAAGACCACAGCCCGTCCACCGCTCACAGCTGTCTTCCTGGGTCTCTCCAGTATCTGCTTTGCCTGAAAGGCCTTTGGTCTAATTTAGGCAAAATGAAAGGACAGTTTTTCTGATGTCCTAAAGAAGCCTCCCTCCTCTCCTGCTCTAGCCCTGGCCTTCTGCTGCCCCCTGGTGGAGGGAGCCCGCCGGGGGAGCGGCTAGCGACCAAAGCGAGGCCGCCCCGGCCTCTGACCGTCCCGCACTTGCCCAGCCGCCACGGATGGCCTGCTGCGTCTGCACAAGGCCCAGAGGGAGCGCAGGAGTAGGAACGGGGTGGTTTCTGGGTCAGCAGTGGTGCTTCCGTCTGCGAGGACGCAGGGTGCTGGGCCGGACTCCCTCGGCTCCGGCGCCGGCCATCCTCCGCCAGGCTGGGTTGGATCAAGGTAACAGAAGGGCAGGCTGGACGCGCTGTCCCCCAACAGGCCCCGCCCCGGGCCCCGCCCCTCCTCCCAGACACACCCACGCCGCAGGCAGCCCCGCCCCCAAAGGCCGCCCAACAGGCCCCGCCCTGGGCACGCCTCCTATGCTCACACGGCCCCTCCGCCCAGACACGCCCCCTCCGTCAAGGCACGCCCCCTTCCATGGCCACCGCACACTTCCCCCAACAGGCCACGCCCCCTCCTCCAGACACGCCCCTTTGAGGGCTGGACAGTCCCGCCCCCCAGAGCCACAGCACACCTCCCCCAACAAGCCCCGCCCCGGGCCCCACCTCCTCCACCCAGACACGCCCCCTCCATCCAGACACACCCTCTCCTTCCAGACACGCCCCCTCCGCAGGCAGTCCCGCCCCCAAGGCCCACAGGGCGCCTCACAACAGGCCCCGCCCCGAGCCCCGCCTCTTTGCCGAGACACGCCCCCTCCACAGGCAGCCCCGCCCCCAGGGCCACCGTGCCCTGTGCTGGCCGCCCCACTCCACGCGCTGGGGCGGCAGCTCTAAGGGGGCTTCCCTCCTCTGAGCCGTGTCCACTCATCACGTGTGCCTGCGTTCATGTGCACACACGGGCACCCCTAGGGGTGTGTGTGGGTCCTGGCCCCAACCTGACGCTCAGCTCTGCGCGACAGCAAAGCAGTTCATTGGGCTGGGTTTGCTCCCACAAGCTCCTTTAAAGGAAAAAAGATCATCGTGGACTCCGGATCGGGGCAGATGTGACCTCGAGAATTCGCAGAGAAGCGGGGCTGCGCCCACCTGAGGGCTCCGGGTGCTCCGCTCCGTCCTCCAGGCCCTCGCCTCACCATCCTCGCCGCCTGCTCGTGTGGCCACAGACTGGGTATCCTCTGGAGCCCCGTTTGCGGGAGCCATGCTTGTGGGCACGCCATGCTCCCAGGACTGACGGGTGGACCCTGGTGCTGACCGCGCTGCGCGCTGGTGGCCCCGTGTGCCACCTCCCTAGAGCCGCACCTGACCTCATGGGTGACCCCCGCCTAGGGGAGAGGCCACCCTGATTGGCCCAGGCAGGCCATCCTGCCCACCGGCCTTCAGCAACCCCAGACCACAGGTGAGGGCAGCTTTCTTGTCACACTTCAAAAAAGGAAACAGATCAACATGAGCTCCAGTGGCGGGGCTGGCCTTCCTGACAAGCTCCTCAGGCCATGCAGAGTTGGTTCCCCACGGGGTGAAGCCCAGGAACCTTCACCAGGGCAACTGGGCACCAGTGGCCGTGCCTCCCTGTCCATCCAGCACGGGCTGTTCAGGTGCAGACACGGGCCGGCATCCAGCTCTTTATCTGTGCCAGGTGTGTGCACAAACAAGACTTCTTTCACAGAAAGGACCCAGAGGCCCAGTTAAGACTGGGCTAAAGCCTCTGCCCCCTGGGCTCAGGCTCCGTCTGTCCCTGTGTGGTCCTCACACATGGGCAGAAACGGCGGCACTGTGCCATCTCGGCCACAGCGCTCAGAACCACACAGGTCAGTGCAACCAGGCAAAGAGGGTGGAGGAGTGCAACGGGGAGGCCGGAGGACCTGCAGTGGGTTAAGCCACACAGCCCGCACCCAGGGGCCTGTCACCTGCCTCAGGCTGGCATTGCCCGTGGAGTCCCACCTGTCCAGAGCGGCCCCCCACAGCCTCTGGAAGGGAGGCAGGGGCCCATCTTGAGTCAGGAGGCAGGTGAGACGTGCACCAGAATGTCAGGGAGAACAGAGACCGGTCCTGCCCCAGCCAGGCCCAGCCCAGCCCCCTTGCACTGGCTTCCAGGTGGACGGCTTCGAGAAGGGCCCATGCACGCAGGGCCTTCCGGGTGGGATGGTGGGGGCCATGCCTCTGCCCGGGGGCAGCCGCCCTGACTCTAGTGGGAGACAGAACATCTGCGGCCCACCTCCCTGGCACCCCTCACCCAGCAGGCCCAACCCCGAGCAGGATGCTGGGCCTTGGCTGCCTCTTAGTCACCTGCAGGGCAGCCTCCAGCCAGGGTCAAAGTCTCTTAGAGTGCTTTCCAGAAATCCCTGTGAAACTCCACTCAGCCGTTCAGCTGCCAGTGGATGCCAAGTGGAGAGGTGGTGAAGCTTGGGGGGAGGTCTCGCCCCATCTCCTCCCACCTCCCGTCTGGCCTCCTGATGCAGGGAGGGGGCGGTGGCCACAAATGGCCCAGGGGTGGTGATGACTGGTGCTGACCTGACCAGAGGCCAGGGCCGCCTGACATCCAGACGGCCTGAGGCCAGATGGACACTGGGGCTGGAGATGGGGAGGGGCCTCCTTCAGAGCCTGACTTGTGACACGAAAGGAGGACACTCAGGGTTTCCTTCTGGAACATTCCTTCCATGCCCTCAGAGGGGACCGTGGCTGAGCCTGCCCCTCCCGCTTCCTGTCGCCAGATTCACGAGCTCCCCGGGACCAGTGTCCATGCAGCCCCGCAGTTCCAGGCCCAGTGCCTCCTGTGTACACACGGCGGACAGGGTGGGGTCCTCCGGGGGTCTGGGGCGATGCAGCTGGGCTCATGCCTCCCCCAGGGGCCTCTGTCTAGCGCGCCCAGGACTGTGAGTGGCAGGCGCTGTGGACAGGGTGGTCTGGAGAGCCTGTGGCCAGTGCAGAGACCACGACAGTGACCCTGAGCTCCGGCTCCCGGGAAGCTTGCTAAGACCCCTTCCCTGCAGGTTGGAGTCAGCCCACACCCCACTGAGTGCAGACTGGACCCCCAAACTTTGGCTTCTGCCTCCTGGAGGCACGGGTGGAAGGCGCTAAGAGTGGCCGTGGTCCCCACGGCAGGGCAGGTGAGGCCTGCTGAGCACCTCCAGGCCTGGCCGTCAGAGCTGGCCGACACCTCCGCAGGTGGAGGCCGGGGAGGTGGGGGCCTTGGGGGGCCGACTTGGATAGACAGAGAGACTGAGAGGGGGTGGGGGGAGCGGGCGGAGCCTCGAATGGATGGAGCCTCACTGCAGGGACAGAGACCCAAGCAGGTGGAGCGGGTGGCGTGGACCGAGCCCTGCGGTGGTGAAGCAGCCCCTGGGGTCGTCTACACCACAAACTCCTCTGGGAGCTGGTCCTTCTGGAGCCGGCTGGGGAACAGGGAGCTCACGGACCCCCTCAGCCTGGGGTCCAGCGCTCGGCGGAGGGCATGGGTGCGGGGCGCTGGGCGCGGGGCGGGCTCGGGGCGCGTGTGGTCCAGGCTTCTTCGGCTGTGCTGGTGCATGTGTCCAGCTGCCGCCTTGGGCTCCAGGATCTGCAGGCAGAGATGACGAGGAGCTGCCCCCTGTCTCCGTCCGGCTCCGTTTCCCTTCCTGCCCCCCTTAACTCATGCACGCAGCCAGGAAGACCCCATACTCCAGGCCAAGCTCTCAGTCCCCCACCCGCCTTGTCCCCCTAAACCTTACCCACCCCCCACTGCCCACCAAGTCTCCCGTGGGCCCTCTGGGGGGCCCCTGGCCTGACGGGAAAGGAGGGAGAGAGCTGGCTGCCCGGTCCAAGGGGGGACCTACCTGGTGCAGGGTGGCCTCAGCGCTCGGGGCCCTCATGCTGACCAGCGTGACCTGCACCACAGCCAGCGGCTGCTGTGGGGAGGCTGCGGGGGAAGGGGGTGTGAGCAGGGCCCGGGGACAGCCCTCTGCTCCTGGCAGAGGGGGCCCCACCCCTGGGACCCACCTTGGAGATGAGACTGGGCACAGCTGTGGCTCCACGCCCCCTACTCCTCCCGGGCCTGGGGTTGCAGAGCGGCGGGCTGTGACCTCGGACCCCCGCCTGCAGGCCACCTGCGACCCCCCCACGTGAGGGGTGAGAGCCCCTTCAAGAAACGATGGTTTCTGTGGGCGACCTGGGCTCCTCCCCTCAGATGGTCCTCCAGGAGCCCCCCGACCCCCGCGCCCGCCTGCCAGTTCCCACTGCCCATCCTTCCACACTGGCCGCTGAGGTTGTCCAAGTTCTGACGTCCAGGAAGATGCCATGTTACTATTACTGACAATACTGCTCACGCCGGATCGCAGACCACACGCTCGGACAATGCCTCGGGGATGGAGGCCAGTCTGTCCTTTACCGGAGAACCAGACACTCAGAAGGTAGAGTGGACAGGACGGCTTGATCCAAACCCGCTGTGTGACCCTGGGTGACCCTGGTTGGCCCCGGGTGACCCTGGGTAGCACTGGGTGCTCCTGAATGGTGCTCAGTGACCCTACATGACCTGAGTGGCTCTGGGAGGCCTTGGGTGATGCTGGGTGCCCCTGCCTAACCTTGGGTGACTCTAGGTGGACCTGGGTGGCCGGGCCCTGGGGCTTCCATCCACTCTCCAAGGTGCTACAGACGCCCAAGGATTAGCAGAGTCTGTGTAACCTTCCTGGGGTGACCCCTTCAGGGCCTCCCACTCCCAGACCTCTGCGGAAGCATCTCCGAAGACCAGGAGCTCACCCTAAGCTGGGCGCTTGGTCCTGGAACTCCCACAAGCGGCCGAGTGCAATCAGTGGCCTCCTGTCATGTGACTTCTGCTAACCCTGGGGGCAGCAAGCGGGAAAGCTGGCGGAGTGCCTTCCTGCAGTGGGGTCTTTACCGAGGGACGCTGGCCGGGCCGGGCTCCCCATGAGGGACCGGCTGCAGGGGGCCGACGGGCCGCCACCCACTGTGTCCGCAGGGGGCCCGGTCCTCCCTGCCCCTCCCCGTCCGCCCCCTGGTGCAAAGACTCCCGTGTAACCAAGTGTCCAGGAGCCAGGGTCATGCACGCCCTGGCCCCCGGCGGTGCCCCCAGCGGCGGCTCAGCCGGAATCTAGCCAGGCGCCCCTGATCCCAGCCGTCCCCCGTGCGCCCACCTCTGCCGCCGTCGACTGTGCCAGGGCTGCTCCGGCTGCTGCTCGGGCTGCTGGGGGGCTCCTCTGCAGGGAGCGCCACGACCCCTTCGGGCTCATCCACCGACATCTCCTCCGGCTCCGCGGGCCCCGTGCGCTGGGGGTTGACCTCGAAGCCCAGTGAGAGGGAGCTGCAGCGGCTGCCAGCTGAGAGGCGCCAGCGGAGACTCGGGGGGCGCCCGCCTGCCCCCGCGCGGTCCCCACTGCCGGCCGGCTCCGCGTCCTGGTCGCTGACATAGAACTCCCGGTAGCGCTGCTTCTCTGTGTGGGGAGGGGCGGCAGCCGTGAGAACAGCGCGGGGGTGGAGAGGCAGCACGCGTGCCCTGCAAGCCGAGGCCTCCCCGGAGGTGTGGTGGGGGGAAGGAAGTGCCACCCGAGACCAGGGCCCCGTGTCCACTGTCACTGCCCGGGCCCCAGGCGGAGGCTGTCACCCGGCCTCGTCCTCTCTGCCCCAGGGGCCATCGCGTCTCAGCCTGGGCGCACGCACACAGCGCAGGTCCTGCGGCCGCGCGGGGGTGGCGCCCACCTTCCGCCTCCTCGAGCTGCTGCAGATGCTGGCGCGCCTGCTGCAGGCCCAGGTGCAGCTGGTGGCTGGTGCGGAGCAGGCGCAGCAGGTGGCGGGAGCGCCAGGCGCACCCCGTGCGGTACACGAGCCTGCGGGCTGCGGGCTGCCCGTGGGGCCAGAGCTCGAACTTCTCGCCCTGAGCAGAGAGGAGCCCTGGCTGTGACTTCACGAGGAAACCAGACGGCGGCATCGCCAGGCCTGGGGCTGGGAGGCTCCCTCGCGGTCTCTGTCTCACCGTCTGATTTCGCCTGGTGGGGGTGGGGGCCTGAGAGTGGCTGTAATGTGGGACCCTCTGTGCTGGGCTGGGGGCTTCTGGACCCCTGGGCCCACGGCATGTGGGGCGCCTGAGGCCAGAGAAGGAGCCGATGGAGCCCAGCGCGCACCCTCCGCTCCCCACAGGGTGCCAGGCCCAGCCATGAGGCCTGGAAGTAGAGTCCGAGGTGCGTGCCCCCCACCCCGACCCCTTTATTGTCCCTACCCAGGAGTCAGAAGCTCTCCTGGTGAGGAGAACCAGGCAGCTGGCCCCTCAGGAGGGCGCCTCCAGGATGGGGGCGTCTCCGCAGCCTGACCCCCCAGACGCAGACCTCGGGCTGGGCCTGCACTCGTGGTCGATGACAGGCTGATCAATGCCCTGCAGGACGAGCGTCTACCAGGCTTCCCTGGGGGCAGAGGCCCACCCCCTAACCTTGACCCCCTCGGACACGCACCAGAAAGGCCAGCTTCTCAACGTGGGGCCAGGGGAAGTCGTAGAGAAGTTGTGGGGTGCGGTTCACCTCCTGCAAGACAGCAGGGTCGGCTGCGTCCACAGTCAGCCAGGGGAGGGGCAAGGCCAGTGCTGGGGGTGGGGCGGGGGCAGAAGGGGCACTAGGGTCGAGGGTGGGGGTGGTGGAGGGCTGCTGCAGTCACCTGGAAGACCTGCAACCCTCTGAGCGTCAGGCCCAGGATGATGGTAGGTTGGTCCTCCTTCTTATCCTAAAGGGACACGGATGTCGGTGAGGTCTAGGCCTGTGGACCTACTTACCGACCCTCACTGGTGGATCGGGGAGTCTGCGGGCTGAGGGGGGGTCCCCAGGTCTCCTCCCACTTCCCCTCTGGTCTGGGCCAGGGTCGCGGTCCTGGGATGGCCATGGGGACACTCCCCCTCCCCATCCTGGTGGGCCCAGGTGGCTCAGCCGGCGGCCCTGGAGGCGTGCCCCCCGCCTCCCCATCCCGCAGGGACCTTGTAGAGCCTGAAGAAGTGCACTGGCACGTCCTCCAGCCGGCAGGCCTCCCGGATGAAGCGCAGCTCGGCCTCCCGGGGGCTCAGGCCTCGCTGCTCGCGGTGCAGGGCGGGCGCGTGTCTGAGGACGTAGGCGCTGCCCCTCTTGGCGATGATCTGCGGGGGGAGCCGCCGTCTGGTCCAGCCTGAGCCCGCCCCTCTCCGGTGGACCCCCGCGGCCCCCAGTGGGCTCCGCCCCCCTGGACTCCTCCCACTCTGCCCCCCGCCCCCAGTGGATACCCTTGCCCACGGGGACTCTCCCCCAAGCTCCCCGGTGGACCCCCGGGCCCCTCCCCCCAGGTGATCTCCCCACCCTGTCCCCACCCCCGTGGACCCGCCGCCGCCCCCATGGACTCCGCCCCGCCGTGGATGCCCCACCCTCCCCGCCGCCAGTGGACTCCTCACGCCGTGGACTTCCCCCGGCTCCGCCCCCCACCCACTCCGCTGCCCTTCCCCCAGCCCCCCGACCCCGCCCCGGGAGGGAGAGAAACCCTCACCCACTGCGGGAAGTAGGCCTGCGGCTGGAAGTAGCAGCCGGCGTGCGCCGCCGGGCGGTGGCTGCCCAGGTCGGCCTGCAGCCCGTAGGCGGCCAGCAGGAAGTAGGCCTCCTCACGGTGGACGCACTGCGAGCGCAGCACGCGCTCCTTCAGGTGGCGATAGTACAGGTGCCGGGCCGCGCGGTCCCTGCGGGCGGCCGGCGGCCGGGCTCAGGGGCTGTCCCTGCGTCCCCCGGCCTCCTGCACCCCGACTGTCACCCCCAGGCCCTCGGGGCCTGGCGACGGGGCAGGCACAGGCGGACGTGCGGCTCCTGAGAAGCCAGGTGGGCAGGGCCCAGGGCCCAGCCGGCCAACCCGGTTTGCAGCCACCCACACCCCGGGGTGGGTCCCTTTCCTCTGCTCACTGCCCGCCCCGCGGGGGGCAGGGCACCCAGGGCCAAGTCCACTTCTAACACCACTGGAGCGACTGGCCGCATGGCAAAGGGCCACCCTCCCTCCCCCCAACCTGCCTGTTCGCCCCCTGAGACTTTTCCAGAACCTCACACAACTGGGCAGGCTCGTGGGGGCCCAGCTCACCTGCTGGGGCTGGTTCCTGGACCCAGGCCCTGCTCACCCCCAGGCCCGGGTTACAGGGCCCCTGTTACCCCACGCAGGCTCTGGGGGGTTCTATTGGGAACACATGCAGGGGCTCAGGAGGGGCCTGCAGGGTGCCTGCCCGGCGCCTTTCCCTCGGGCAGGGCGGCAGCAGGAGGGTGGCCCCCCACTTGCAGGAACCCTCAGGCCCTGCCCCCCCCACCCAGGGAAAAGCCCCACCCCAGGGCAAAAAAATGCCTGCCCTTGAAATGCACTTGTTTGTACCCCGGTCCTCACGCGCCTCTGATTGGGAAGGTCGGCTGCCCCCCACCCTCCCCTCCAGCCTCAGCGGCATCCTGACAGCTCATCACCTCTGGGAAGGCGTGAGAACAGCGAGCTCCTACCTGATGAGCCTTCCGTTTTCCACGTAGTATTGCACCCCGAGGAAGGTCACGAAGGGGGCGCCCGGCCTGCCGCCGCCCTGGGGCTGGAAGCGTGGAGGGCAGGCCACAATGAGGCCTTGGGGTGGGGGCTGACCACTGGCTTGGGTGCCGGACGGAGCCACCACCCCCATCCCCGCAGACCAGCCTGAGCCCATGTGCGTCCTGCGGGCGGCTCGTGGCTTTCTGTCACTTTGTTAGAAGGGAAAGCAAGCATCCAGAACACTTGGGGCACTCGCCTGCACCCTCAGGGCCGGCTCCACGCCACAACCCGGGGGATGGGGCTGCTTGAGGGCCAGCAGCCCAGCCTCCGGCCCGGCGCGCTGACTTACTCCGCGAGTCTCTTTCTTCCAGTCCTTGGAGAAGTATTTGCTGAGCTTCTGCTCCAGATCCATGAAGACGTGCTCGTTGTCTACAAAGAGAGGCAGGGCCTGAGCACAGCGTGCTGGGCTGTGAGAGTGTGTGTGTGCGTGCACACGAGTGCCACTGTGTGTGCGTGTGTGCACCAGTGTGAGTGTGTAAACACGTGTGAGTGACTGTGCAAGAGAGTATGTGCATGTAAGTATAATATGAGTATGAGTGTGTGCGTGATGCATGGGTGTGAATGTGTAAGCATGTAAGCATGTGAGACAGTGTGCATGAGTATGATCATATGTGTGTGGATACTTGAGTATGTGTGTGTCTGAGTGTGCGTGTGAGTGTGTGAGTGCGCATGTGTCTGTGCCGTGAGAGCACGTGTGTGCTCTGATGCAGTGAGGAGGAATTGCCCCATGCCCCTGGAACACGGCATGGGGGGGCACCAGGCAGAGGCCTGGGATCGTCTGCCCCGAGCACCCCCCACCCCTGCCCTGGGAAGGGGCCGGGGTCCCGGGGTCGCCAGGCGATGCTTGCTTACTTCTGACAATGCTGAGGCCAAAGAAGTGGGCTTCTCTGATGCCGGTCAGGTCACACACCTGCTGGAAGAGCTCGCGCCCCGTGGCCTGCACCTGTGAGGGGGCAGGAGGCGCTCAGGGCACAGTGCAGGGCAGTGCCCGCGAGGGGGGTGAGGAGGAGGGGCTCCACCGAGCAGAGCTGGTGGGCAGGGGCCCGGCTCGGTGGGCTCCCCACCCAGCAGGGTCAGCGCGCAGGGTCCCCGGAGGCTCCCGGGCTGACGACAAGGCGTCCTTCCCTGCAGTGGGCCTCCTGTGAAAGAGGGAGGGGGTGCCCACTGCAGAGAGAGCCCGCTCCTCCAGGGACAGAGGCCGGGTGCCCCCCATGCCTCCCCACCCTAAGCCAACATCGCCAGGCCACTCCTGGAAGTGGGGCTGGGATCTGGGCACCCCTGAAAGGAGCCGGCCATGTGGGGGCGGGTCTGTGACTCCCCACCCCCCACTCCTGCTGCAGGCCGTCCGGCCGGGTTCCAGGCCCAGCCGAGCCCCCAGCCCTGCCGCCTTCCGGCCCCTCCCAGCTCCGCGCGGCCTGTCCTGGGTGTGTGTCCACCCTGCATGGTCAGAGCCCAAGCGGCCCTTTCACCCGCGTGTGCCCGGAGGAGGGCGTGCGCTCGCTCAGCTGTTAGCCAGTCTGCCTTCCATTGTCCAAAAATGCTTCAGTCTTCCTAAAAAGCCCATTATACCAAACATCCCCCGGGATTAAATTTCCAGAGGTCTCTCGAATGTCAGCGTTTTCCTGCTTTGTTGATTGGACAGAGCTGAAGGCCTTGATTTTGGGGCACCTGGGTGCTGTTCCCCATGGCCAACATGTCTCCTGGATGCCTCTGGGCCTCCGTCCTCTGTGTATCCCGGGCTGGTGGTTGGGCCGACAGACGGAAGCTCCCGTTCGGGGCCGAGTCCACGCGTGGGAGGCTGGCTGAGGAGGCCGCAGGTGGTGGACCCGTTCACCTCGGGCGGCCGTGGGGCTGGAGCGCAGTGGCCCCGGGTGCTGAGCGTGGGGCCTGGCCCGGGGCGTCCGAGGACGCTGCTGCAGGCTTCCTGGGGAGGCCGTGGCTCCTGGGACTTCGGGACGGTCTGTCACCAGGGCACCTAACCGTCTCCAGTCAGAGGTGCGTCCCACTTCTCACTGGTCAGCTCCTGGGGGCCGGCCTTGCCACTGTCCATCTGACTTGTTAAGGGTCGGCCCCTCAGCCTGCCATGACGGTGACTCACCATCTGGGTCTTCGCAGCCATCCTCTCCTGATGCTCGGTGTGAAGCCGCGGTGCAGGTAAACACGGGGTCCGCCCGAGCGCTCAGCCCGGCGTGCACACGCCTGGAACTAAGCTGGCCCCATAGTTGCGGGGCCAGGCGGGGAGCCTGCAGGAGGCCGCCCTGTGGGACCCGTCACAGCTGAGTTCCGTGTCTGCATCCACGGGCTCACCTTCCTACTGGCCGCGCGTCCTCCAGGGAACCTGCCCGGAGGGTCCCTGCAGAGCCAGGGAGCAAGACTCGGAAAGTGCAGGGAGACACGCGGCCCTGACTCGGGAATTGAGGCCCTCACGTGGGCAGGGCCCACACCCAGCACCTCCCTCCCTCCTCCCCCAAGTCCTCCTGCTCCCCCCCCCCCCCCCACGGCCGGCAGCAGCTCTCAGGACACAGTGAACCCCCTGAAGACCCACGACCAGCTCGCTGGATGGGGACAAGGGCTTGGGGCCTCGGCTCCAAACCAGAAGAGCGTCCCTGAGCAGAGAAGCCTTGGGGCATGCGGTCCCTCCTGGCCCGCCCCAAGGGCAGCCCTCAGGGAGCCGGCTCTTCGCTAGGCCCCTCCCACGGTAAGTTCTGCTTTTTCACAAACCACAGCTATCCTTTACTGCCATCACCTCATGGCAGACAGATGGGGAAACAGTAGAAACAGTGTCAGCCTTTATTTTCTTGGGCTCCAAAATCACTGCAGATGGTGACTGCAGCCATGAAATTCAAAGACGCTTGCTCCTTGGAAGAAAAGCTATGACAAACCTAGAGAGTATATTAAAAAGCAGAGACATAATTTTAACGACTAAGGTCCATCTAGTCAAAGCTATGGTTTTTCCAGTGGTCACGTATGTGAGCGTTGGACTCTAAAGAAAATTGAGTGTCGAAGAATTGATGCTTTGAACTGTGGTGTTGGAGAAGACTCTTGAGAGCCCCTTGGACTGCAAGGAGATCCAACCAGTCCATCCTAAAGGCAGTCAGTCCTGGGTGTTCATTGGAAGGACTGATGCTGAAGCTGAAACTCCAGTACTTTGGCCACCTGATAAGAGCTGACTCGTTTGAAAAGACCCTGATGCTGGGAAAGACTGGGGGCAGGAGGGGAAGGGGGAGACAGAGCATGAGATGGCTGGATGGCATCACCGACTCAATGGATGTGGGTTTGGATGGACTCCAGGAGTTGGTGATGGACAGGGAGGCCTGGCGTGCTGTGGTTCACGGGGTCACAAAGAGTCAGACACGACTGAGCGACAGAACACCACCAACACCAAAACCCCTCCAATGAGGACACCCCCTCAGGGAACAGCCAGCTTTCTAGGTGCTTCTCTGCGCCTCTGAACTCGACTAAGACAGGCCCGTGAGGGGAGCAGTAAGGACAGAGAGACAGAGTCTGTCCTCCTCGGACGGGGCCTGAGCATCCGTGACAGCTGAGCAGGCGAGATGCGTCCCTGTGGATGGCAGCTTCCTGGCCCACCCCCCCCACCGGCCTCCTCCACCCTGCGTTCCCAGGAAGGAGGTGCAGAAACAGGAGCTTCCTCCTCACAATCGGGGATGGTCATCAGAATTGCTCCAGTCATGGGCCAGGTGAGGGCTGCCTCCCCCTTCCCAGCACCCCAGCCCCGTGGGGCCTCCGGAGCACCCTCGTTCCCCGGCGCCTCCACCCCCACCCCTGTGGGCAGGGGCAGCCACGCCTGCAGCAGCGAGATCACACACAAGCTCCGGGACAGGGCCCAGGCTGCAGCCCCAGCTGGGCTCCCAGCTCCCCCCAGCCCTGGGCCTCAAGTTTCCCCCTCTGGGGAATCAAGCCAACGGGGGTGAGGGCCCCCAGGCTGCGTGTGGGGAGGGTGAAGGGAGGGGGCAGAGCCCGCCACATCAGGGCTCCGGTCAGTGCGCAAGGGGCCACCCTGGGCCGCACGGCGAAGAGGGGACGGGCCAGAGGAGCCTGCAGCTCAGACCCCGGGGACAGCGGCCGCCCTGAGGGCCAGAGCCCCGGGCGCAGAGGAACCTGAAGGCGCGTCACTTCCACTCAGCACCCAGGCCAGTGGGAGACCCCGTCCCCGACCGCAGCCACGACGAGGTCCCGGCTGGAACCGCCCGCCCGTCACTGACCCCCTAGCCGCCCTGAGTGCCGAGGGCCAGGCTGGACGCCAGAGGCCCCTCGGGCGGGCTCTGAGTCTGCCCCGCCGACCTGCCCAGTATGTGCCCACGCTGTTCGTCCTCAGGCCAGGCCCCACGCGCCCCGCACCCCAGCCGCTCCCCGGGCCATCCTGTCGGGGCCCTGGGGGCGGGCTCTGGTCCCTCGTGTGTTCCAGGAGCCCCTTCCAGGGAGGGCGGAGCAAGCAGGGTCCCGCCTGCGCGCCCCCGGTGCTGGCCACCTGCAGGGGCCCCGAAGATGCCTGCGGAGGGTCCCTGGGGTGGCCAGGGCCTGGGGCAGGCGGTAGGGAGGCAAGCCGGGAGCCCGCGGGTCGCTCGCTGCCTCAGAGCCTCCGCCCGGTGCCCCCGCCCCGTGCCTGCTGAGCGGGGCCAGGCGTTGGTAAGAGACGGTCCACGCGGCTCCTGAGAGGACGACCTGAGCGGTTGTGAGCCCAGGACACCGTCCAGTGAAGCCCCGGCCCGCGCCCCCAGCCCAGCGCCCAGGGGCGGCCTCCTCAGGGAGGGCGGGGCCTCCCGGGTCCAGCCCGAGCCTGTGTCCAGGGCTGTGGAGGGCGGGAACTGTGCGGGAGGCGGCTGGGAGGCGGCTTTGCGTGAGAGCCCCTCCCTGAAGACTTGCGGAGACCTGGGCGGGGGACCTGGCCACTCGGGACGGACGCCGGAAGTGGACGGCGAAGGGTCACGGGGAGGGAGGACCTGG
>SNSB01003849.1:1503363-1525413 GCA_012922965.1 Capreolus pygargus | reverse complement strand
GCCTTCGGCCCGCACCCCAGGTGTCTGTCCTCAGGTGAGCAGGGGGGCCCTGAGCTGCCGCCTCTGAGAGGGACTGGGGGAGGCTTCCAGGCCACAGACACGAGGCCCCTGGAGGGCAGCTGGCCGGCCCCGGGAAACTCGGTTCCCGCTGTCTTATATCTGGCCCCACCGGGGTTGGAAGGCCTGGGCCATGGGTAGGGACATGCAAAGCCTTCTGGGCTCTGTCTGCCCTTCGCTGGGGGGTTACGGGGACTCTGAACAGCCTGCCGCCCTTTGTCTTCAGGGTCACTGCAGCCCTGCTCTCTTCCGAGATGTGCATGTCCCTTTAACCTGTGATTTGAGGATTTTTCCAATGGCTGAAGAGCCGGGAAGCGGATACTAGCCCTTGACCCCTGCACCTGTGCCTGGCTGCCCAACTCACTGCCCGCAATGCCCTGTGAGCCACAGACCGTCCTGCCATGAGGAAGGACGGACACGGGCATGGCCCCTTTCCACGAGTGTCCGAGCAGCGGCAGCCATGCACGCGCACACACAGGACCCGCGGGGGTGCAGGCAGGGGCGCAGAAGTGGGGCTTCTCCCAGGGAAGGCGCCAGGAACGGACGGCAGCCCCCACCGGGCAGCTAATGAGCACAGCCCAGGGGCTCTGCCCCAGGTTCTGCATCCTGGTCTTTGTCCTCTGCCTCGAGACCGGCCTGCCAAGAGTGTTTCAGAAATAAAGCTCCCAAAACACAGGCCCCAAAAGTACAGGTTTCACAGAACGATGCAGGAAAACCATTCAGCAGTAAGTAGGAGCAAACTACTGGTTTGTGGACAAATGTCAAAAAATCATGCCAAGCGGAGAACACGATTTACACAAGTCCATGACACGTGCTAGAGGCCACACTGGAGGCAGAAAGCAGGTCCGTGCTGCCCGGCTGGAGGCGGCCGCAGGTGGGCGACGTGCCGTGATCAGGCGGTGGGGGCACGGTTGTGCATTTACCAACTCACTCTATTGTTCATTTGAATGTATTTTTAACACGTAAATTGTACCTCAACAATGCCATTAAAATACTCTATACAATAGTAGAAAACCACGAAAAGTCATTCCATAGAAGGCACAGAATACAATGCAATTGTCTGCCAGGAAATCCGCTTCTAGCAGGCGTGTGTGCCTGTGTGTGCCCTGCGCGTGCAAGTGTGACAGAGTGAGCGTGTGTGTGCCCTGATGTGAGTGTGCCTGAAGTGTGCGTGTGCATGCCCTGTGTGTGTGAATGTGACAGTGTGTGTGTGTGCGTGCCCTGATGTATGCCTGGCAGTGAGTGTGTGCGTGCCCTGAGGTGACTCTGCCTGACAGTGTGCGTGTGTGCCCTGCGTGTGCAAACGTGACAGAGTGAGCGTGTGCATGCCCTGTGTCACTCGCCTGGCCGGCCCCGTGTCCAGTGAGGACCCCGGTCCAGCCCCTGCCGCCCTTCTCACGGTGCTCCTTACAGCACTGCTTATACTTCTTAAGGTGCTTCCTTTATTCCCACTCTTCCTCGAGGGGCAGTTGGCCAGAGGCAGCACGGCTTGCTGGCTTCATTCATGGGGAGCCTGACGCAGAGAGGTCCCTGTTCCAGCGCCTCTGAGACCCCACTGCAGACCCCGCTGAACTCAGGGACGCGTGCTTGCTCTCATGGCATGTCCAGGGCGGCTCCGAATTCCGAGCGGCAGACTCAGCCTGGGGGGAAGCACAGGGGTCTCACTGCTGCTGGGTGGGGGCCGTGCAGAGTGCTGGGGCCTCCCCGATGCCCCCCCGCCAGGAACTGAGGACCCCTGGCAGCCCTGGCCAGGTGATGAGGCGCCAGGGACCGCTGCCCCCGACACCTGATGCCCCACCACCCCAGTAACTTGTCCGGCCCCCACAGCTCCTGCCCGGCCCCGCCAGCCAGTCCAGGAGCAGCTGCGAGTGAAGGGACCTGGTCCTGGTTGGACCCACTCCTGGACCCTCCCCGGCCGGGCTGGGTGACAGAGCTCCTGGGTCGAGGGCCTATTAGGGGGGCACTTGCCTTTTCCAGTCCACACAGCTCTCAGGAATGGGGGCCCAGAAAGGAGGGCAGAGAAAATGGGGACACGGGGTCGGCGGGGGGCAGAGGTGACCTGAGAGGCAGCGCCCGGGTCACAGCCTCGCCCTCCCGGCTGAGGGACTGACCGACCCTTGACGGGCGGGGCCCCTGAGGTCAGGGAGAGTTCACCCTCAAACAGGGCCTGGGTCCACATCCAGGACTGGGCTTCTGGGCATGATCACTGCCCCTTGCTGCCCCCTCCCCACGGCCCCCCGCCCAGCCCACCTTTCCCCCACCCCTTCCCCACTCAGCCTGGCTGTGCTGCTTCCGGAAGGCGGTCCTGGGGCCTGGACGGTCCTGGCCCGCCCCACGTCCCGGCCACTGTCCCTTGAGCAGCCCCTGCACACCCACCCGCACTTCCCGTCTCACTCCTGGCTTGGCGTGAGTGCGGCAGGCATGGGCCAGGGGGGCTGATGTGGGAAACAGGGTGGCAGCCCTAAGCCTGACCCCCTGAGGCTGAGAATGGGGCCTTGGGGGCCAGGACAGCGGGGGGTGTTTGCCGAGGCTCTCAATTACTCCCCCCCCACATCAGCCCGACCCCCTGAGGCTGAGAAAGGGGGAGCTGGGGGCGCCGGGGGCCAGGACAGCAGGGGGGTCCCCGAGGCTCTCAGGGCCTCCCGACCCTGTGTCGGCTCTCCTGGGGTCACGTCACGAGGGGCAGGAACACTGTCCTTGTCCCCCTATCTTGTGGGGTCTCCCCTCTGGAAAGGGCCTATCACCCTCTGGGGCAGGAGTTTAAATGGTGCACCAGAGCACAGATGTGGGACCCGTGAGCTGGGACTTGGGGAGGGGGGTCACAGCACAGGGGGTCAGCAGAAGGCAGGATTTGGGGTCTGCTAGAACCACCCCTGAAGGATGGCAGGGCTGGGGGCCCTGGGGAGAGCAGGCTGACCACACTGACTGGCCCCTCACTCCACGACAGGTGGGGGCAGACACACCCTTGTCCCCACAGTGGGGATGAGGTCTGGCAGACGGCAGGGGCCGGGGCTTGTCCCAAGCATGAAGCTGTCACTTGGGGGGCGGGGGGCCAACCGGGGTGTGCTCAGGCCTGCAACTGCCCCAGCCACCCCCCTACCCCCAGTCACCCTTTCCAGCCCGGTGAGGATGGCGGAGGACCCCTGAGATTGCCCCGCGTCAACCCCCAGCCCTCCTCGGGGCAACGCAGGCCAGGAGGAGGAAGCTGCCTGAAAGGACACGAGTCAGCGGTTATCACCGGGTGGCAGCCGGGCCCACCCGTGGCTCCAGCTGCCCTTCAGCCGGGAGAGCAGATTCTTAGAATTCCCTCCAGCAGCCTCCTCTCTGCTGACCTGGCCAGCACTGTGATTTAGAGCCACGATGACCGCACCCTCCCTGCCCAGAGAAAGAAGCCAGCTGTGCATGGACGGCAGTTTGCTCAACCTTGCGCAAACTGCATGGAGCCAGGTGGGGTGGGGGGTGGGGGGGTGGGGTGGGGGGGGCAGGGGCTTTGGGGGCAGGTCAGCCCGGCCCATGATCTGCGGGCGTCTGGCACACCCTCTGCTGCGCGAGTGCCTGCCTTCTCCTGCGTTTAGCGGGGCTTAGTAGTAGTGGTCGTTCCTCAGTCGTGTCCGACCCCACAGACTGCAGCCCACCAGGCTCCTCTGTCCATGGGGTTCTCCAGGCAAGAATACTGGAGTGGGTCGCCATTCCCTTCTCCAGGAGCTCTTTCCGACCCAGGGATCGAACCTGTGTCTCCTGAATTGCAGGCAGACTCTTTACCGTCCAGGACACAGGGAAGGTCAGTGAAGATTAGCAAAGCTCAGGGCTTCCAATAGGCGAGTTATCCAAACAAAGAGTGCACCTGTGTCTGCTGGCTGGATGCCTCTCTCTGCCTGGAGGCGCCGCCCAGCTCTCCGGAGTAAGCCCCGCCCTCGATGGGGCACCTGCCCTCAGCACAGAGTGCCCTGGGTTTTGGCAAAAGGCTGCCAGGTGCCAGGGCCTCACGCTGGGGCCTTGTCTGATCTGGGGGCTGCGCTGGGCGCAGAGCTGGTGCCTGGGCCCTGGTGCAAACCCAGACTGGCCGCTGGCAGCGAGAGAGTGGGGCGGGGTCCCTGGGTCCCCGAGGCCCCGCAGGTCCTGGGCTAAGTGACCCGGTGGGTGTGGGGCAGAGGGGGGAGCGGGGAGGGGCGTGCGGTTTACGCAAAGCAGACAGGCGCAGCACGGATGTTTGCTGCTTCTGAGCGGTCTGCGCGCTGGAGGGCGCTTCTCAGCAGTGCCGGGCAGGCGCGGCCCCGCTCGCGGTCCCGTGGGGCCTTCAGGAGGCCCACGCGGACTGCGCAGGGCCAAGGGCAGAGCCCGCCACTGTGGGCCTGCTCATCCGAGAGCAGGACTCTGCCCTGAAACCGGTGCGAGAGTCTCAGCGAAGGAGGAGAGCTGCGGACACGCCGTGCCCGCCGGGGAGGAGAGACGAGCCGCCGCCAAGCCTGGCGGGCCCTTTCCTTAATCCGCTCGGGAGGCGTCTGGGGAGCCGCAAGGCCGGCCAGATCACTGGGAACAAGACGAGGCCGTCCCCTCGCCCCCCCCCCCCCCCCCCCCCCCCCCGCCCCTTCGGCCCCTCCGCCTGGGCGCCCCGCCCCTCCCCTCCTGCCCTGCGCCCGGGACGGCAGCCTGGGGTTCGCCTGGGGTCTTTCTCCCACCCGAAGCCTGGAGGGCAGCAAATGCTCACGGCTCCACCTTCAGGCCACGCCCCCACCTCCACCTCCCGGGCCACACCCCTCTCCTCCAATGTGCACTTGGGGGGCTCCCAGATCCTCCTCTCTCAGCTCCCCCCACCCCAGGACTCTCAACCCTGAGTTCTTGCTGGAACGGAGTGGATCACACTCTAGCCGAGAATGGCTCCCACCTCCCGCCGAGGAGAAGTAGGGTCCTTGGCCTTCAAGCCCCTCGGAAGGCCAGCCCTGTCTGTTCTCTGCCCCTGGACCTTTGCGTGTGTGCCCCCCAGGACTCAAGGTCATGGCCGACTGGTCATCCCCCGTGTCCCCTTCCCCCGACGGAAGAGAAGCCCTGTCAAAGGCGCTGGGCCAACGCACTCGGCGTTACACTCGACCGTGCCCCGAGCAGATGACACCGTAGACCCCGGCCAGCATCCGTCCGAGTTTACGGTTTGCTGACTTCTACGAGGTGGCTGGGACTTCCTGGACCCACCCACTGTTTCCACTTGCTCGAGGTCACAGCAGTACAGGAGAGACACGAACCACGGGGACTCAGCTGCTTCGCAGGCCCTCCAGCGGGCTCGCGGGTCTCTCTGGAGCAGGCACAGCAGAGGCCTCGAGGTGTCTGGGGCCCTGCCGACCGCGTGCGCTGGGAGCAGAGACCACGGGGTCATCTGGACCCGGCCTCGTGAGGAGCCCCTGGGAACGGCCGCCCCTGCCCGATGGCCAAAGTTCCAGCGCTTTCTGCTTCTTCACCGGGGAAGCCGAGTTCTGGTGCGGGTGGACCCCACAGACGGGCCCCTCTGGGGGGCAGGTGGCGTTAAACGAGGCTGCTGTCCGCTGGGTTGTGTGCGGTGACCCCAGGGCCCCTCGTTCAGCGTGGGACACTCCACACACCAGGTCGCCCCCCACTTGCTGGCAGGGGCCTCTGGCGAGCTAGGTGACTCCTTCTGACTGGCTGGTGGGCCCAGCGTACATGCCTGGACCCCACGGGGCAGGCCTGACGCTGTGTGGAGGGGGACTGGGGGGGCACCCCTGGGGGAGGGGGAGTGGCCGTTGCCTTCAAGGTTCCCAGGCTTCCTGGAGGAACTCCTGCCAGAGCTTCCAAAGCCCTGAAATAGACCCTGTAAAGCGTCCTTCCTTCCTGGCTTCCTCCCTCAGTGATGGTGGCGCCGGGGAGGGGGGCGCCCCGACCTGCTGGGGGTGTGTGCTGCCCATGAGTCCTCTGCCTACACGGTGGACACCGGGGCTTCTATCCTGACACGCTCGTTCCGGAGCGGATCTGAGGGTCAGCCCAGGACACAGAGGCCCCCAGGCAGGAGAGGGTTCAGGGCCCAAGCTCCATGGAGCGGGAAGCTCACCCCCACAGGGGGGTACCTCCCGGGGAAGCAGGGGCTTCCCACACGGGGGCATGGCAAAGGCTTCTGTGCGTGCACGAATGCTGTAGCTTCAGTCGCGTCCAGCTCTTTTTGACCCCATGGACTGTAGCCCGCCAGGCTCCTCTGTCCACGGGATTCTCCAGGCAGGAATCCTGGAGGGGGTTGCCATGCCCTCTTCCAAAGGGTCCTCATTACCGTTTATTTTGCATCCATCACGAGGACCTGCAAGGTTACTGGGAGGGGCCCCCTCCCTCGAGTCCCAGCCTGGCCCTGCCTGGCGACCCCCAGGGCTGTGCCAGCCTGTCAGTCATGGCCCTTGGAAGAACATTGTTTATTCCATGATCCGGGTCACGCACACATGTGTGGGCCGTTAGGGAGTGCAAGGCCTCCAGTGGGCCTCCCGTGGTGGAGGGTGTGACTGCCAGCTGACCACCGGCTGGACCCAGACCGTCCATGCCCGTCCTCGGAACGCGGCCTCTGCCCACCATCCACGCACCAGGGACCACGTTAGGGAGGTGGCCTTGAGGCAGCTCTGTGGGGCAGAGACGGCCGGGACGTGACCTCAATGGAGTCCTTTACGGCCTCTGTGTGAACGTGAGACCTGGGCGTCGGGCCGGTCCCACCTGGTGCTGCCCACGGCAGGCGCGGCATCTGAGGCCCTCGCTTATCAACTGTGCCTGCCGTCCAGGCCTCTCCGAGCCCTCCATGTATGAGCAGGTCCAAGTCTCACCCAGCAAACTCCCGAGACTGCGAACCAACCAAACAAAGCGTGGTCAGTGGTGGTGAGCGCAGCGCCCCCATCGCTGTTCCCGATCTGTGGACGTGCGCTGGGGGCGGTGGGAACCTCCCTGGGGCCCAGTCATGAACATTAGCCGGCCGCCCAGGGACCCTGGGCCCCAGCACCCTGCAGGGGCCGGCAGGGCTGTGCCCAGCTCAGGACCACACATGCCCCGCGGCCGCCGGGCCCTGTGTGTTCTCCTGGCCATCCCACCCCCCCGGCGCGGGGTGTTGCTGTGACGGGATTCTCAGATGTCACGATCAGTTGGCCTTAGGTAAAACCGATGACCCTCCACGGCGCGGGCGGGCTGCCCTCTAGGAGGTAAAGGCCAGGAAAGACCAGGCCCCTGGAGGGAGAGGACGCCTCTCCCCAGACAGCCTCCAAGGAGGGAGTGTCTGCCCTCCTCCCTTCTTCCTTCTGGGGCCCAGAGCCCCCTGGTCCAGGGGAAGGGGCCGGGAGGTGCTGCCCTGCTTCCTCCTTGACCCTCTGGTTCAGGGAGCAGGTGTGGGGGGGCTCCCCTCCTTTGTCCTGGGCCCAGAGCCCCCTGGTCCAGGGAGCAGACCCCTCCCTCCTCCCCTCCTGGGCTTCCCCCTGCTCTCTCCCCCCACCAGTCCACCCTCCCCAGGGAGCCCTCGCTGACTCAGCTCCCGCTGCCCCAACCTGTGCTTCCCTCCACTTGGGCCATCAGAGCAGCTGCTCCCTGACACCCCTCCCTCCTCACTGCGCCCCGGACGTCTGAGAATGGATGAGGAGTCCCTTCCAAGCAAACCCTCCTAACACCCCCTGCCCTCCATCCCCCCCCCCCCACCCCGCCCAATGCCTCTAACCCTGACTGCGTCTCCCTCACCTCACCCTCCCTCTCTCCGGCCCAGTTCCTCCTCACCTAGAATTCTACTGGGACCCCACCTCGGGGCCCCCACCTCTGCACCTTCCCCAGCACCGTCCCCTCTGCCTGGGACATGCTACCTCGGGCCCCAGCCCTTCCCACGGTCCTTCCCACCATCCACTGGCCTCTACCAGCCGGTCACCCTGGTCCCGACCCTGTGCCCCGAAGACACTGCAGCTCGATCGTGTCCCAGACTCTGTCTCCCGTGTCCGGCCCGGTCTCCTGGCCAGCGCCCCACGCTCCCTGCGCAGGTGCGTGCCCCACTGCTGCACCGGCCCTGGGGGTGCACACGTGAGGCCCGAGGGGCCAAGTCACTCTCTGGGGGGAGGAAAACAAGCTGCAACGTCACCAGCTATCCGTGGCTTCCTTCATCAGAGCATCCTCCGCTCACCCCATTCCTGGCGCAAGGCGTGCACCCCGCGAGACCCCCTCAAAGAAAGGACCGACTTGTCAACATCCACTGTGCCGTTCACCTGCCCGGCCACCCCCGCCCCCCTGCCACTGGGTCCGAGGGCGGTGCCTCCAGGGCATCTCGGTGGAGGCCTGGGAGAGAATGAGGAAACAGCCGGGGGCGGGGTCCCCGAGGCGTGGGGGCGCGGCACTGTGCAGGCGCGTGGGGGCGTGTCCTTGCAGACGCTCGGCCTCCCTCCCGTGTGTGCATGGTGGTCAGTTACTGTCTTGGTCCTGCTCTCCGTGTCCCGACAGCTGGACCTGGGGGCCCAGTGCCCACGGGCACCCCGCATACCTCTGCTCCTTCCCCCTCCTTACATTATCGAGTGAAATAACCCCAAGAACCGGCGCCTGGTGATGCCAGAGCCCACGAGGCCAGTCCAGAGGGGTCGCCGGCTGCGGCCACCGCGTGTCCCTCTAAGGGCCTCGGGGAGGGCAGTTGGGGGCCTGGGTGCTCCATGGCAGGGCAGTGAGCGGGACCACCCGGCCGTTTCCGGGCCGTGTGGCGACCCTGCAGTGCTGGACCAGGCGCTGGGCATGAGGGTCACGCTCGCCCTCCTGCTTGCTCACTGACTGCCTCACGGAACAACCCCGCCTTCGCCAGCCTCCCCCACCTCCCAAGGTGTGGAGCGCGGGGCAGCAGTGCCCTGGTGGGGGTTGCAGGACAGGGGAGGGGCCGAGCCTAAGGGTGCAGACCTAGGGATGGGGGCCCAGCCCAGGGGGGAGGGGTGGGGGAGGGGGCGGAGCCCAGAGGGGAGGGACGTGGAGGGGGCGGAGCCCAAGGGGGAGGGACTGGGGCGAGCCCCGAGCCCAGGAGGGCAGGTAGATGCAAGGCTCCCAGAGTCAGAGACGTCCCGCCTGCCACCCGCCCTCTGGCCCAGGTTGGTGCCGGCTCTAAGGACGGGAGGAGGGGAGGATTAGGTGAACTTGCCCCTCTCCTGAGTGACACGCGCCCTAGAACGTCCCCAGGTCCCGCCTGTGAGAGCAGAGACCCGACCACCCCCTCATAATCCAGCCACGTTGCACACCCGGCAGAGGTCCCATCAAGTACAAAGTGCCTGGTCGGCGTGCCAAGGACACACCACACTTTGAGGAAGCCAGTGACTCTGGGGAGGCCAGTTCTTGTACTTTTCCAAACCAACCACTTTCCTGAAAAAACTGAGGCTGAAACAGACGGGCTAGGAGCACAGGAGCAGGTCTGCCAGCCCAAGCCCAGGGTCAGCCCTCTGCTGGGGGGCAGCCCCAGCCACGCCCACGACGATGCACAAGCGGCCCCTGGGGGCCGGGTGGCCTAGGCCTGGGGGACACAGGCCTGCCCCTTGTCCGCACGGCCGGTGCTCAGCCCACCCTTGTTGAGAGCAGAACGACACAGCAAGGTCTGGCTGACTTAAGCTCCTGGGCAGTTGCTGCTTCGAGAAGAAAGGCCCTGCTGGGAGGAGGGCAGAGTGCCATCAGCAGTCCCTGTGGGGCAGACCGGTCCTGGCTACCCTGGGGCTGGGGTCAGGTGACGGGCGACCAGGCCCTGCCATCAGAAGCAGCCAGCAGGCCGCCACCTGCCTTGTCCTACTGCAAAGCACACTGAGGTCCCAGGGGCCCGTCTTCCAGGTCTTGGGGACCGAGGGTCTCCTGAAGGTCAGGCTCACCTCTCTCGTCCCCTGAAGGGAATGGTGCTGGACCTGCACTCAGGAGGATGAGCAAGGATGACAGCAGCTCCTGGAAGAGCCGCACGACACCCGCTGCCCCCAGCCCCGCCGCCACCGGGCCCAGCCCAGGGCCATGGACGGGGGCATCAGAACACCCACCCCGGGCCCCAGCTCTGCCTAGCTACACCCGGGTCAGCGGGCGGCCGGGGCCTCTGCGTCCTGCGTCACCAGGATCCTCTGCGTGGGAAAGCCCTTGGGAGTCCAGGAGGAAGGGTCCGGATGGGGCCACGGTAAGCAGGGGCGACTGGGGGAGCCTCCTCTTGTCAACAAGCAGCTGGCCCCCACAGCCACCCCCCAGGTGAGACCATCCGCCTGCCTGGGTGGGGCCTTCCTGCGGGCGCCTTCCCTCTGCCTACGTCTGGGGGTCAGGCCCGGCGCGCCCCTCCCCCGCCGGGATTGGGTGGAGGGGTGCGGGGTACACTTTGTTTCCAGGAGCATTTAATGGAGGCAGGGTGACCAGGGTCCCACAGAAGGGGGTGCAGGGCCGTGTCAGGAAGACCCCTTCTGTTTCCAAGGAGACCCGGCAGGAGGCAGGGACACTGGCTGGACACTTCCAGGTCCCCACAGCAGGCCCGGCCCGACCTGGTCTCCATAGCGAGCCGGCCGACCCGTCTCTACAGCAGGCTCGGGGCGGTCCCGAGGCTTTGGCTCTGGACCCAGCTAGTCGCTGCGGAGGCGCAGCCATCGGCCAGGTCCAGGCCGGGACGCAGGAAGGGGCGCCTCTCGCGTCCTGACACGCTCACCTGCGGGGATGGGAGTCCGGGTCCTGGCAGGGCTCACGGGTCCGGGTGGGGGTCGGGGTCCGGATCCGGGTCAGGGTTTGGGCCTGGGTCCGGGTCGGGGTCCGGGTGGGGGTCAGGGTCCGGGTCCGGGTCGGGGTCCGGGTCCGGGTCCGGGTCCGGGTCCGAGTCGGGGTCCGGGTCCGGGTCTGGATCTGGGTCCGGGTCGGGGGGCTGAGGGTCGGGGCGGGAGTCCAGGTCCGGATCCTGGCGACAGTGTGAACTTGGCCGCCGCTGGGCTGCGGTCCGGGTGGAACCCGCGGAGGCGGCGGTTGGGGGCGACCCCGGGGGAGGGGCCGGCGCCCCCCGCCCCGCCCGCCTTCTCCTCCGCGGGCCCCGCCCTCGCCGGCCCACTCGCCCACCTTCCTGAGGTTGCCCAGTCCAGGGCTCGCACCGTCGCGGATGCTGCCCTTTCCCAGGGTCGCCGTCCTCGGTGCCCCTCTCTGGGGATTTCACGGGCCCAGGTCCACTGGCGGACGCAGTGGAACGGTCCCGCCTGCCCTCGGCTGGTACTGGAGGCGCGGCGGAGAGCGCGGAGCCGCGCGGAGGAGGTGCGGGGAGCCTGGCTCCCTCGGGGGACGCGCGAGGCCGGGTGCCGCCCGCCGGGCGGTGCGCGTGGCTCCGTGCTCTGGGCACCGCGCCGGGGCCCGCAGGGAGGAGGCGGGGGTCGTGATCCGGAGAGAAGCAGGTGAGGGCTCAGCGAGTGCGCACCCGGAACCCCAGCGTCACCAGGTCCCAGCCTCGCTTCTCTGAACAGCTTCTAGAGTCGGCTTCTGGTACTTCAGTTACTTACTCTCATGAGCCCCCAGTCAGAGTGTAAGCTCCACCAGGGGAGGTGGTTCTGTTTGCTGTTGGAACCGGAACACCGGGAGGAGTGGCTGGCACCTCATGGTTGGTTGTTCAGCCTCAGGGCCACATGCAAGCCAACCCCTGGGGTGAAGGTTTCGGCTTCCCGGGCACTCTGACAGTGCTCGGTTCAGACCCGGGTTGTGTATGCCACAGATTCATTTGCTGCTGCTGCAGCAAAGTCACTTCACTCGTGTCCGACTCTATGCGACCCCATAGATGGCAGCCCACCAGGCTCCCCCGTCCCTGGGATTCTCCAGGCAAGAATACTGGAGTGGGTTGCCATTTCCTTCTCCAATGCATTAAAGTGAAAAGGGAAAGTGAGGTTGCTTAGTCATGTCTGACTCTTCTAGACCCCATGAACTGCAGCCTGCCAGGCTCCTCTGTCCATGGGATTTTCCAGGCAAGACTACTGGAGTGGGTTGCCATTGCCTTCATTTGCAGTGTGATTTTTTTTTTTTTTTGGCTTTTGTCTAGTCTTCAACAGTATGTGAAAGGAGAACTTCCAGATGTTCAAGCTGGATTTAGAAAAGGCAGAGGAACCAGAGATCAAATTGCCAACATCCACTGAATCACAGTAAGAGAATTCAAGAAAAACATCTATTCTTGCTTCATTGACTACACTAAAGCCTTTGTGTGGATCACAACAAACTGAAAAATTCTTAAAGAGATGGGAATACCAGACCACCTGACCTGCCTCCTGAGAAACCTGTATGCAGGTCAAGAAACAACAGTTAGAACTGGACATGAAACAATGGACTGACTTGGTACCAAATTGGGAAAGGAGTATGTCAAGGCTGTATACTGTCATTTTGCTTATTTAACTTTTATGCAGAGTATATCATGCGAAATGCCTGGCTGGATGAAGCACAAGCTGGAATCAAGAATGCTGGGAGAAATATCAATAACCTCAGATATGCAGATGACACCACTCTTATGGCAGAAAGTGAAGAAGAACTAAAGAGCCTCTTGATGAAAGTGAAAGAAGAGAGTGAAAAAGCTGGCTTAAAACTCAACATTCAGAAAACTAAGATCATGGCATCCGGTCCCATCAGTTCATGGCAAATAGATGGGGAAACAATGGAAACAGTGACAGACTTATTTTTGGGGGGCTCCAAAATCACTGCTGATGGTGACTGCAGCCATGAAACTCGAAGATACTTGCTCCTTGGAAGAAAAGCTATGACCAACCTAGACAGCATATTAAAAAGCAGAGACATTACTCTGCCAACAAAGGTCCATCTAGTCAAAGCTATGGTTTTTTCAGTAGTCATGTATGGAGGTGAGAGTTGGACAATAAAGAAAGTTGAGCACTGAAAAACTGATGCTTTTGAACTGTGGTGTTGGAGGAGACTCTTGAGAGTCCCTTGGACTGCAAGGAGATCCAACCAGTCAATCCTAAAGGAAATCAACCTTGAATATTCATTGGAAGGACTGATGCCGAAGCTGAAAGTCCAATACTTTGGCCACCTGTGTGAAGAACTGACTCACTGGAAAAGACCCTGATGCTGGGGAAGACTGAAGGCAGGAGGAGAAGGGGACGACAGAGGATGAGATGGCTGGATGGCATCACAGACTCAATGGACATGAATTTGAGTAAGTGCTGGGAGTTGGTAACGGACAGGGAGGTCTGGCCTGCTGCAGTCCATGGGTTGCAAAGAGTCAGACACATCTGAGCGACTGAAAGGAACTCCTCCCCACCCCCCACCCCCACTCTACCACGAGGGCCTGCTGGCTGGGGACAAGCTGTTTTTTCACGATGCCGGTCTTCTGCTCTGTATTCAGTATTGTGCTTAATTCTGCAAGGCAGGGAGCAGTCTTCCCATCTCACAGAGGAGGACCCTGAGGCCAGAGCAGACCCACACTCTGGGAGGCGGCACTAGTAAGCCAAGAGGAAGCAGGCTCTCCCACAGCCAGAAACTCGCTGAGTAAATTGATTAGGAAATCATTATAAATTATGCCCTTTCGCTTATTTAACTTCAATGTCTTTCAAGACTGTGTGTGTGTGTGTTTATGCACACGTGCTCAGTTGTGTCCGACTTTTTGTTACCCCATGGACTGCAGCCCGCCAGGCTCCTCTGTCCATGGGATTTTCCAGGCAAGAACACTGGAGTGGGCTGCCATTGCCTTCTCCAGGGGATCTTCCCGACCCAGGGACTGAACCCGCATCTCTTGCATCTCCTGCACTGGCAGGCAGATTCTTTACCACTGAGCCGCCAGGGAAGCCCCTTCAAAACAGCCTTACCTCTCATGCAATTGGCCAAAGTGGAAATTGGCAGAGAAGGCATTATGCCTCGGCTAAGCACAGCTTCTGAGTTTTGGGGTCCAAACCCTGTCTTTGTCACTTTCCTGCCATGTGATCTGAGGCTACTTAACGTCTCTTTGCCTCAAATGGGGGTAATGATGGAACTTAAGGAGGAGTCTGAGGATTAATTGAGTTGATATTTGTAAAACATTCGGAACGTGCCTGGCCTGTAGGGGCTCTGTGAGATTTGGTCTCTCTGCTCTTTTCTGCCTAACAGAGCAACATGCAGACACTGTCGTGTGTGAAGTGGAGAGCTGGTGAGGAGCTGCTCTGCAGCATGGGGGGCCCGGCCTGGGGCCCTGTGATGACCCGGAGGGGTGGGCTGGGGGGAGGAGGGGGCTCAGGACGGAGGGAACATTTGTATAATTACGGCCGATACGCACTGTTGCATGGCAGAAACCGACACAGCACCGTAAGAATTAAACAAGTGAGCAAAACCACCTGTGACGCCCATGCGCAGCCCCGGGCCTTTGGTCTTACAGGGAGGGGCTGGCGGTCTTACCTGAAGCAGTGACAGAGCAAAGGCCATCTCGGGGGGACGGCGGCACCTGGCACTGTGTCGGGGAGGGACACATGGGGGCCTTGATGCGGGGTCAGCGTGCCCCGGGGGTCCGCCCCTGGCCCCAAGCGTCGGGAGGCCTGGACACGTGTGCTGTCCCGTCCGGGTGCTGCTTGGTTTTGCTTTCATTGGTTTATAAGGTTGTTGGGGAGACTGCCAACTCCGGCCTTCACCTGGCCTCCGCGTCTGGAATCCCTGGCTGGCCGTCCGAATCCACACCCATTGCTGAGAGGCCTCGAGCTGGTTCTTGCCCTGGTCCTGCCCACGGGAGAGACAGGGCTGAAGGCATCAGGCTCCTAAGGCTCCGTCAAGGGGCAGGGGCTGGCTGGGGTCCCTGCTCCAGGGAACCAGCCCTGCGTTCCCTCCTGTTCTCTTCTAGCCTCATGTTCTCCACACTGCCCCTGGACACCCTGCCTGCATTTCTGTGTCTGAGGTTGTTATTATTTTTTTTTTCTGAGGTTGTTTTGTGAGGCTTGGCTATCGTTTCCAGTATCAGTGTTAAGGTAGGCAGCTAGCGGAAAGCTGCAGTGTAGCCAGGCCTCAGCTCGGGGCTCTGTGACGACCGAGGGGGTGGGGGGGGCGTCGGAGGGGAGGGCCGTGTGTGCCCACGGCTGATCCCGAGGGGAGGGGTGTATGTGTGCCCCCGGCTAATTCCAAGGGGAGGGTCGTGTGTGCCCACGGCTGATTCTCGTTGTTGTGGAGTGGGAACCAGCACAACAGGGAGAGGCAGCTGCATTCCAATGAGAAAACTTGAAAAAATATACATGTGAACAGTTATTACACACAGCGACAGTTATCTTACATAATTAAATAAGGAAATTAAAATGTAATGCTTGACCTTAAAATGGGATGCTGCCCTGGGGCACTTGGTTCAGCTCACCGCCAACCTGGAGGCGCAACTCCCCGGCTCGAGGCGATTTCTTACGCGATGTTATACGTAAACACCTTCACTTTTTAGTTGAGAGTTCAATGATACTCCCTCTCTCTAGAAAAAGATATAAAATTCCCATGCCTGGGGACGAGGAGGACAGGGAAATAATTTTTTAAATTATATATTTACAGAGAACAAATGTCTGGATGGAAATGCATATTAAAAGAAGTGAGATTTGGGGAACTTCCCTGGTGGTCCAGTGATGGAGAGTCCGGCCCCCAGTGCAGGGGGCGTGGGTTTGATACCTGCTCTGGGAAGATTCCGAGTGCCTGGGAGGAACAACTGGTGCACCGTGACTCCTGAGCTGGAGCTCTAGAGCCCACACTCTGCAGCCAGAGAGGGCCAGTCCCCGCTCACCACAGCCAGAGAAAGGTTACGCACTGCAAGGAAGACCCAGCACGGCCAAAAATAAACAAATAAATTTTTAAAAAGTGAAAAAAAAAGTTTAAAAAGTAGTAAGACTTTAGGTTCTTTCCTTGCCTTTTTTGTTAATAAATAGTAATAGCAACAGAGAATTAATGAGAATTAGCCCTGAAGCCCTCCTAAGTTGGGCTGGGGTCAAGGGTCATGATCCCACATGACCAGTCCTTGTAGAAGACGAGACACCGGGACAGACAGACGGGAGGAGACGGTCACGTGGGGCAGAGACGGGGCCGCGTGTCTGTCCCTGTGTCTCTCTGCGTCTTACAGGGACACAGTCCCATTGGGTTAGAGTCACCCTCCTCCGGTATGATCCGGTCTTAGCTAATTCCTTGCAACCACCCTGTTTCCAAGTGGGCCATGTTCTAAGTCCTGGGGGTGAGGATGTCTACATATCTTTGTGGGGGGGGCACGATTCAATCCATGACATACCCCTGGAGCAAACCCCCATCGCTGCTTCTTTAATTCTGTGTCCCTCTTGACCAGCGGGTGTTCTCGCCAGGACAAGGGTCAAAGGTGAGGCAGGGCAGAGGAGAGAGGAGCAGAAGAAAAGCTGATTCCTGGGTGGTGGTTCCTTTCCTCTCCATGTTTAAGCTGAAAGCAGGAGGTGGCCACGCTGATGCCAGGAGCCCGATGCCCCGGTTCCTCCTGGACCACGTTGGCAGCGTCTTCTAGGACGGGTCTAGCTTCTGAGCCCCTGGGCCGGAAGGTGACCTCGGAGGTCTCCTGCATTCGGGGCGCTTGAGCCCAGAGGCTGTGCTGGCTGCTCTGCTCCAGGGACCTGTGGTGTGGCTGCTTGTCACCTGGAGCCACCAGGAGCCTGGGCGAACGTCAGGCTTAGAAACGGCAGCCTTATCAGCACCATCGGACACCAGTGGGTGTCAGCGTTCAAGGGGAAAGGCTTCAAAGTGAAATCTAAGTCCGGCGTTCGGTGTCTCCAGTCTGGGAAGACCATTTCACTGTCTCCTCGGTAAACAAAGACTAACCTCACGTAGGGACCTGCGTCTGGGGTTTCGCTGACCTTGCAGAACAAAGGAGATGGAGCCCAGCTGGAAACTCCCCTCCGGGGCTCAGAAGGTTGCTGAAACGCATCCCTGGGAACCAGGGTGCTACGGGGGAGCAGATGCCTCCCTGCAGACGCCTGGTCGCTGCAGGCCAAAACTTCAGGAAGGTCATCCCTGTAGGAGTGGCACCCAGGGGCACGTCCTTGTAAGCTGCCCAGCGTGTCTCTCTACCTGCCAGGGCTCGGGGCTCGTGCCCGCCGCTGAGCGAGTGACAGGGCCTCGCAGAGTGAGGAGGGAAATGGCTGAGTCTGTGCTGGGAAGTCGCTGGGGAGCCTGCTCAGATTTGTTGTAGAAAACGGAACTTCCTCCTGGTCTGTAAGTGAATTCACCCATCAGTTAATGCTTAAAGCTGGTGGAGTCTTGATTTAGAGACCTGGAGCCTCCAGCGGACGGGGGGACGTCAAGCTAGAAAAGGCCAGAGTGCGAAGACCCACCAACCGCTGAGTGCGAGCAGAGTCAAGGTGCTGTTTCCAGCTTCAGGCCGCGTGGACGCGGGCTGCCCCGCGCAGCGAGGAGGAGACCGGGGCTGACTGCAGGGCGTGTCGTTCTGAGATGCTGCTTAGAAGCTGGGTCCAGCATTCCTTTGGAATTTATTGATATTAGTGAAAATGAAGACTCCATAACACAAGTCAAAATCATACCTTTTTACTCATTCTTGTTTGTATCTGTTCTCTACTGATCTGGCATAATATTCTAAATAAAATTAATGCTATAGCAAAGTTATGCAGGAACCAGACTTTAATGCACTGAAAATCATTGAATGTATAAGAAATTATTTCAATGAAAAGAAAGTGATCGTGTTTACAAAATGATACTATCAACATTGAGATAAAGATGATGAGAACTCTTGACCAGCAAATTGTGCCAACAAAGAAAATAATAGAAAAAGAAAAAAGAATGCTCTTTCTACCTATATTCAGCCCATCTTTGAAACATAACAAAACTTAAAAATCATTTTTTTTTCCTATGAAGCAATGATAATTTTGAAATAAGGTTTTGAGATACTGAAATAATTTTATGGCCTTTACAGTTTTCCAGATGACTTATGAAACCTGGAAATTAGATGAATCGACATTCCACCAGCTCAGAAAGTGCGTCTATACTGAACCTACTGCTGAACAGGGAAGATGACACTGATTGGGGGGTGGGGGTGGGGGAGGGGTGGGTTGAGTATGAGAATCTGAAAATTTCAGGCTATTTTCTAAGACTGGATGACTCCCATTAAAGTACTATGATCTGTTTGCAGCGGTGATTTATTGGATATATTGCTGAATAATTTTTAATCTCTCGGGACATATAGAGCTATCATTTGCTAGTGGAAAGTGTAGCTTCTCAAAATTTACTTAAATTTACTTAAAATTACTTAAAATTGTGATTAACAGTGCCATAAAATCTGTCAAATCAAGTGCCCTTTTTGGAGAAGGCAACGGGAACCCACCCCAGTGTTCTTGCCTGGAGAATCCCAGGGACGGGGGAGCCTGGTGGGCTGCTGTCTATGGGGTTGCACAGAGTCGGACACGACTGAAGTGATTTAGCAGCAGCAGCAAGTGCCCTTTTATAAAATGCAATATTGAAGCCAGGAAGTAATGAAATTCATTTAAAACATTTTCTCAGCCAAAGCAAAACATATTTTTATAAATATTCTAGTGGTTTGGAGTTTCTAATAATTGTGATTAAAAATTAAATTTTTTATTATTTCATGTTTAACAAGTATACAATTATACAAATTGACTTTGTTACAGTAATTGTTGATAAATAAATAATATACTGATATGACAAGGTTTACTTGAAAAAGAATTTTGCCTTTTAAAATTCACACAGAAGGATGGGCTGGTCACTACCCTGAAACAGACAATATTATAATCTGAATCAGAATTATTAAAGTGGATTGGCCAAGGATTTAAAATAGTTATGTTAAATATATCAAAGCAGATAAAGAAGAGATATCAATATGAAATAAAACCAAGAAACCGTAGAAAGGCCTGACCCGGCATGGAAAATGCAGCTGCTGTAACAAGAACAGGTAGATAGCATCTCTGGGGGGTGGGGGGAGAGCTGTCCCAGTCCCTGGGGTGGGGAGGGGTCCTCCACCAGGCCTCCCCAACACCAGCTGGCAGCCTGAGGTTCCAGTCAGTGCTGGCACTATCTGAGCCGCTGAGCAACAGCCTGCAGACGCGAGGGTAAGGGCTCAGTCCCGGGAGACTCCCCCCGCCCCCAAGTCAGACACCAATTCCAAGTCCAGGTCCTCACCTGTGCTTCTGACCCACATCTATTAATTTCTATTAATTTGCTTGAGTAGCGCAAGGTTTCAGGAAACTGGCTAAACCGGTGTGACCAGTGAACTCAGGAAACTCACTAGATTGCTGGGTTTATTAAGAAAGGCTTAACTCGGAAGAGCCAGAGAAGAGGGGCTGGGCGAGGCGGGGGAAGGGGCTTCGTGCTGCCCAGGTGCCCCACCATCCCAGCGCCTGCGTCCAGGCGGTCACCAACCCAGACACTTCCAAATCCGTCCTTTTGGGTTTAGGAGCTTCCTTACACAGGCAGGATTCATTCAGTCCTGGGCCATTGGTGACTGAATTGGGTCTCCACCCACTCTTACCGCCCAGACTGAAAGGTCTAACCCTCTAATCACATGGTTGGTTTCCTGGCAACCAGCCCACGTCCTTAAAATCACCTCATTTGCACAACAAAAGACAGTTATATAGTTTATCACTTAGGGATCTTCAAGAGTTTGAGAAGTTCTGTGCCGGGAATAGGAGACCAAAGACACATTTTTCATTACGAATCACAGTATCACAGGTAGATGCATACAGGCATAAAGTAGGAATCCAACGGAGACGGCCCTCTGGAGTCTGCAGGAGAGAGTAAAGAAATACAGGCTGCTTGAGAAAAGTAAAGAGATACCAAGGGAAGAATGAGAAGTGCCAAATATACGAATGCCAGGTTAGAGGAACAGCAATAAAAGAGTTTTAAAAACAGGTGAACTAGTTAGTGTTGTTCAGTCGCTAAGTCACGTCTGATTCTTGGCGACCCCCTGGACTGCAGCATGCCAAGCTGCCCTGTCTTTCACTGTCTCCTGGAGTTTGCTCAAATTTGTGTCCATTGAGTTGACGATGCCATCCAACTCTCTCATCCTCTGTCACCCCCCTCTCCTCCTGCCTTTAGTCTTTCCCAGCATAAGGGTCTTTTCCAATAAGTTGGCTCTTTGCATCAGGTGGCCGAAGCACTGGAGCTTCAGCTTTAGCATCAGTCCTTCCAATAAATGAGTTGATTCCCTTTAGGATTGACTGTTTTGATCTCCTTGCAGTCCGAGGGACTCTCAAGAGTCTCCAGCACCGCAATTCAAAAGCTTCAATTCTTTGGCGCTCAGCCTTCTTTATGGTCCCGCTCTCACATCCATGCAGGATACTGGGGAAACCAGAGCTTTAGAGCTTTGCAAGCAGAGGGTCTCAGGGTAAAGCCAGAGCAGAGCAGGGCCAGAGCTGCCTCCAGCTCCAGGGAGACGGGAGCGGGAGGTGGGGGGCTCTCCTAGGGGATGGCTTAGACATCTGGGGTGGGGGTGTGGTGTCTCCTGGGGGAGCTGGCAGAGCGGCAGGAAGTTCTAGGGACGCCCTGGAAAGAGAGAGGAAGGGGTTGCGCACTGAGGACAGCCAGGTCCCGGGGGTCAGTTCAGCACACCACTGCTCCTGTCCATCCAGAGGTGCCCAGGCAGGGCACAGATGTTACCATGGGGGCCACGCCTGGGACCTGTGGCCAGCACGGCGGGCGGGGAGAGGACGGGGACAGCAGGCTGCCTCCTGCAGCTCCCGGTGCCTGGGGGGTCCCTGGGCAGCACCCCGGGGGCCTCGGCCAGGGCTGGAGCCTGTGGGCCAGCCAGCAGCTCGGCTCGTGAAGGCCGCCTCCAGCCCTGAAGGCAGAGTTTGAGCCCCAGACACGCCCGGGACGTCCAGGCTCTGTGCTCCCTGATGGGAGTGCCGCTCGGTGACCCACAGAGGCCACTGGAGCCGGGGCCCCGTTGGCTGGGGCAGGCGGCGGGCCACGGGGGCCACGGGCCGACGGGTGAGGGGCCCCCGCCCTGGAGGCAGCTCCCCAGGCGCAGAGGCAGCTGAGCAAGAGCAGCAGGTCCTGCTGCTGGGCTAGAGTGACACCGAGTTCCGACCCCTCTTTTCAGTGAAGGTGGTTGTTGGCCAGGAGAGGCAGGGCCCATGTGGAGGCCGAGCGGGGTGGAGATCGGATGAAGCATCCTCTGCCGGCCGGGGCTCCTGGCAGGACAGCCTGCAGCCGTGTCTCTTTAGCCTCGAGTTTGCTTTCTGAGCCCTTCAGCATGCCCGGCGGCAGCCAGCACATGGACCCTGAAGCCCTGGTCGCTCCCCAGCATCTCAGACGAGTCCTCGGGTCTGCGGAGCAGTGAGAAAGGACGGCAGCTGGTCAGAATCTCTTCAGGGATTGAGGCTCCGGAACCCGTCTTTTCCTGAGGTCCCCCGCTCGGATCCCATCTCCGCTGGGGCTGGTGGGGGAGGCACTGAAATGGGGGTCAGGCTGTCATCCTTGGAAGAGACCCGCAGGCACCCATGAGAAGA
This sequence comes from Capreolus pygargus, assembly GCA_012922965.1. Lineage (NCBI taxonomy): Eukaryota > Metazoa > Chordata > Mammalia > Artiodactyla > Cervidae > Capreolus > Capreolus pygargus. The sequence continues at coordinate 1,503,982 of SNSB01003849.1, read as the reverse complement.
CAGGAGCACCGGCCCAACAGATGGACAGACGGACAGACAGATGACCCCAGTCTCCCCGAGGCGCACGTGGACTCAGGTTACGTGGGAGGTCCCAGTTGTCTGGTGCCCTTAATTCCAGTCACTGGTCTGGGAGAAGCTTGCGGACCTGGGCGCTGCACAGGGGAGAAAATTGGATTGGGCGGTGGTCTGGAACTCAGTGACAGCAAGTGACCAGAGACTAGAAATTTGTTTTAGTTGACAGTCCAACTTTGCTGTTCAGTGTTTGTCAACATGGATTTTCATAAAAACGTCTTTCTTTTCAAATTCTTAGATTCATACCAATGCATTCAAAACAGACATAGAACTCCGAAATCAAGGGAGCTTAGTAGCACTTGCCTTCAAACCTCTGAAAACCATTATTTTTTTTGCTTCATAGGAATGTATACATTTTCCCATTTATACATATTTTTCAGCTTTATTGAGGTATTATTGACAAGTGAAATTGTAAGATATTAGAGTATACAGCATGATTTTTTAAACATGAAGACTGTGAAAAGGCCCCCAACAAATCTAGTTAATTAACACATTCATCACCTCACATATTTTTCTCTTTTTTGGTGAACAATAAAGTTCTGCTCTC